>CABPRJ010000026.1:775958-871320 GCA_902439185.1 Cinara cedri
GGGGGGGGGGGGGGGGGGGGGGGGGGTTTCGGGTATCGTCAGTGCGCGCCGCGTGGCCGCGGGGTGGGTACCAGTTAATTCGAAACACCCCCGCGCGTACCTTACACTCGTGCTACACTCCTCGTTCGCCGCCGGTGGTTAAAATGCAACCTGCCCTTTACCCCCTACTCCCCGCCGCCGGCTACCAGCCGACCCTCCGAACGCTTCCGCCGCTCCCGACGCGTTCGCTCGTCCGCCGGGTGTATACGCGCTGCAGCACAGGATTCCGAAAAGTGTCTGGAGTATTCGGTCGTTGATCTCGCCTATAAAAGCGAATTTTTTTTCTACTAGGCTCACACCGTGACAGTCACCCTGTGTATTATATTTTGATGTCACGTCAATTCTGTTTTTGCGTACCTGTAAACCGCGCACCCCCTCCGCAAAAAAAAAAATTCGAGAATAACATTATTACAATATTGCGAATATATTATGCAATAATATGCAGTGTACTTGTGCATTTCTTTACGCATTTGTAGCATTTTTTTTTTCTTAGGCATTACGAGACATTGTAAACCGCTTCCTCTATAAAAAGTTTGAATGTACACCTACGTAACAATGAACACTGTTTTAAAACTTTTTTTTTTTTTAAAACAATTTCGATTATCAGGTCCCATTTCTTGTTTTTTTTTTTCATGCATTTTACGGGATTTGTAGCGGATTTGTTTTTGTTTGTTTTTTAATACGATATATTATTGACGATTAATATCAAATGTATAATTTACCTTTATTAATATCGATACGACACAAACTGCCTTATCGGTTTATAACTTCAATGGTCCTGCAAGGCGGATACCTCACCTAATCGCAGCCTTCTCGGCTTTTTCGATAAACCGGCAATTCACCTCAACATTTCCTATTTCTCCGAATGCGAACCACTACAAGGCGAGTTCGGCTCACTTGTATCGCGGCTTAACTCCGACGGAACAGAACTTAACGTTTGCTAATTGCCGACCCATGTCGTTTGCTACGTCTGGCTCTACGTTCACCGACAAATACGCAATAATGGGTTCAGTTATACCGTCCGTTCCTAACGAAAAACGTACGCCTACCCACCGGCCTCAATCATTATCGTTCTCATATTCTCTCGGTGCAAAGCTTCAAACATTTTAGGGTTCCTTAAACGTTCGTTTCTACGTTTTTAATTCGGTGCTGTCGAGCTCCGCTCGTTGTTAGTCAATAAATAAATAACGTGTTCGAACAATCACGGTTTGCTGCCGTTCGGTGATATGGACAGGGGTTTTTTTTTTTTTTTTAACGCAATTGATTCACAGCTCTANTTCGGTGCTGTCGAGCTCCGCTCGTTGTTAGTCAATAAATAAATAATGTGTTCGAACAATCACGGCTTGCTGCCGTTCGGTGATATGGACAGGCGTTTTTTTTTTTTTTAACGCATTTGATTCACAGCTCTAATCGCACGAATAATTATGAAACTGCCGTACGCCGACATTCCGAACACACGGAGAAACAATGCGTGTTAAACTGTCTACGATTTACTCAAAAGCCTAAAAGGATAGTGCGTACGTCATAACATTAAATATACCTTTGTAATATTACGTTGTACAGTACACAATAACATTTTTTTATTATTATTATTATTATTATTATTATTATTATTATTATTATTGTTATTAATATTATTATTGTCCGACAAACCACGACGGGTATTTTTCAATATTCTCGGTACTATTACAACGGTTTATCTAATATATTATTATTTTTATGATTCTAATGCGTACAGATAGGTCGGAGTGTATTATTTTAATATTATTGATAAAAGTCTCGGAAGGAAAATGATTTTATATCGCAGATTTACGATAGTAATTTTTTTTACCGAGAATTCATTATACCATTATTGTGGTTGATTACATACGTAACGTGGAAAATAATTTCTACGCTCGTGCATTATAATTTACAATTTTTTTTTTTTTTTTCTTTCGTTTTAAATTTAATTTTACAATGTACGCGAAATATTATCGAATAAATAGGTTTTCGCGGTCGCATACAAACGTATAATCGACAAAATAATAGTATCATCTAAGTGTATTTAATAACGCTAATAGAACGAATCGTTTTAAATACGATTTAATTTACGAGTACGCACAACATGTGAACCGCCCGGTTACTTTCTTCTTTGTTCCGTATTGTACGCGCATTTATTCGAAAATGTTACCTAATGTACATAAATACACGTAGAAAAGTAAGTACCTGCTATTTTCAATCGAGTTTACGAGGCGACGCGTTTGAATATATGAACATGGATAAAAAAAAAAAAATAAAAAAAAATAAAATAATAAAGTAATATTATTGATAACAGGGGTGTTTTTTTTTTTTTTTTTTTAATAATAACAATTTCAGTTAATTAACGAGACAAAATACTCAAAAACTGTAATTATATTAAAATTAGTATAATGGGGATAGGGGAAATAACATATAGGTATTTAATTATGAATGTTAGAACTAATACGAACATTATTTTAAAATTTTAATTAATTAATTGGAATAATTATTTTCCACGTTATTTTGCGTCTATCAATGTGTCAATTTCACTATTTGTAATTAATTAAATTATCGTCATTATGAGTTTTATTTTAGTTTATTTTCTTTGGGTTTAGGTACACAATAACGGCGGTTAACTTTAAAGTTAAACTCGCGAGTCACTTTATTGATCGCGATTTACTGGGTTATTCATTATTAATTAAGGGTTCGTTATAAACCCAAGTCGATTTAATCTTCTGATTAAAATTCCGATTAAATAGTACGCGGTGTATCAATCCATTTTGTCGTCCTGGTTAACCAGCCGAACGTTTACGATCAAATCAATACATTCTCAAAGCGGCCAAACTGCAAAATGTTTAATTGTTATTGGTACCAATATCATCACCGATTAAATTATTATTTTCGAACATATTGCATTCGCGTAAACCACACTTTGTTCAATAACGACTTTGATTTACAATATTATTTACAACGTTCATGATGACAACTTAAACATTTTACGAATGTTGTTGTAGTATCGACAAGTGTGAACTACCAAAACGGGGCAACGAATAGCCGGGGGGGAAAAAAAAATGCATTATTCAAAAGGCGCGCGTACACGATCGGACAATCCGTTTTATTTGATCAATTCAAATTACGACCAAATAAAGCACCGAGAATTAGTGAAACAACGATGAAATATTAAAAACCGTCTTTAACAATTGACGGGACAGTTCTCTGTTGTTAAAAAACGATTGGAATCTACATCTACGTAGGGGCAGCGGGCTATCGTCCGTTATAAGTTTATCGATTATCGATATTGAAATATCGCTCATTACAGTTATTAATAATTCAAGCTAAGGTTAGGTTACGTTTTTAAGTTTGCATGTGCCGCGTATGCGGATTTGTCAGGTCTCATTTACTTGAATGATTTCAAGTGCAGGTAAGACGGACAGTCAGATGGATCGTGCAAGAGCGTATTTAAAGTAATTATTTATCCATTCGTTTGAAATCGAATAATAAAATAAAAAGTCCAAAACTGTTTTTGTGGACAAATAACTTTCATTGTATATGAAATGCCGAAAATAATTAAAAGAATATAAACCGATGAACGAAAGAAATGTATCCAACGGTTTAGTAACAATGTGCAGAAATTAAGCAATTGTTAACAATAACAGAACGAAATCATTACATTTCAAGGGCGGTCGTTCCAATCAACATAAACGTGGATTTTTAAACGTTTATGTCTGTATGACGGGCCATAAAAATGCATGTCCAAATTGATAATTACTGTCAACGTATTTGCTCACTTCGTAATCTGGGGGGGTGTAGTTAATTTGCTCCGAAATTGACCCTAAGTATATACAACATTTGTAATTCGCACCAACATTTTTTAACTGCGCTTGTAATTTGCACCAAAACTCAAATTCACTATTATTTCGTTAGTATATCTACGTACAAGTTTCGATAATATACATCGAGAAACTAAAGACACGGAGTATTCCGTTTCGATTTTCAGTGGTCATTTCACTTGCCTGTATACACCGTTTTAAGGTACGTCAGTATTGACTTAAAGGATACCTTATAACAATAATACATGACAGATATATATTATACGGTATTATAATAGTTATATTGTTTCGGGCGAATGTATAATTTAGTATTTTTGAGCTACAAACGAAAAGTCGGAAGGACATAGGTTATTATTTGGTCGAAACAATAAATTATGCGAT
Source organism: Cinara cedri (assembly GCA_902439185.1). Lineage (NCBI taxonomy): Eukaryota > Metazoa > Arthropoda > Insecta > Hemiptera > Aphididae > Cinara > Cinara cedri. The sequence goes on from CABPRJ010000026.1 coordinate 780,206, forward strand.
TACGATGGACAATCGAACGTACCAAATTTTTGAAATTATTATCAGATGAGATGGCGGGTATTCAGGAATCCCGAAAATAATATATATATATATGTATTGTATTTTATAATTTTAAGTGAGAAATTGAAATGATATAAAAACGTATAGAAATATTGATAATATCAATCAAATAATGTCTTATAAAACGAGCTCGTTAACACTAATGAATACGTCGTTTAGAAATATAATATTGTAAAGACAGACTTATCGTAAAGAAAACAATAACTTTTGGATTTTTAAAAACAGTAGTATAGGTCGGCTGAAACCGTCTGTTGTACACACTGTGAGCGGAACAAACGCTTGACAATCGAATGCATAGATACCAGATTTCGGTGCAAATTACAAACACCGCGTTCAGCTATCAATCTACGGTGGTTCAAATTGTATGCCTTTATTTCGATGCAAATTACAAACTGCCCAATCGGGATACGGGTTGACACCGGCTTGATTAACTGGTAGTTTATAACCGCTGATGGTTGGCTATCAACCGGTAGTCGATGTAAACAGGATAGCTAGAAATCAGTGTTAACCGTCGGTTAAATCCTAATAGCTGTCAGTTGAAAACATTTTAAAGTGCCCGATTAACGGCTACGAGTGGTGGTTGGAAGCAGCACGCTATTTGTGGCGATACTGGTAGCGTACGGTTTTATTTACGGCGCAGAACGATAGCGCTACGTTTTCGATGGGAAAACGGCCGCAAAGTTCGCTACTTTTCACCAAAACGAAATTGCAAACTTAACGAAATACCACGTAACTTTTAGATACATTATTTTCATGTCAGTCCGTATTCAAATAAAAAGTATACCCAACTAAAGTTTCTTTTTCTCCTATCGGAAACGTCAAATGTAAATGAATTATTGTTACGTTACAGTGTAAGAATTCGTACATTTATAAAATCGACAAAAATAAAAAAGTCCTCATTCGAAGTCGAAAAAAGTAGCGCACTTTTTAAAAAAAATTCGGATTGTATAGCGCCCTACAATTAAAAATAACAACGATGATTGTGGTGAACCGTTTGTTTAGAAATACATTTAAAGTAATGATTTCAAACCACGGAATAAAAGTGCGGTATTCGAAAAATAATATTATTAGGTATGTTTTAGTCTCATCCAGATGAGTGGGAAATAAATTGTCTGAGATTAATTATTAAAAAAAAAAAAAAAAACATTCTTAATTCGCAATCAGACAATTAGACATAATACGTCATACATATTTAATACGATTATTTTATACATAAACGTTTTCAATTTATATTTTATAAATTCGTAATATTGTTTATATACATTCATTATTAAATTATATCCGTTAATCGATTTTTTCGAGCATTTATAATTGGTCCAACAGTTTTATCAACCGGGTACCCATCGAATAAAAACTGCGTAAACAAATTCGCAAAATTAAATTGTCTATAAATAGCTAAAAATGTTTTGAAAATTGTGTCGCGACAATTTTCTGTCGGAATTTCAACTCTCCACGAATGTTTTCAACTGAACTACAGCAAAAAGAAAATCGAAAATAATACATTTAGTAAACTATCCCGTTTTTCCCGATTACTATGATATCCGTTGCGAAAATTTAAAAAAAAAAATTTCCTCGAGGCACCATCGAAACCGAATTTTATTCCAGAAAAGGTGCTACACATGAAAATCGATACAAATTGTCTGGTTAGAAAAGTTGTTGGCATAAAAAAAAAATTTGACATCATTGTAAAACCAATACATTATATTCGCTTCGCTCAGAACCGAAAAAAATACACTCTTTAATATTCGATAGATTAATACGGGTTTGTTGTACCGAACAAGTAGGTAGGCAGGTGGGTTGGTAAATGAATAATTCGGAAAGTTTCTTAAGGTTATTCCTCGGCAACATTACCAATTTAAATATGTTTTTATTAAATTATTCGGCGGGGAATTGTGTGGATCGTCATTTGCTTGTGGGCCAACTCGGAGTAATAACTAAATAATATTGCGTTTAACCAATAACCAGTTCCCGAACATAATGCTTAATGGGGGGAAAAAAAATAAAAAATGAAAAAAAAAAAACGTTTTCATTATTATATTTTAATGGGATCGGCCAAGGCGTTCGAAATTTACTCGAATCGTGTGACGTTCGTACTTTTCGACGGACGCCATTGATTGATTGGACTTTTCCGCGGATGTACTGACCCGACACGTCCGTTTGAGGGGAAACGGCACGTCCGTTTTCACGGACGAACACGGCGTTCCGGACCGAAAAGCCAGACGAAACACGCAGGACGTTTGACGGATTTCGATTTTCGAATCTTATCGAACACGTTTCCGAAAGTTTCTTGGAAACGCTAGAATACGCAAAGGATTCACGTTAAATCGTTGTTTTTTTTTTTTTTTATTTATTATTATTATTGTTCAAACGTTTTTACGATTTCCGTCGGAACGAAAAAAAAAAATCACGTTTCTGACGACCCGAAGGAATAATCGGTTTCGACGGTGTTCCGTCAAATTTCTTTAGGGTTTCCCCTCCCCATCGCCGGCGTTTTCGCGTGTGTCCAAACCGCCCGGAACATGCCCGCGCCGTCATTGCTCCGATCCCCCGCGCTAATCGTAACGCGCGCGCGCGACCGTCGCGATGTTACGACTGCGCCGGGCGGAGTGAACGTCTCGGCGCGCCGTTCGCGTTGTTATTTGTTCGCGGTCTCCGCGGCGGACGTACGTTCGTACGCGCGCACGCGGTCACTGCGACGGCAGCGACGTCCCGGCGCAACGTCGCGCCCGTTCGACACGAAAAATTAAACGTAAACACGTTTCGCTTACGACGTCGGAAAGAAAGATAAAAAACAAAAAAAACAAAAAAAAAAAAAAACCACCGACCAAACAAACACAAATATTGTTTAACGCTCGTAACGAAAACAATACCGGTACACTGTGCGGCGCGGCCCCGGTTATCATATAAATGTGCGTTATTATAAAATAAACATTTTTTTTTTTTTTATACTCTACACGGAATTTCGTCGGTTCGCCGCCGCCGAACAATAATAATAATAATAATATAACGGGGTTACGTTATTTACCATCGTGGATATTACCGACGGTGTAAATATAATTATTTTTGCTTACGGGAGATTTCGTCCGTCCGACGTAGCAAAGACGGACGGAACGTAATAACGACAATAATAATTCGCCGCGTCGCATTCGTATCGTATTGTCGACGGCTATCGTATCGTTTCATCAAAGGGAACGTTGCGTTTGACGCGGTGACGGTGTCGCGTTCGGGGACGACCCGGACGGACGCAAACGTCGCGCCGTCGTCGTCGTTCGTTTCCACCGTTATGAACGAACGGATTGAAATGCGCCCCCGAGTGGAAAACAAAAAAAAAAAAACGAAACGAAACGAAAAGAGCCGGTGGCGGGTGCGCGGCCGTTGTGGACGGGAAGCCGGGCCGAGTAATGGGATACGGCGGTATACGGTCATTCGGTGCAACGATAGACGGCTGTTAACGAAATGCGATTCTGAGCGGAGTGCGTTATTGAAAATAAACGATTACGTTTGACCGAGTGACGACGAACAAATAATATTGAAAATAATGAAACCGTTATTCCCGTAAACATTCCCGTTTTCCCTGGTTTCGCGCGACCGTTAGAAAAACTGCGCGTAATAACAAAAAAAATAATTATTTTACTCGCCGAAATAAAGATTTTTCGATAAAAAAAAAAAAAAAAAAGAGAATCCAACTATTCTTTTTATTCAAGGGTGCCATTAAATGGGAGGGGGGGACGTATCAAGACCTGTTCCGGGGTATGGAAGAATTTATAGGGGGCCGTTGGTTGGGTGGATGATGGGCCTAATTAATCAATCCCGGCCTACCGGCGGAAAATCCACTTACCAGGCCATGCGCGTGCGGGTATAGCGTCCTCTTAAGTTGACGGTCGGAGGACGATTAGCGGTAAAACATTTTGTTTTTTTTTTTTTTTCACTAACAAAGCAAAAAACAACGTAATATAATATGAAACCGACACACTTTTCGCCTCGCTCGGAATCCAAACAACAGCTCGTGGCTCGCCGATTTTCTATCGGCACTTAGTTACGGGATGTTTAAACATCAATTGCGTTAGTTTGTTTGTAAAGTCCAATAAACGAATCATCGAAAAACAACATTATATTATTATTTAACAGATAAATTATAGAAATATACTTTGCCAAGCGTTTATCGCATCACTAAATTATCTGCAGTGCAACGAACATCACGGGTTCTACCGACTCGCATTTTATTTACCTAACCTCAATAAAGAATATTATAATATTTGTATACGTAATTGAATTTCAATAAAAAAAAAAAGAAAACGTTAGTGGTCTTTTAACATTGTAAAAATAAATTATCTTTTTAAATAACAAAATGTTCTTATCTTTGTTTTCATATTGGGGGGGGGGGAAACAAAAATACGTTTTCTAAAAGAAACGTCGTTTGTAATAAAATATATAATATTATACAAGCATAATATTACGGAAATAAGAAAATATTTGCACGAGAAAACGAATTGAAACAATAAAAGAGAGAAAAAACGTAATTTGGATCCGCCGATAGAAATATTGTTTAGTTGTAAAAACGCCCCACGGCGGACGTGGATAGTGGGTTTTGGGTTTTTTAGTTTAAACTCGATAATTATTTAAAATAAATTCAATGCGACCGAAAGATTTATTGTAAAAAATCATTTTAAAATGTCTACACGAAGAAATGATCCGCCGTATATTCTTTCGAATACGCCTCTGCGGCGAAAACCTTAATTCCACATTATTTTAAAAAAACCGTTTTGATTATGAGCCGAGTTAAGACATGAGGCTATTATTCAATTTAACTTTCTCTTTTTTTTCTTTTTTTTTTTGGAGGGGGTAGGGTTGCGTTACCGAGAACATGTCCAAAAAAAATGTTTGGATTTTTTAATAATAAAGCAAGAACGAAACTCAAATACCTATACGTACTGCACTATACTTTAGAGAAGTGATTTTTCGGATTTCTCATTAGTTCGGTTCGCTGAAAGCCGGCGAAATAGTAAAAAAAAAAAGTCGAAAAAAAATATCTTGCTCATCGTTTAATGTAAAAAAAAAAAAAAAAAAAACAAACATCTTAACCGATCGCGGTGATTATTTTTACTGCAAATAGCCTTTAGCCGTTTTTTTATTTTTTCTAAATTATCTTACGCCTATACCAAAATATTTATAATTTACTCGCAGAATATTAGGTATACGAAATTTTACAATTTGGTTTTTTTTTTTTAATACCAAAAATATTCAATGAAACTTAGACTAAGTTATTGGTCGATTTTGTCGTCGGGTTAATGCGACCAACAATGAATCGTGTTTGCGCGTATTAAATAGAAATTGTTTCGAAAATTAAAAAGATTTGTGTTCGAATATAATTCAATTGGTTTAGATTAGGAAACGTCGGGTTACCTACCTATTAAAACTTATAACAGGACTCTTCAAATGTAAACCATAATGTATTAGGCAAACTAAAAATTATCTTCTGAGCGCGGGTAGATAGGTGTTAATCATTCATTTGCATTGAGCAGCAATATCGATTATTTAACAGTTCTCAATATTAAAAAAAATAATAATAATAATAATAATAATAATTTTACTTTAATAATATCAGGTAATGGGTACCTACAGTATTATTTATGGTAATTCAATAATTTCATTCCGGCGATTTAGATAATTTTTGTTTTACACAATTTTATTATAGATACTTCACATAACTACTTATGGCAACTGAACGAACGTTTGTTTTCAAAATATTATCAAAGTAAACAGCATTAATGTATTACGAACACAGAAAACTAAAGGTATTTCGCAATACCGTAGTGAGTGTAGTGCTTGTGACAAATAATATTATTGACAAACGGGACAAACGGATGCACGGCGCCATCTCGTAGCGTGTTCGTACACTAGAATTTGGAATATCGTTCGTTAGAGGTCAAAATATACGAGAGTAGCGTAACGAAAACGTCGTTTTACTGTTTGTAAAGGAAATGTGTTTAATTTGATTTCATTTTGTACAATGGTTTTCAATGTGAATGTTTTTAATAATTAATATCGTGAATGTATTTTAAAACATTGCGAAAATTCGTTTTGGTAGAATATCATTTGCTAAGTTATCATAGTGTATGCAATTTAATTTCTCTTTTCACACTAACCGCGGTCCATTGGTTCACTAAGATCAAGATCATTACCGGGAGTGGTGCTTCTAGGATTTTTACAGCCGGGGTCAAAAAAATAAAATAAATAATACGCACCCTCCCGTTTTCACGGGTACACTCATACTTGAACATTTTCTGTATTCTCTTTATTCCGACTATGCGATTGCTATTTTCTCTGAAAATTACCACCTGAAATTTCGCTGCCCTTGAAATTGAGTTTTACTGCTCCCCCCCTCCACCATAAATCCGCCACTACGGTACTATAGGAATAATACGATTTTTTGTCGGAACACCCGTATTAACGGTTAATACTTAACTAATGAAATATAAACAGCATGGATAATTTTAAATAAATTTATTAAAATACACAAACAACAACTACGAGTAAAATTACCTCGAATTTATAAGTAATGATGTAAAAAACATTTACTTGCGTTTTACGTTCAATTCGGTTGTATGATTTATAAAAAAAAAACAAAAAACAAAATATAATAAATTGAATTAAATATTTCGAGTGCACTAAGTTAATATGTTTACTATTTCAATGGACACGATATTAATATTATTATTGTTATTAAATTTGAACGGACGTAGCCCATTCGGCTTCCGTTTTTCCCAAACGGCTTCTGTTTTACAGAAAAAGTGAATTTCCGGACGGTTCCCGGTTTTTACAGCGCAAATTCGTGCGAAATGTGCCATATCCATATCGCATATCCGGTTAAATTTCATAAACAAATTTGATCAAGTTCGATAGACTAGATAAAGTTCGTTTAAGGGGACGTTGTACCGGCACGTACTACTGTCTCAGTCCGACTGGCGGGTAACATAAAAAAAAAAACCAACGCTTACGCAGAAAAAGCAAAACGGGCGCTTGGTTTTGGTTTTAGAGCAAAAGTGCCCATTACGAAATTCATAGAGAACGATATTTTTGGGCGGGAATTTCGTGTGGGTTTTACGAATTACGAACTATTAAAACAGTAACAGTTATTTGAAAAAGAAAAAAATAAATAAATAACGGTTTTCGTGCCACTCGCGTCGAGCATTTCGTACGTTTCGAATAACGCGAAAACCCTATTTGTATCGCCTCGGAGGAAAAAAAAAACAAATTTGTCCCCCGTGAATTCCGCAACGGGTACTTTCGTTCCAAAACCAAAATCGAACCAGTTTTACATATTTTGCGCGAACGTCGTTTTTGCGCGTTGCCCGCGAGCCGGACCGACACGGCGCGCGCGCGGGCGCAACGTCTTTTTAACGGCGATTCGTACGCGCAATGTTTTCGGAAAACGTGAACTCCGGACACCGGCCGTATCAATTGGTTTAATAGAACGCGCCGTCGTTGAATGTACGGTGTGACGCGAACGGTTTTTTATAAGTTGTAATTTGTGTTGAAAAAAAAAAATTGAGTAATGTAGAACTTTTTTTTTTTTGATAAGAATTTTAGTATCAAATTTTAACGAAAATCGTAAATTTTACGGTCTTTTAAAACATGTATAACCGTTCATAATCGTTTTTCATTCGTAAAGATAAAATGTTACATCCAGGTTTAGGTTAAATTCTCATCTATCCTACCTCCCCCACTTCTCAACTACAACCCATCGGGCGAAGCATGTCCATATCATTTTTTATTTTTTTTTTTCAAATTTAAATCAATAGTTAGTTATTATATAATGTTTGAAAGCGGCGTGAGGTCGTGTGGGGAGCGAGCCACCCATTTCTGGCGCTCATTACTTGCGACTAGTCTCTAGGATTTTCGATATTTTTAAGATACCGTATAGGTAAAAAATATCGCCGTTTTGGCAAAAAAAAAAACTGCTTTTCCAATTCTTTCCTCGTACCTTTCGCACTGCACTGCGCGCGATTTCTCGAAAAGTTCAAAAACGGTTTGAAAACTTGTCCACGTCCATAAAAAGCAACAATACAATGTTTCTGTTTATATTTTAAGTATCTGCGAAAACTGTGAACTGTATTACGACGAGAAAACTAAATTGAAAACAATAAAAACGTTATTTACGTAAATTTTCCCGGGTTTTCCTGCGGTTTTTCCAATTATTTTGAAAATTGCTCAGAAATAAAAAGAAACGACCTCCCTAAATTGCCGTCCCGCGAAATTCCCTTGCAGAGCAAGATCTCCGGTAGTATTTTTTCACAAAATATAAAAAAAAAAAAATAAAGCCGTCTAATAAATGGGCGAGGGCGCGGCCACTGCCATTGGTAATTTACCCGTATACCTGTAAACAGCTATTAACCATTGCTAGCGAAAAAACGATTCCGAGCGGAGTTCGGTCGACAGCATTGCTTTGTCAACAATACATACGCCGTATTACGGTAAAATAATTACACGTACGTTCTCTTCGACCATATTCGTTTGGTATTGCACCCGATTTCCCGTTTTCGCTACTTTTTTCGCGATTTTTCCGATTTATCGGTGGGAAAATCAAAAAAAAAAACGCCCTCCCCCGAAGTACCTGCGCCCCGGTCAGATTTTCTCTCGGAAAAAGAGGTCATCGTTGTAATAAAACAAACCGTCAATTGTAAAACCCGCGGTGCGCCCCGTACGCTCCGCTCGGGATCCGAAACCGTGCGCCGTCGTAAGACCAGTGCGATATCGCTCCGCTCGGAATCCGAAATTGCATTATCGCCGTGACACATCGTCGGGATGTTTCACGGGAAATTCGCCGCGCGCAATGCGGACCCGTCGGACGGCGTCGGCGCCGATCCGGGACGACGCGCGAGGGACGTCGCGTCGCGCGCGCGTACGACACGTAATCCCGTTAAAGTGTCGACGGGGAGAAGTGGCCGCGGCGGCCGTGCGCGCGCCGAGGGCGGACGGACAATGGTTTGACAAGTTCATACATCTTCATCGCGGCCGGGCGAAACGCGAGCGCAAAAACCGGCTAATCGTGTCTACCGCCGAAGTTAAAAGTCCGAGTGATTAGCCCTGAAACAATGGCGCGGCGAGACGATTAATCATTCGGCACCGGGGACCGGGACGGCGCGCGGGGCAGCCGGGCCCGGGAAAAGACGGGGCGGAAAACGTTCTAGACGCGCGGACGTGGCGAGGAGGTCAAGTATAGAGGATATAGACTCATCATCATCATCATGGTCATCATCATCATCGCTGCCGCCGCTGCCGCCGCCGCCGCCGCCGCCGCCGCCGCCCCGGAAACGAGACCTGTCCTTAGGGAGTTAACACTTTGTTTACGGTGCGCGAGCCGACGCGTGAAACCGTACTGCGGCGGCGGTTCTTACGATTCCCACCCGCGGCACACTGTGGAATGCCTCGCGCGAAGCTATTCGGACTTGATTCGCCGCGCTCGGTTTTCCCGGATATGTTGTAATTATTACGGGGCGGGTTGGTTTTCTTTTTTCTTTTTGCACACTACGGCGGCACGCAACGCGCGAACGTCCGCCACGCAGTTCTTTTCGATATTTTCAACTTGTTTCCTATTTTTGTTTTTCTCTCGACACGATTACTGAGGATTAAGAATTTGACGCTGTTTTAATTTTTCAGTTTTTTTTTTTAAAAAAAAGCATGAAACGAAAGTACCTTAGAAATTAATTAAAAAAAAAAAAAAAAACCCTAATTATATTGAACAGAGCAAAAGTAATTTCGAGTGTATGATTTTCGTGTTATTACCTGTATATTTAATTATACGCAAACCGACAATAATCGGATCAAAAGTTTAATAATGCGGCTTAGAGTGTTTTCCGACTCGTGTGTATCACTTTGTTTTGCAGTTAGGGGGGCTTTTTAAGAGTAAAGTAATTTGACTTTGCTGTCTTATGGAGGGGGGAGGGAGAAATGGTTAGCTTAGATTAAGTATGATTGATGATTACAGATAGGTTAAAATATCGTACAGACGTGATTTTTAGTTTTTGTTAAAAATCGATCAACAAAGCATATTTAATTTTAAACATCTGATGGCTGTACATGCATTATGCATGTGTTTCGGGCAGTTATTGAAATAGGAAATTCGTATTTTATTCGTTTAATTTGCTAAAAAAAGGTATAGGAATAAATTAATCTGATATTTAAAATTCCAATGTCATGCATTAGCGAGTTAAAAAGTACATTAGGTATTAATAATAATTTACAATCAATTTGAATTAGAACGATTGCCGCGTCGTGTAAATAATATTTTTTTTTACTTTTTTACTTATATAATAATATTTGTGTGTGTGTATGTGTGTGTGTGTGTGGGGGGGGAGTTCCGAGGACAAAGTTCAAGATCGTTAGACGTAAATACGATAATCTTCACTATGACTGAGTGAAAATAAAATTTTTACAAAAAAACAAAAAAAAATGAAAAATACGTATCGAACTTAATTGTACACGATAAACCGTACAACTTTTAAATCGACTGAGTTGGCATCAATAATTGTCCGATAATAATTATTCGTATAATACCTTCTATAGATAAAAGTGACAAATTAATATTATTCACAGAAATCGTATATAGTTTGAAAAAATGTGTTTTTTTTTTTCTTCTAAAATTACAATATCTGTACGTATTCACACATGTACAATTTCCTTAATAGTACACTACAGCTAGCGTATCGGCTACATCGAATCGGACCGTTTATCGTTTTATCTATAAAGCGTTTTGTTACGCAAGGGACTTAGTTTTTTTTTTTTTTTTTTTAAGCGTAACGAGATGTGCGTATTGGTTTCACTACGATGTGAGCTCTTGTTTATATCTTTATTCTTGTGTCTGTGTGTACGACTGTTCTACCGGAAATCTTGCTTCGGCCAAAAAACGTCCAGCGAGATCGGTTTTAAATTTTTTTTTTTTTTAAGCATTTAGAACTCGTCGATGTCGGTTTTTATTTTTCTTGTAGTTTTCATAACAATTAGGAACAAACGGTTAAAAACGTAGAGGGAACACGTCCCAGATTTTACGGAAATAACGATTTCATTATTTTCGAGTTTTTTTTCTCTCTGATTTGATTAAAATTGTCTAGAAAAGGCTAGTTTAGGCTTTTTCTAATCGTATTTAAATTTTAAAACCATTCTGGCGATATTTGAGTTATTCATAGGCATTTATAATTACAAGTTTATTGTTAAGTTTTATTTGGTTTTGTGTGGATAAAATTTAAATGCTTGGCAATTTAAGAGGAGATTCACTAAAAGTTGTACTTAAAATGTAGTCGTAAAAAACACAGTCGACCTTAAAGTTGAAAATTTGACGAAAATCGTAAACAGCGTCTGAAAACCACGTTCAACCGTAATCCGCTCTGAATCGTATTTCGGCAGCGACGATATCGATCGAATAACTACGTGTATCCTATTGCTTCGACTTTACTACGACTTTCCGTTACCCGCAACAACGCCGCGCGCGCCCGTCAGCGGCATTAGCTCTTTTTTTTTTTAACACTAACGGGATGTGTTGTTTCCCACCCCCCTCATCAGTTTTTTTTTTTATAGGCAAAAAAATATTCGGGAAATTACGTGCGAATCGGCCGACGTTAATAACCGCCGCCGCGAAAGACTTGAATGGAAAACGCGCGAGGCCGACGACGACACCTATCCGTGCAGCACGGGTACCTACTACACGTACGCACACACGTACATGGGTACACGCGGGCAACTACGCGTACGCCGCCGCCGCCGCCGCCGGAGATTTTATGAATGGAATGTCCGTTCGTTTTGGTCGCCACTTCCGCCGCCGCCGCCTTTGGCCGGTCCGGCGCAACATCAGCCGTCAAATTACTATGATTACCGAAACGATGTCGGCGGCGGCGTGTGTTACGTCTTCGGCGTGTGCGTGTACGTGCGTGCGGGCGCGCGCGCGCGCGCGCGTGTGTGTGGAAACCGGCCGGCGGCGGCGGCGACAACGCCGCCCCGGGCTCTTCCGCGGCCCGGGCCCCGGACGAGACCGCTTATTATATCCATCAACCTCGATGACTTTGCATAATACCGTTGTTGTTGTTGTTATTATTATTATTATTACTATTGTTGTTATTAACGTATTCGTCGCGGTGAGCGCGAGTGCGCGCGCGTTATTGTGTATCGGCCGTGTTATTGAAAACCCGTACGCACATGGCTGGTGAATATTGCACGGCGGCGTGAGTCGCGGACGAGGGGGGGTGGGATGGGAAAGAGGAGATTACGCTTCCCCTTCGTCTGCGGTTTTCGGGGACCCGGCCTAAAAATACGACCGCAGGTACGGGCGTTTGCCGTCGCGGTGATTTGATCACGACATTTTGATTGAGCGTATCACGGCCGAGTTCCACGAGGAAAAAAAAACTCGATTTTTCACCGACGTGTTCGGATTTTATTAATTAATCGTTCTCGTTCGCCCCGTCGTCGGGCGGTGAAAATATTCGATTACGATTTCCTCGTGATAAACACTAACACCCACGCCCCCCCCCCCCCCCGTCAGTAAATCCCAGTTACGCCACTGTGATATTGGGTTCTGTGAACTGCGCCGCCTCTTCGGCGTCGGTGAAATATTTACGGGGCTTAGAGAAACGAATCGCCTCTCGGACTAATTATACGGGGGTTTTCAACTCGTGTCGGCCCAATGGAATTTCGAGCGGAATAATTCGGGATCGCGGACCCACTATTATTTGTATAGGTAGTACGACGGCAGTCGGTCAAATCGACGTGGCGAAAAACTCGAACGGTCCGGAATATTATTACCGGAATCGCGGACATCGGTTTGCGAGAAAAAAAGAAAAAAAGAAGAAAGTTCTCTCGTTCGGTAGTCGGTCGGCCAATTAATAAACTCGTCGGACGCCATCCTCGGACAAAGAAATGACTCCACTGCATTATGCACTACGCCCCTGCGTTTCGACGGGCATGATAACATTATTATCGAGAGACGAAATTCAACCCGACTCCTCGACTCGATCCGACAATGACTATCGGACCACCGGGGTATTATTATAGCGGCGTCTCATTTTTGACAGACGTTGAAACGTTATTGTGGTCGAGAGGAGAAAGAAAAAAGAAAAGAGACGGTCTCTTATAAACAATGTAAACGGTGATTATAATATTGTATTATTTAACACAATTATACTCGCGCGGTGTACCCGATCATTAAATATTATTCTGAAAATTATTTCCTTTGACCGTGTACAATAGACATTGTACGGCTGCAAGTACCGCGGGAATAATATTATATGTAATTAAATACTCAGAATCTAAAATCGACCCCGATCATTGCGAGATTCGGGTGTATCAGATTTGAGTAGGGTTCTAAAGGACAGGAGGAATAACGAATTTAAAATTTAAAAAAAAAAAAATGTTCAAACGATACGTCTGTGGATAATTATTATATGTCTTGTTTAATATATCGTAAAACTACAACTAAAAAAACAACTGATACCGGGGATGGGAGCGGCCGCTGTTGTAGGTGAGAAGTTGGGAAGATAGGATACATAAGGTTATTTCATTTAAATCTGCAAGTAACGATAAACCATTGCTGACGAAAGACGATTCCGAGCGCAGTTCGGTAATACATAAATTGAAGTGCCGTAATTTATTTTTACCCAACCTTCCAATGTTTTTTCCCGGTTATTATGAAAACTAATTCAAAAATAAAAAAAAACGAACTGCATCATTAAAAACTAGATTAATAATTCAACGAAAAAGGTCTCCTGTCGTTTTTCAATTGGAGCCATATTTGTGCTAGAAAACGTGGTAGGTACTTATTTAAAATAACGAAATGGTGGAAAAATCGTATTTTTTTTACCGGTTAATCATTTTTATTTTAAATATCGTTTCGAAAATCAAAAAATTACATATATTTCCCAAGAAGATAAAATTGACTTTCAGAAAAAGTGCTATACTTATACATCGGAGCAAGTTTTCTAGGATAAAAGTGGTCTACAACATATAAAAAAAATTAGAGTACCATTGTAAAAAAATTTAAAAAAAAAAAGGGAAAAAAAGTCGTCAAAATTATTTTGGAAACTTTACCACGTTTAGGTACGTCCAAAATAAGTATTTTTATCAAGTTTAAAGTCTCTACGTGTATTTGTAACCGAATTACAACAAAAACTCCGAAAAATTTAAATTTCTTAAAAGCTCAAAAGTGGCTCAAAAGTTTTAGCAATAATACAGTTAGAAATTAAATCAAAAAGCCAATGAAAAATACATTTCGTGATTTTTCGATTAAATCATTTTTTCTGGTAGAAAACGTCGTTCGTGTTTTTATAAAATAATGAAATCGTGAAATTGTACGTTTTCTTAAGTTTTTTCCCGTTTAAGTGCTTTTATTTAAAAAATGGCATCGAAAATTTAAAAAAATGACTTCTTTTAAGTGCAATCTAGACAACTTGAAAGTTGCGGTTCGTAAAGATCGGAGCAAGTTTACATACTTACATTACGAAAAAGCGTGTCTACAGACTAGAAAAAAGAAAAAGACGAAATAAACATCATTGTAAAACCAATAGGTCCCCTCGCTACGCTCGGAATCTAAAACAAAACAAAATGATAATAATTTTCTGATAAAACAATAATAATACACTGTGTACACACATTTATGTATACGAATATAATTATAATAAAATACTTTGCAATGATTAAAACGCCGTTTAAGGTTACGCCGAGGAAAATGAAAATTATATTTTAACGAAATTATTTCATTAAATATCATACGATATCGGTACGCATGCACACGCGTTTTGACGGGGCTAATTTATTTTAATACGAAAATTGGCTCCGAGTTCAATCAAGCAAACGAATAATCGCACGCGTTTAATTGTATTTACTGATACGTATCACCGTAAACAATGTCGTTATTATAGTGTTACGCCAGTATGGAATTTTCACGTTTGAAATATTGAAAAATGTCTTTTTTTTTTTTTCCTAAAGTATATTCTGGTAATCTGACGGCGTTTAGTTTGTGTAAGTTACCTCGTATAAGTTATAATTCTGCAACGTTATAATTCGGTTATACAGGAAAGCTCGAAATCTGTAGGAGGTAAATTGGGCAAAATATGCACAAAAAAAAAAAAAAAAATCGAAAATTTAAACCGATTTGAAACATTTTACAAGACTGTGTAGATGTTTTCAATTGATTGTTAAACATTATTATAATAAAAAGCTACGGGCTGCAGCTCAAGACCGTGCAGTGCTTTGAGCGCATCACGTTTGTCGTAGTTTTCTATTCGAGTTTTTAGTTTGAAAATAAATTGTATGACTTTTTTTTAAAAAAACCGGAATACTCACGCGGTTTAACGACATTTTTAGAACCCTTATTATTACCATAGGATTTAAATGCGTATAATTTATAAAATTCGTATATTTTTGAAATTTCGCGTGACGGAAAATATTCGCGAGAATCCGAGACTGTATATAATAGAAGAAGACTGCACGGGCGCATATATACTTAAAAAAAAAAAAAGTCTTATTTCAATTATTATAACGTCTCAATTTGGTTTTTCTAATATTATTTTTTTATTGTCCAGTAGCACGACTACACCATTACGATTTTTCTTTTAGAGTTAATGACTTATAATGATATATTATTATACCTACGCACCTCGGTCAGAAAATAAAATTACTGGATAAAAATAAATATTATTGTTCCTTTTATTATATTATAATTCGTGTTTCGTTTTGTGTACATAAAAGACACTGCTGTATTAAACAACTCTACTAAACAACGGATGTTTCCGTAACTTTCTTAATTTCGCGTATCGAAAATTCCATAATATACTAGCGGTCCCGCACGGCTTTGCATTTAACGAAAAGAAAAATGTATATATATATAAACACATAAAACCGTGTTTCCCCGTGACTCGCCGTTTCCATCACCGTTCCTGTCATCGCAGTACACCGATGTTGCCAGTAAATTTTAAAAAATTAATTTTATTACCCTTGACAACCAAAGTCACTAATAATAATGGTTAGGTATGTTCATCCGTGTCGCCAAGGTAACCTGTAGATCAACAGTTTCAATTTTCGTTCCAGTAACATTAAAATCTCTGTATCAGTCACTTTTAAGTGGTTGAATTCTAGTAAAAAAGTGAACAGTCACCTGTCTCCGGTCTTGGACGTCAAGTGTGCGAAATGTCGTCAAGATCGGAATAAAATTGTAGATTCGTATAGCGGATAAAGAAAGAAAGAAACACAAATTTTATCATTTTTATTTTAGGTTATGAGTGAAGCGAGGGATTTGTTTGTTTTACAATGATGTGTATTTTTTAACAACTTTTATTCTAGAAATTTTACTCCAATCAAAATATGACAAAAAAACCTTTTTGGTTGTATTTTGGTTCTAGTTGTTGCATTAAAAAGGGTTTTTTTTTAAAAAAATTTATTAATAATCGAGATAATGAGGAATAAATGGTTTTTAAGAACTCGTTTTTATTTATTTCAATCTTTTAATCTTTTTTAAACAATCGTTGTTATCACAAAAATGCATATTGTTTTTTTAAAGAATTGCTTAACCGAGCTTCGCTCAGAATCGTTGCTACCAGGTATAAATTAAATAATTTATGTATCCTACCTTTAAAACTACCTACTACACCCGTCCCCAGTATCAGCTCTTTTGCGTGTGTGTCTGTAAACATCTATTTTGATAAATAGTGTAACGAAACAACTTTTTTGGAATAATTCACACATAGTTTGCGAATGTAAATTGAGTCTAATAACATTTGTAGCTGAAGCTTCAAAAATAAATTTTTAAAAAAAAATACAACTTTTTTATTAACGATATTTTTAAAATGTGGCCCGTTTCAAACGGGGAATATTAATACGCGTCCAGATGCTGCGCTACGTTAATACAGGTAAACAGCAAGAAGTATCGAAGTTTCTCAAATATTTTTTATATATATATATATATATATAAATGTAAAAATAAAAAAAAAAACTCAATAGTACCTAGTATGTACTCTCGGTAATATAACATTATATATTATATTATTATTTTATTAGTTGTTTATAAACACTGCAGTGTGTGTCTCGAAAAATTTGCGGCCACGCATCCATGGCCGAACCTAATGTAGATTGACAGATCGTATCGGTAGCTTCTGAGTCGTATATTATGATTAGTACATTATTACGTTACACTCATGAGGGACACGGAATCGTGGTGGTGGAGTACATGTTAATTTCACACTACATTTTCACGCCGACTTAACCGGTCACAGCTTTGACGAACGCCGACAAATGAATCGAGTATAGGTATATAATAATAATATTTTTCATAAAAATTAGATAGGTAGGTATTCCGATGGATCGAGAATACCCGTGTATATACATACACACACACACACACACACACATACATACATACGTACGTACATACATATATGGAGTTTCTAATATTTTAAATGCGCGTTACTACAATGTCGTATTAATCGTGTACAAAATTGTCTAAATATTAACCTGGGCCTAACTTTACCTTGAAACAAATTTCCTTTTACTTTTCTTTTTGAAAAAACGGTTGGAAATTAGAATGTCCGTGTGTATAAATTAATAATGCAAAGAACTCAATAACTATTCTTGTACTTACAATTACCATCACGGGACGTTTTTATATTTTTCCAATAAATAAATGCGAAAACTATAACTCACCTGAAACAAAAAAAAAAAAAAAATTAGTAAAATTCAAGTAAATTGTCGAGAAATTTAATACTACTGTGGGAAACTATAAGTAACGAATCAGATTAAAGCAGATAAACAGGAAATATATAAATAAAATACACACAACTAATCACAAGAATATAAAATATTATTATTCGAACACTACTTCGTATGGGTATTGTGAGTTTCGAAGGCGGTAATGTGTAATTCACTTTCAAAACCATTCTGACGATAATAATAGTCGTACGATAAATGTTGCGTTATTAACTACTATTACCTATGCATTAATTATTTACGTTTACATATTTAACATGCTATAGTTAGTTATAAACTTATAATTAATATTATAATATTCTATTCGTAATTATTTGTATAATTCAATATTGAATTATTGCGTTGACCCTATTAGAATATCGTGAAAAACTTCTATGGGACCTTATCGTGACACAATATTATGTTACCTCTCGAATTCTTACTGTATATTTATAACGTTACCGTCAAATCAATATACAGTTATCAATAAATTTCAATTTGTATTACACTCCGTATCTGTAATTTGTTATTACCTAATAATACTAAACGCACGTATTAAAACACACCTATACTTACTATAGCTGTGATTTCATTATCGATTAAAATAATATTACTGTGCGGCAAATCGGTGCAAATAACTTCGTGATTAATACGTAAGCGGTGTTCGAAGTGTAATATATTCATAATAACACGCAGATGAGAGTGCACAAATAAAATCAGGCTAGTCATCTTTGATTAAATTCGAGAAAAATCGGGTTTTTAATTTTGACACTTGATACATTCTTCTTTTTTAATTTTTTTTACAAATTTATTAAAATTCGAATTGAGTTAGATTATTAAGTTTGAGACGTAACGGAATAACACGTAAGGACAGATCAACATGGGAAAATCGTGAAAACTCTCATACTATATATGGGGGGGGGAGGGGGAGAAAAAAACAGACGAGTCATATGACGAATATTCGACCTATTTGTGCCGCTTATAAAACGCGTAGAAAATCGACTTTCCGGGTACGCTTCATACATAATATCGGCTATCCAGTTCAAGATTATAACCACTCAAAAGCGAGTTAACTACACCATATTTTTTTTTCTCTTTTTCAGAACAATTTCAATTCATGAACACAATAAAAATAAGTCAAATTATTGAACACTAAACCGCTCTTTTATTTCGAATATCAAATTTGAATTAACAAATCCAGTTCTAAAGTGGATCAAATAGACTTATAGCAATTAATTCGTGTAATTATATAATAGTAGTAATCTTTACAGGTTAGGTTCGGTTATACCGAGCATTTTATTCGTACGTAATTTATTTCGTGTTTTATATTTTACTAAACATTCGTTACATTTTTAAATCGCGTCCCTGAAAAAAAAAAATAAATACTTTTACGAGTTGTTGCATTCTTAAACTGGATACATCGATAATATAGTTTTGTTTTCATAAATCGATTATTTTACCTTCAAACATCGATTGCCATCCCTAATTTCAGTGCGTTATTCGAGTGAACACGCGTAGTAAGAACAATACGCGACATTAACGCGAAATACGTGAATATACGTGCAGGCGCACGTGAATAATTACGCGCGTGCGCGGACATTTCGAGTACACGGTTTTATAGATTCGAAATTTCACGCGAATACGTGAAAGCGCGTACACGTGAAGCAGAGAGCTCTAGTAAAAGTTTTTCACGGGCGCATCGTTCGTATTATCTCATAATATTATATTTACTTTCGGCGCGATTAAAATACGTATAACACCGCATTAATTCATTCATTATTTATAAATTAATATTTAATATTATAATATGATTGGCGTGGTATAAAGAAATTACTATTCCGTGTAATAATATTAATAATATAATAACCGTCCTAATTTATTGTATGGAAATAATTCGAAATGTTGCCGCATTATCGCGGTTCGATTGAAAACATAATAATATAATAATATCATATATATACATATATATATAACGTACGTGTAATATATTATATTCGATTTTATTAAATGACGATGTGATTTTAACACTTCACGAACACGTGCAATAATATACGACAATGTGTGTGTGTGCGATGACATTGAAAAGAAAAACATTAAAGACAGAAAGGAATATGAAAAAAAAAAAAAAAAAAAAAAAAACTTTGAAGATTATTTAATGTGTATAATATATCGTCGTAAATGCATAGCGCACATATATACGCGCTGCTGCAGTACACATATTTGTATTATTATTATTATTATTATTATACCAGTCGTCTCGTATATAAATGGCAATTTAAAATTATGAAACCGCTTGTTTTTTATCCCCCCGTTTTTTTTTTTTCTTTTTCTTAAAATCTCTATACGTACAATACACAAACACTTATCGCCGTCAACGCGTCCGCGATATAATAATATTATTGTTCATGTTGGTTTTCTCCGAACGGCCATTGCAATTCCTCCCGTATGCGATAATTATATTTTCAGGTGTAAGTGAAAATCGCGGTATACCGAAGGGGTAAAAAAAAAAAAAATAAGAATAAATTAATAATAATAATGATAATACGAATATACACATATTATCATACCCGTTGCCAGCAGCTATACGACCGTACGTACAGGTACACTGCACCGAGATGCCGATGGTATGGCCGGTCACGTCCAGACCGAACTGTCATCACACCTGGCTGACCAGTGACCGTCGTGGTACCGGGTATATAATGCAAGTGTATTCTCGCGACATCCCGCAGTCAATGGACTATTATTATAAAATGCGTATAAAACAGAGTGGGCGTGTTGCTAAAACCGTATACCGCGACCGGCGACCAATGGCCGATGTTAGGTCACCGGATATATAACGATATTACTACAGGTACACATAAATTATGGTGTGTACCTGCGGTTTTGTAACGAAATGCGATTTTCCTTTTCCATACAAAACGTAACTCGAAGTTTGAAAATAACTCGCGCGCGATAAGTCACTGTTAAAATACACATACATAGGACATGCGTGAAACGACAATTTGTCAAGAACCCGTCAACTCTCATAGATCGGCGGCAGCCGGTAACGCCCAAGTATACAAATCCGTGGCGCGCAGCCGTCCGTCACCAGTGGCGCACAAGAGGTGGTGTTAGGTGGTCGAAACCCCCTCTGAAATGTCTTCCATCATCAAATTGTTTTAAATCGAGTTTTACATTCAACGACATTCGTATTCGCTCATTCGCTTAACCCACCTACTATACAGAATAAAATACAATTTAATTTCATCGAAATTAATTTATTCAGTATCAATAGTGATTGTACATACTGTATTGATAACGTGTGCTGTACTGCTATCCTTTCTCTGAGAAATTGTTAAAAACAAAACCCCTGCCGAAAAAAAATCCTGCGTGCGCTGTTGGCCGTCGACCTGATGGCGTTTGAAACTTACGAGGAAACTCGGTTTGTGCACTTTTTGCGCAAAGTCGGAAACAATTCGTGTCTCCGAAAATATTGTACGAATTCGAACGAGTAAACGACTCACGAAACGCCATCAGAATATGTCGATATTAATATTGTACTCCACGCGTCGGGAAAACGGTAATTCATTGTGTTCGGTGAACATTACACCGAATTCCGTTATTGAATTACAACGGAAAAACAAAATCGTGTAATTATAACGCAAATAATTATTGCGTAAAATATATGTTCCCGGGTTTTAAGACGTTTACTCCCGCCCTTCCATTAAAATGTAGAAAAGTACAGAGCAAGGGAAAAAAAATACAAATATCACCTCCACGGGTGACACGGCACGACTATAGCGGACGAATTGACGGGTAACCGATACTCAGGGGTACCAAAACAGCAAGTGATTGCCCGAAGGACGAGCGATAAAAAAAAAAAAAAAAACGGTTTTATTAGACGACCAATATAGTGATGACAAGGAGCTCTAAAACTCTAAACTCTATTAATATCCGTTCGAATATGTATCGTATTTTTTTTTCCAAGTAAAGCACGTTACCTATTTAATGTATATTTTTTTTAACATTTTATGAAATTAGTAAAAAAAATAAAAGCGTTTGACCTCGCCCGGAGGAACAGTTCGACCTAGAGGGTCGTCCGGTCGTCCGGTTTCGCCACCGCGCGATACAACCGCGCGCGGTCCCGTCGGCGGACGGTCGCGGAGCCTTTCGTACGAAAACTTCTTTACGGATTTGAAAACAAACCAACGAAAACGCCAAGTGGAACCGAACCCGTCGTAAACGGGCAATAACACGGGCGTTGCGGCGGCAATTCTTTTCGAAAACACACCGCGTTCGCGATACGATTTATCGCACGATATTATCGCACGGAACGTTACCGGGCCAAGGTCCGTGAAACGACGACGGCGGCGACAACGGTAAAGTGTAAGCGGATTTCGCAACTCGCGACCCGCGCGTATTAGACACACGCGTCGCGCCGGGGTTAACGATATTTGTTCGTAACGCCGGGGTCATTTGCGCGGTCAACGCGCGCGACCGTCGGAAAACTACCCGCGCGTCCGCGTCCGCGTCGCAATAGCCGCCGGGCACCGCGGCGCCGGGCCGTTGTTGTTTATATGACGCGATACATTTTATTATAATGCCGTCGTCCGAGACTAATGGACGTTTCGAGAGCAGCCGAACACAAAACCTCGCGGTGGGGGGGGGTTTGAGGGAGAGGCGAGTGTGGAAGGCGGCGAAGGAGAACGGTCAAAGCGACACTCGCCTATGGTTTTCGTGCGAAATCGCGCGCAATATTGTAATATACGTACGCGCATAGGTAACACGGACATTACACGGAGGCGGAATAATAATAATATTTAAATTCGAAAGAGAAATAAAAAAATTAACAATTTTCTCGCGCCCGTCATGTATAATATTATAATATAATAACAACAACAACAATAACAACAATAACAATAAATACTGCCGGCTGCCGTCATAGCCGCCGCCGTCGTCGCCGTCGAAATCGAGGTCGTCTGGCCGGAGACGCGAAAAACTTTGGCCCGTGTGCGCAAGGACGCGGCCGTGTTCCTACGATGTCTCGCTCGGCGACTGCGATTTTCGAACAATATATTTACGCGTTGTTCATTGCACGCGTACGCAACGTATACGCATACACACACACACACACACACACACATACGTGCGTTGTTATTGTATAATTTTACCGTAATAACAATAATGCGTCCTATATGATATCATAATCATTTTGGCCGTATATTTCGTACCTAATTGAAGGACGAAACCGACGATAAGGTGTGATACATTATAACATACGGTTTTCATTTTTTTTTTTTTTTCTTTCGTTGTAGACAGTGTTAGCCAATAAACGGCGCGTTTTATTCGCGATGCCACGTGAAGACGACACGCGTATTTTTACCGTGAAAAACCACAGAATGTTAGTATCGACTGTAGAGTACGTATATACATCTATACCTGTACGAATTTATATTATTTGCTACGTGTGTGTGTGTGTGTGAGTGTGTGTGCGAGAAAAAGCTGACAATATTATGCAAACTAATCAAAATAATACAGACGATTTTGTAATGTGATGTCTATGACATTTTCTTGAAGCATCACATTTCAATGGCTTCCGGCTTTCTTTTTCTATAGAGTTAATTATCCAACAAGTTTCGCCACTAAAATGTGCTACACTATTCACGTGGTGCAGATTTTTAAGAATTTCTTCCTTATCGAAAGGCAGACACCATAAGCAGTGGCGTGGCCAGTCGAGATTAGGGCGTTATAACTTCCTCCCCAAAATTGCATAGATAATTTTTTTTTTAATTCACAAGATATACGATTTTTTCCGAATGTACAAACTGTATTGTGCCTGTTATAATATAATGTTATGCCATTTCCCGCTTCTTTTCGAACACTTTTAGCGACCCTAACTAGACCATATATATATGAACTCAAACTCCGGGAATTAAGAGTTCATTTTTAAGCGTTCTGAAGTGATAAAAGTTGAATTTAATTTTCATACGAATTTCGCCGCGTAAGGATTTACTGGAGGAGGGTGGTTATTATTTTAGCTTTGAACGCCCCTAATCATAACGCTTAAAATCCAGAGGTCCCGGCGGACATATAAATAAGGAGAATTTCCAATTTACTCCCCCCCCCCCTCAACGTATGTAATAAATAGGTACCTAAACGAATTGCGCAGACTGCACGCGATTATAATATTATACTTTCTCGCGGGTAAAATCGAATGCACTGCTCCGCACCAGGTACTATATTGACACAGACCGCTGACTCGGTGCCGTGAAAAAACTAGGAAAAATACTAAACGCAGTCGTTTATTGTATTACTATTATTACCTATATAGGTACCAGTTTAATACGGCATTTATCGTAATCGATGCGATTGTTATTATCATACGACTGTTATAACCTCCTACGACAAACATTATGCGATTACGATATTATGATATTATTTTTCCGAACGGTTCGATTTTTTTTTCAAAACACGATATTATTTTGTATCATTTTTTTTTTTCTTTCCTTCCGATTATCTTGCGGCGTCGGCGGTGGCGACCGGACATCGGCAATAAGTCACGGATGCCTAAGTTCCTGTCCGTGTTTGTATTATCGGTTTTTTTTTTTCCATTTTATTATTTTTTTTTTCATATTTTCAGTCAATTATCTTATTATAGGTACATACACTATTATATATTTGTATACGCTGCGCAATTGTTTGCTTTCGGTCGTCCTCTCCGCCACCGCGTCGTCGCCTTACCGACGGTTATTTTCATGATTTTTATCACCCGAAAATATGACACACCCGCAGAGTGCCATTATAATAATATCATATTATAAAATAAAATATTATTCTGTATCGATGATATCCGTGCGCGCGCGACGACGACGACGCCACCGTCACGGTCCGGTCGGCGTATCGTACGCACAGCAATTTTCGAAAACTCCTCGTCGATGGTCAATGAATCTAAAATATTATGACGTATATTATTATAATAGCGACGGGCCCCGGAAGTGCGCGGAAACGATAACATTATTAAACGCGCCGTGTACAGTTTTCGTGTGCAGTTTTGAAACGGAAAACGCCGAGGTGAAAAAAAAAAAACCAAAAATAATATTAATACTATAGGTATAGGTATATATAATCTATGATCTGCAGTATGCTGTGTTATATCGAACATCATTGGTCGTAAAATAAAAAAAAACTGCATTCGTATAAATCAAAAAAAAAAAAAAAAAATTTACGAAATACCGGTTGTCCGTACGTTTTACGTCAAAAACCTATAACCCCAAACGCGAATAAAACAAATTCGCATGTCGCGATATTAATTATTCGGACCAATTTCTCCGTCAATAATCGATTGTTTATTTATGTACACACAGCTTCCCACGTACTAGGCGCCATGTACGACAATGTACATGCTATCCTTCTCTCGTTTAATACAAATTACAATTTTAACTATAGCTGTTGCGGTAAATGACTAACAATGAGTTTCAGTATACATTCCAATAAAACCGTGCCAAGAAAATGTTAATTAAGGTGTGCTTGTCGGTGGTCCCGGAGAACGGACACGAGTTTAAATGGCAAAATAGTTTCCCCAAAAAAAAAAAAAATTAATTTCGTTACGCGGACGTACACAAATCGTACAGAAAATTTTCCGTATCATTAAATTTTTGGAAAATATTTTTCATAATATAATTACTATGCAGGTACATGTTATGCAGTCAATAAAATAAAATAATTTATGAACAGATTGAGAATTAAGATTACGATACATAATTATACATTTTTAATTTTGTTTATAGTTATTTCAATTTTATACACTATTACGTAAAGATATGTACCGGCTATGAAAACAACTACACTGTACTAAGACTGAACAAAAAGTATTTTGTATTTTGTATAATTATGTACTTATTCGTTATTTTTTTAATACATTAATTTTTGAATACATTATTTTACTGTTGTTTTTTTTTTTTTTTTTTAGAAGGTACAGACACTTCCTTTTTTTCAGCAAAATAAATATTTCTCAAATTCAAAATGTTACAAACAATGCAAATGGTTAAAACGTCGGATGACACAGGATATCGACGCTTTAGCGTTTCTTCGTATAAAATATTTTGAACTATTTAAATTATTAAACTAAATTTGTTAAAAACACGTTATGAATGACAATTTCGTACCCGGGAACAGAGCAACACTATATAATCATCTATTCGGCGAAAATATCAGGTTTCTTCGATTATGTAGAACAACAACTGTTCAAAAACCGAAACTTCAAACAAAAATCGTTAGGTACGCATAAATACACTAGATGAATTTTCTCCGGATTTCTCTTATTATAATGAAAAGTGCATAGAACAAAACGTATACGAAATTTCCCACTGTGGAAACCGTCCGCGGTGTTAACGGTCGAAGCAACCCGAGCAAGTCTTCTAGTCGATAACTTGTTCAGACAGAAATATTAGTTGACAAAAAGAAAAAAAATTCACCACTCCACGAATAGACTACAGTGTAGTCACTGCACCGTAAATTACTATAGAGACGACTTAAGGAACTTCGGTCGCAAGTTGTCGAAGTGTTTGGTATGCGCGGACACTGCGACAGCGACTATCACCTCTCGCAACAAAAATGGCCGTATCTAACTTTGTCCGACTTCCAATCGGGTTCCTTCGAACGAATCTTAGAAATACGACCGTTTCCGTTGCGGCGGGTGATAAGCGTTTGTATTAATATTACACTGATACGGGCGAACGATAACGACAAAAGTGAAACAATCGCTATCACGAATAAACAACGCACAATTGATTATGTTGTGGAATTACTATGAGTATTATGAGTACAATAATTACGAGTCGAATGGCGGTCGCGGTCGCAATCGCCAGGCGCTCTAGACCCACGAATATTGAGATAATTATACACCGCCGTGCACAAAACGAGTCTTTATCGGTGAGTCACGTATCTACTCACTTACGCCCAAGGAACCTAACGCAGACCGCAGTTTTGTGTGCATTATCGATTTAACATGTATGCGTACGTTAATTTATACACTGGTTTCAAATATCTTCAATTAAACCGTGATAGCGCACAGAACGCTGACAATAATATTATTATCAATACAATATCGCGCGGTTTTAATTACTTTTTTAAATATCGCTACTGGCCGACCCGACTATGTAAAATGCTTTGCTATTGCTCAAATATAACTTACTTGAAATAGTACAACACTACTATAACAATAGTAACGATAACAATAGTCTGTGGCAACCAAATTGTCATCCGTGTCACCGAAACGTGAATAAACAATAAGATGTTCATACCGAAAATACCTAAAATTCTCTGTTTTACCTACTTAGGGATTGAATTTTCGAAAATTATTTTTTAGCTTATGTCTATATGTTATGACAACTATCTGTATGCCGACTTTCCGTCCGATCCGTCCAGTGCATGTTCGGGCTAGACGATGTCGAACCAGTCGGTCGGAGAGTTTTAGAGCACTAGCCGGTCTTGCCGCACGGCCGGAGAGTGCGTACATCGTACTTCAAGAAAAACACCGCTATGACAATTCGGCTCGTATCCCGTAAACCGCGACGAAGATGCACGTACGGGTCAAACCGGTAAAAGTGCGCGTACCTTTGTGGGTAAACAATATTATTAAATGTCGGTGTTCGATTTATCTTTGCGCCCGGACAAGTCCGTTTAGAACGGAAAAATATCGTACTATATTTTAGTGTCGGCAATATTGTTCTCATTCTTTCACAGGTTTTCGGCGACAGGCGTCTGATGAGTATATCCGCGGTACACGAATAACGTTAATAATGATTTTAATCGCGCGGCGAGGGGAGACGGGGGGGAGGGGGGGAGGGGAGCGATTCGTCGTCATCGCCGTCGCCCTTGAAAGCGTAATAAAGTAATACGTTTGTTTTTCTTGTATTTTCGAGCGAATTAATGAAAATGTTTACGCTTCATCATCAACACTAATGACGTTTATGAAACCAAACGTTACACTTCGACAAGTCCGCTGTATACTGCAGGAGCAACAACGTGATTTTAATCGAGATACATAATACGAACGTGATATTATTTAATTTTTCGAACAATTTTTTAAACATATCACTATTATAGAGCAGCGTACCTTTAATATACGATAAACACAATAATGTGCTGATGCAGGACAAATTAACGAATAATTATACTTAAACTCGGTTAAGTGACGAGTTAAATGGAAAAAAGTAGTTAGGTAACACGTTTTATTTATTAAAATACGACTAAGTTAAGTTTGTTATTATTATTTTTTTGTAAAATTGGTAATGTCATAGTGATAATGACTAGCGGAGTTTGTTATTTTGAAAAAATACCCAGTGTTAAACACAAGTTTACTTGTTGGATATTTTTTTGTTGAAAATTATTACGGAATCGGAAATTCTATAACAACGGAATATCATGTTAACATTAATTCCGTAGAAAACCTAGTGTGATTTCGAATGTGCCCACACGTTACGCGCTTTCAAAATCAATACAATACAATAATACAATTATTGGACTTTAGTTTATACGTTGAATTATACAATGTAGTGATAGCTGATTTAATGGATTTTTTTTTTTGGGGGGGGAGAGGAGGAAAGGAAACGCATTTCTACGATTGGTTTAAGTTCGAGGAGTACAAACAAAAAAATGAATAAAAAAGATCTAAACCCACGACCAAAAATCCAATGGATTTTTGTTCCGAAACGCTACGCGAAAGCGCAGGAAAGCTCTTAGAGCAGAGCGGTAAAACGAGGGTCCCTTTGAACGGTAAAAAAAAAAAAAAAACCATCGGCTGCGCATAATATCGCATAACCGTCGAATACCTGCATGCGTTCCACAGGGTGCGCGTGTTTGTAACGTACGAACTATGTGATAATAATATGCACGCGTGTTTTATGTTATTATATTAACCGATGATCGGGTTAGTGACCCATCCCCGCCCCTCTCCCCCGAATGCGATGGCGGTGACTCGTCACAAACAACGCCCGCGACGACGGCGCGTCTCCCTCGCGGTGTCGGCGGTGGTGCGGCGGCGACGGTTCCGGATTAAACGGCGCGGGCTCGTGGGTGCCCGACCGACGACGACGGCTACGGATGGTTTTCGGGAAAAACGGAATGCTCGACGTGTACACTATACGTATACACATAAATCGGTGGCAGCGGCCGAAAGTGGAGGTAAAGGAGAGAAATCAGAGCGTGCAAGTTATGGGGCGATGAATAAAACGAGTGACCGGGCAAAAGGAACCGTTGTCGTCTGTCGTTCAAGTCGCCCCATAACACTACGCCCAGCTGCGACTGTTGTGTGTGTGTGTGTATGTGTGTGATCAATGGCCCGTGGTGAGCCGGAACTCGGAGGAAAGAATACGGAGAGACGAGACGAGACTGTACGCGGGAGAGAGACGGAACGGAGTAAAACGAAAAAAATTGATTTTAACGTGAAACACTGCCCGGAATATTCACCGTCGAAACGCGTGTATAATAATTAGAGAACGGATTCATATAATGCACTTAAAATGCGCAAAAAAAACTGCTTAAAAATGTCAAAAAAAAAAAAAACACTTAAATAATTTACCATATATTTATAAACGAAAGTGTCCTGAGTGATTGATTCATAATCAACGTTGAGCCAAAACTATTTGAACTATCTATTTTAAATTTTGAGGGTAAGTTAATATTATAATTTCGCCATGCACTAAGAAAGGATTTTTCAAAATTTTAAATTTTAAGGGATTAAAATTGACAAAAATAAAATTGTACGTGTAAATTGTATATCGATAAACACATTGTGTGTGCTAATAATAGCAGTCGGATAATAATGGCTGATACTAATAATATAGAAATCGCTTTTAAGTTTTAAGCTTTAAGTTTTTAAATAATATCTAAAAACTTTACAAAAAATCCCCTTTTTTTTTGAAAATGCTGGTATATGTAAATTCAAATGGAACTGCAATAAATTTTATAAAATAGAAATTTTAAAATAAGATATAAAGAACATATTTCTGAAATAAGATTGAAAAAGACTGCCCCTAATTCAAATTTCGCTTAACAGTTTTAAAAAATAACCTTAATATAAGTTTTGATGTCAATACAGACTTAGAAAAATTCAAGTACCCAAAATAACATTTACATTTACATTCACTTTTAGAAGAATTACACATACTCAATGAAATAAAGAAAAATAATTTTAATAATATTTTAAATGAACAAACCGATTTTAAAAATAACTATATATCAATTTTAGATAAGATTTAGATAGATTCCTCGCCGGGCACGGGACAGCTAGTAATTAATATTAAAAACTAACATTGTGTTAATCATATTATTATCATTGTGTTAGAAACATTTATTTAAAAAGTTAGAGCCATTAAAAGGGTAGGGGAGGGACTTAACTCCTTTACCATTTTTAAAGGGGGGTTTTTTTTTCTATGGATTTTAAGTGCATATAAAAAAATAGGCCAAACAGCAAATGTACTTCGGGCCACAAGTGTTGGGCCACCATAATATAAGTGAAAAGATTGAAAGGCTGTTTAAGATTATTGGAAAAATTTTGAATGTACACCAAAAGCGACAATGAATCATGGTAATCGAAAAACGATTCTGTGTTATTTTCCCCTCGTGACTAAGGTAACCCAAAATCCAACAACAATAAAACCGAAGTATCGATACTTTTTGTCTGTTCTTCTTTTTGAGTTTATAGAAAAAACCGGTTGGGAATATAGAAGTTCATTTCGAATAATATAAAATATTTATCTGGAAAAAACTACGGCATCTTTTTGAAATGTAGCATGCCAAAATCGGAAGACATTTTTATTAGCTCTTTAAAAATAGTATTCTGAGAAATAACACACACATGCCACCATTTTAGTAAAACCAATAGATTTTTCGCGTCACTCAGCATTTAACATTAAAAAACAATTAAACTTAACATTTTAAGGGTACCAACAGGCAGTGGCATAGCCGGGATTTATCAATGGGCGGTGGGAGGTTTTAGGGTAGTCTACGGGGTTTAGGGATTTATAACATCCTTCACCTTTCCAATCCAAAAAAAAAAAAAAGCAGCAAAACGGAAGATTATTTACAATACCTACGACCCCATCCTGGCTACGCCCTAACCATAACGCCCATAGGTACTTATAACGTAATTGATTAATTCATATAATCGATAAAATAGATTCGACAACGGAGATCGAATATCGTGAACTATATGAACTATACAGAGATAATTATTTAAATTATGTAATAATATATATTATGTTATTCTAATAACACAGACATATTATGTTTCTAATTTTTTTTTTTTTTATTATTGTAAACTACGTATATGACGAAATTGCTAATATTATACCTTTATACCCATTTATACATATGCGTACCATTATTACATAGAAATATAGTTTCAGTCTAATGGACTATTATGATTATAATATAATTGACAACATTTTAAACGGCTGCATCTGAATTGAGTCCCGGATACAAGTGGTTTTGATAGGTGTGTCACTATCGATGGGTACCGATGAATTTTGGGTACTATTATGCTAGTTGGGTCCCGGCTTTCGGTAGATTATATACTAGTTGGGTCCAAACGTTTACAAACAATAACAAAAAAAATTTCCTTCTCATTTTTACAGATTTAGTACTGTCCGAGATTTTTAGTTTAAAATAAAACACGGGTATGATTAAAACATTTTTCTTTTGCTAAATGAATCCATACTTTGTAAAACATTCGGCAAGTGGCCTCCAGTCGTTCAATGATTAATAATTTAATATAACATAAAGAAAAAAATTAAAAATATATTATTTAATTTCATTTAATACTAATGTACTAAATGCACTTAGATAAAAATCTATAAGAGAACGTTTTAACAAAGTCAAAACGATTTATATTGTCAATGTTTTTTTTTCAGTAATATTTTACTTTATAAATTGTTCTTTTCGTAACATACATTCCCGTCGTTTTTTTCCTATATTTTTCATTTTGATGTAAGTATCCAAGTAGACACTTGGATACTTTTTAGAACTTCTATTTTACTTAGAACCAATTAGTGTACAACCCTAGTATATGCCCTGAGGAAATCTGGGACCTAACTAGTACAGTACCCACGGGAACCCGGGGCCCAATTAGTATAGTAACCGTATTAACCCGGGACCAAACTAGAGAAGATTTTTGAACGTGGAACTCAACTCGGATGCCCCGTTTTAAACACCACGCTTTAAACATACAATTTTCGAATAATTGTTTGTCTGATAAAACAGTTTTTCCGACGTTGCTTTCACTGATTGGTTTTTCTTGATGGAAGTTCTCCAGTTTGTCATCGGTTCCGAAATTTCATTTTGCACTCCCATTAACACCACTAATAAAAAGTGAGACTACCAGCTGTCTATTAACTATTGCTTATATGGATCCTATTTTTGTCTTTTTAGAATGAATGTTAATAATTATTTAAAAAACTTATGTCGTTGTTGAAACTATGTTAAAAACGTCTAATTTTAATGCAAGTTCACTTATATGTCTTGGAATTTTATTAAAGCAAATAACACAAATGAACTTGTTAATCTAAGATTATAAGATCGTAGACACCGTTTTAAAATAATATTGACAATAATAATTAATATATTTAATACAATATTCATAATAATTATTAGAATTAATTTAAAGCCATAATTTTTAATGTAAAAAAATTAAAGTAATTTTTATTTTGTACACTATTTTTAAATTTCCAAACATATTATATTATATTATTAATTTAAGTACCTAGTTAATGTTATGTCAAATATTAGTTTGTAAGCAAATTCGTAGAAGAATATAATTTGTACAAGTCGTTACAATTATTTATAATTATTATTTTTTTTTCTAAATATATAAGCATTTGATGACCGAAGGCCCAATTTGACTTCTGCGTGATATGCTTACCTATGACAAGAGGTATACGAATTCATTAGATCACTTACTAAATTTAATAGTACTTGAATAACACAATTATTGTTCGAATAATTACACAATAACGTTAACAATATATTTTGAAATAAACACTATACAAATTACTATAATAATATACAAAATCGGATTGCGAGTATGCAATTGTTTGCGTATAAAATGAACTCATGAATTTACTCGCGCGGGAAAAAAATAGCTGAAGCCTTGGAGAATGAATAATGTACGAGCTTCTAATAATTGATATCGGAGAAACGGCGTTATCAGATCACGACCTCCGAAGAGTTTTCTCGAAACTCTGTCTTTAAAACAAATAATACCAGATTTAACATATTTAATTTTTTTGTTCGAAATCGAACAAAACGTCAAACTCAAACGGTAGAGTGTGTTTTAGGTTTCGAGCGAAAAACAAGAAAAAAACAAGAAAAATAATCGTTCATGTGTGTGTAAAAATATGACGGGTGAGTTTACTGACACAATTTGGCGATTCCCGGCCCCGCGGGAAAATCCTCGACACGCGGCTGCGAAAACTGCGCATATGCGTAACGCTACACGGACACGATTCGCATAGACATCGTAACGAAATGACAAAAAACTAATAACAATAACACCATCCAAAACATTGTCTACATTTTATAATTGACGGACGCTACAAAACTGAGACTATACGTATTACAGTTGTATAATATTGTTATCTTAAATTCGGCAGACTCGTGACACTTTCGTTTCGAATTCTCCGGTTTTTGCACAGTAACCGGACAAAAGACCTCCCAATATTCTTAAAATGTATCGTTTCGAATAACGATAATTAATTCAGTGTACATAGCGTATAGCGCTTGTAACCTCAGTTTATGTAATATGTTATAGTGTGTCCGTATAACAAATGATGCCGAAAAAAACGACTTTCTCCTTCCGTTCGGAACGTATTTCATGATCCGAGAACGCGTCATTCGAAAACAATAAAGAATATCATCTCGTTAAGATGTGTTATTATGTAGTATTATGTTAATATCTAGTAAAAAAAAAAATAATAATAATAATAAAAAATTACATCGAGTTAGATCGCGTGTTTTAAATTCGCGCTTAATTCGGACGGTACCTATCCGCGAAATATTATATTTTACCGTGTAAGTAATTTTCAATTTTTCGGGCGGCGGCGGGCGAACGGAGAGTTTGTTCGCGATAAAAAAACAGATGAAAAAAAAAAAATACGAAATTATTATTGAATCGTTTAACCGGCAGTAGTTGCAGCGTACATATTACAGTAAACCGGATCGACGGGAACTCGCTCGTTTGTGCCGCTAACCAAGCGCGCAAACCGGTCAATTTATTGCAATTTGCTGCCTAGTTAGGATCTAAATGAATAATAATAAGTGTTCGATAACTCGGAGATTGGTTTGACGGTTACTTTTTTTTTTTAAATCCAATGAAAAAAAAAAATTAAATAAACAAACGGACAGGTACGGCGGCGGAAACGCGATATTACTATCCATTGTTTCCTCCGTCATCGCGTACGAAAACAGTACACGGATGAACTGCGTGTTGCCTACGTTTCGCACCTTACGGACAATTGAATGGATACGGTTTTTTTTGTCTTAAAACAATATTGTTTATTATGATTTGCGACCGATACGGATTTTTTTATTCCCCCCTCCTTCCGGAAGCTTTTAGCCGTTTTACGAATTTAAATAATATTTAATCGTTACAGTTGAGTATACGATGTAGGCAATTCGCGCGTAATAATTCCGACACGTCGATAAATACGGATATTATAATTATTTATTGTTTTTTTTTTTTTTTTTTCTGTAATGTGTACTCACGTTAGTCCAATCGTCGAAAAACGAATCCATGCCGGGAAAACGGAACCGACTTCAGATTGACAAAGGCGAGAAACCGCGGTGCACGCGAGCGCATATCACGCGCACGCTATACGAATCCGGTAAAACGAAAACAAATGACGGTTTTTTTTAATTCGTATTTTTTTTTCTCTCGATCGTGCACGGCAATCGGAATAATATTATTATATGTATAATATATTATTATATGTACGTCGGAGAGTGAGAGACGACGGGAGTGGGACGAGAGATTACCAGCGAAAAGACCCGTAACGCGTTATCGTTAATAATGATATTAGACGACATCGTCGCATTGTAGGCCTTGCGGTATTATTACATGATTCGTGATCCGACTGTAAAGTTTAAAAGGTTATTTATCAATTTTTTTAATTTAATTTTTTTTTTTTTTTGTACAGACGTAATCGCGATTTTCAATTAAAACCTGTCGTTCTGCGCGGCGATACGCGCACAATAATAATAATAATACACGTTATAAACTCGCCGACAAAAAGGTTATCATAAAAAGTCTCTCTCCCCGATGACCGCGTGCCGTATAGTTGCCGGTCGTCGCCGGTATAATAAATTATTATGATATTATTGACACGATTCCCCCCGACGGGGGCCCGCCGAATCTTTGTCGACGTGTGTTATTCCGACGAATAAAGTCGTTTCGAGGTTAGTCGCACGCGTTTCGTTAAATGCGTTACAAATTATAATATAATATTGTAATATTATAGTCAATGACCGATAACGTAACATCATACATTACGCGTAATAGGAATAATAATGAACTTCTAAACGATCGATATAATTCAGTAAAATATTATTTACATACATGGTAGGGGGATAGGGGGTAGCGAGGGGGGAATAATAATATCACGGGAGATTGTGTGCGATGTGAAAAAAAACTCAAATTGCCTTTATTGGCACGACGTTTAATGTTTATGTGTATATTATGTGTAATAGCTGACGACGGTGCTTATACACGAAGCAATATAATAAACGATTATTATTTATTTATTTTTTTTTTTTTATCTAGGTATGACAACAGTTTATTTATAATTTACTAATTTCGATTGCGTAGGTGCGTACAAAAAAAAATAAAACCTTTGCTTTAAATTACGTTAAATTCATGAAACTACTTAGGTAGAATCTTTTTCTCGTACAATTGAAAAACAGATCAAAAGTTACATTTTAAAAGAAATAAACACCGGACATAGGTAGCTGTTCGCACAGTAGCTGCAAAAAATTAAAAATATGCACAGTCGTTTCACTTCCGAAAATAAGGGTGACAAAAAAATAATGAAAATGTAGCATTTTAGAGATACTTGTTCCGTACATTTTCCAAAAAAATTTAATACTTGATGATTAATCACAAACGTAAGAAAAATCCGCGACACGACACGAAAATATCGGCACATCTTTACTTAAGAAAAGAGTATTTTCTAAAAAAGAAAAAAAACCACTTATTTGTAAAAATAATAGCCTTTTTCGATTTGTTAAGAGTCTAAAACAAACTATTAATTTTAGAACAATGTATTTCGAATAAATGTTGTATACAATACATTACTATATGTTAATATATACTAATAAGTTCTGATACATAATATATGATTGATAGAGAGAGGCACTTATATGGATCATATTATAATAGGCAACGTAATTAGAAATATTATACAATATACGTGATGATATTAATGATAGTTATTTAATAAGTTTTGTGGACTTCGGGTTTTAGATGTTACGAATTTATTATAAAGACGCAATGAACTCAATAGTTGATTCAGATTCTGAGCCAAGCGACAAATGTACATTAGTCTTGCTTTTATGTGTGCTTTATTTATTCTGTCTGGGTACAGGTCCTTAACAATGGGGGAGAACTTCAAAAAAAACCTCAGAAAAACGCGAATACGTATTAATTTGTCTGTTTTCTGATCAAATTTTCGAAAGTAAAGGCTATTGCACTGTATTATGTACGTTATATACTTTTGGATACTTTTAGTGGTTCCCCCTAGACTAAACGAACTCAAATTCGACAATTCCGGTTGTTTTTTGGTTGAATTTAAATGTGAATTCAATCATGTTTTATTGCTGAATCAGGATTTTCATTAGCTTTGTACACCTCTATAAACCCATCCTCAAATTAAGGTAGGGGGATGCAATTTTCTAAATTCCTGCAATATGCACGACACATGGCATATGCATATGGTAAGCATAATCCGTTTGGAGGTTTCAACTTTCAACTTCCACCCCTATCATTTCCATGGACAAATTTAATACATTTTAGATTCAAAGCGTAGGGAAGGCTGTATTGGTTTCATAATGATGTGTTTTTTTTTAACTGTTAAATCTTGCTCTGATATTCTTAGTACAGCATCCTTTTTTGAAAGGAAATTTTATCTTGTCGGTACTTTAAAGAGGTTTAATTTTCTAAGGAGTTTTCATAATAATTGCGAAATAAACGTAGGATAAACGTGAAAATGTACGTTCCGTCACTAATAGATATAAATTAAATTCCCCCTCTATATCCTATCTTACTAACTTCCCACCTACAACAGTAACCTACCCATGGTGCGAAGTATGTTCATTATTTTTATCTTTAAAATAGTGTATAATAATTTTAGTATAGTACGTAGGTATGTAGTTTCGTACTATATTATTATAAAATACGGTTGTTTGTTTTACTGGATAAATGTTTGAGATGCATGGTTCATGAGTTGCTCTGTTCATAAAGGTAAAAAAAAAATTGTTAAAAATGAGCGTAATTATGTCGTAATAATTATTTTCATTAGCGTTCTAAGTTCAAATGTTTAATAACACGAACAATTGTAATTAATTTCGCAGTTCGTTATTTATCTATTGAAACATGTTTAACCGAACTCCGCTCCGGATCGTTTCTCGTTGGCGATCGTTTATAATTGCTTAAAACTTATAAATTACATTTGGTAGAAATCATAATAATTTAACACCTATATATAAATATATATATATTAACCGTACCGATTATTAAATTCGAAAAGTAAATCAAGCAGTGTATAAGTATATATTATAATGTACGATCACGTATAATTTACACCTTTATATTGAAAATGGTTTTTTTTTTTTTTATAATACTCAAGACACGTTTTATGTTTCAGAATATACGTGTATACAAAATAGCCATATTAATGATCGGGGTCGTTTAACGTGCACGTAGGTACCTACGTCGTACGCAATAATTCAAATTTCCGACCACAAGACGCGCACAAACACGCGTACACCTCTATACTACCTGCACGGGTAGGTGTACGCGTATTATAATATCCGTACTGGTCTTATTTCTCGTCGGGCGCATTGAAATTCGTGGTTTTTTTTGTTTTCCCCCCTATGATTTATCGCGTTCGTAATTACATGATTATACGGTCTTAGCCAACGAACAAATACCCGCCGATATTAATTGATGGCGACGCCGAAATCCGGATTGCCGCGGGAACAAAAACCGTGTACAGCGGCGCGCGGTCCGGTCGTCCGTAAATCACTATCAAAAACGGGTACTTCTCGTACGCGATACGTTACGTTACGTGCATGCGACGCGATACGATCGTCGGACGTTCGAAAATCAATAACCAACACCACCCCCCCCCCACACGGCGCCCATTAGAAAGACCGGCGCGCTAACATCATTATTGCTGTCATTATTGTATTTAGCGTTATTATTGCGGATTATCGTGCGTGTACGCGCGTGCATGTAGAGTTCAAATAGCTGTACGTACGTTGACTCGCGGCGATAACGCAACACAACGATAATCGTCCGTAATTATAAATCCTCGATAATGCGCAACAAACAATATCGATTATTGTTGATCCTAATAACGCCCGCGCGCGCGCACTAATTTCGTTTGTTTGTCATCACTTAACGTTATTAGCAATGACGTTAAGTAATAACGTGTATTACCTGCGACAATGACGACGATAACGATAAAACGAGCATTATGTAATGAGTCACAGATTTGCGGGGGTCCTTTTTTTTTTTTTTCGGTTTAAAGTTGTCAACCGTCAATGCTATTACAACGTCGCAATGCGCGGGCGTCGTCCGATAGAGGGGCCGCCGCGACGGGACCGATGGGTTTTTAAGCCGGTGCGAATTTATAACGATAATCGATGACCTGCGGAAAATATTAGCATTCGCTCATAGACGGGCCTAACGGACGTGGCGAGGCGTACGCTCCTTTGGGCGCGGTACCCGGGGAGGGCGCGAAAACGGTCTAGAAATCTGTATAATGCCTTTATACGCGCTTAAAAGAAACGTATGAAAAACATTTTCGAAATTCGGGATATCTAATAGCGAGACGCGAGAGACGATCGAAGCACGCGTTCCGTTTTAGTTTGTACAAATCGTTCAGTTTTGAGTTTTTTAACGTCTGTATGTTTAGCTCGCGAGGTTCCGCTAACGCCTGTAAAAATCATAGTACACTCTGTTGAGTTTAATAGCATACTATACACAGGTACCTATACACGGAGATGTATACACGGGGAAATGTTTAAAATGTTGATTTATCGATAATACGATAAAAGCCCGATATACTTCAACGTCGCGAGTAGGCCACTCGAGGGGTCCGGACCTCTCCTCTCGACATTTATTCGACAAGGTATTTTGGTTTTTTTCTTTTTAAGTCAAACTAATATTTATGTTAAATATTTTGATAGTTTATAATTATTGGAAATTAATTTCCACCTTAAACAAAAGCCTGGCTACGTGCTGGAATGTAAGCAAAGAATAAATCATTGAAAACGAAAAACATTTCTGAGCTAAGTAGTATTAGTCGTGTAATTTTCATTTTTTGTCAAAACAACACAGATATCAACAAAAATCAAAAAATATACATTTCGATAAATCGTTTCAAATAAAATGCCGCCGGCCGGAAATTTCACATGTTTTAAGGTGTTGCGTGAAAAACTTTGAGCGTTTTTACTAACCCAAAAAAAACGTTTTCAAAAAAAAAAAAATAAAAATAAAATACCGCCAGACGAAAATTCTGCATCTTTTGGTGTGCGGCGTGAAAAAATACGTATAGTATTTTTTATCGACATAAAAGCGTTTTCCGAGAGAAGAAAAAAAAATGCATCTCTGTAGAATTATTATTTTCTAGGTTATGCTCAAAACCAATTGATATTTATGTAAAATACATATTATTATGCTCCAATATTGTCGATTTCATATAGTTTGCTTTTAGACGTGTTATCGGTGATAACTGATAATAATGATTTGACACGGCGGTCAACTACGTGTTATAATAACGATTTTCGTTATCTATTCGTGTTTATCGTAATTAATTATTATTACAGCGATCAAACGATTTAACAACATGTCAACAATGTCAATCGTTTTATAAAAACAAAATACTATTTTTTTTTATTTAATGGCAAATTGGTCATAATGACGGGATTATAATATCGAATGATAATAATATTATATGCAAATGTATAGGTAATCGAGTAGGTGCATAATTGACACAAATTTAAATTAAATATGCTAATAAAGAGGCGAAATTATTTATAATAAAGTTGTTATAAAAATGTCATATCTTAAGGACTTTGGTATAACTATAGGTACCTCTAATCAAATCGTGCTGCATGTAGTTTAAAATTATGATTTTTGAGATTCCGAACCACATTCTAACCCGATAGCGGTTTCTATGCCCCTCTCCCCCATCCGTTTTCAAATATACTCTTAGCTCCAATATACGTTTGATTTTCATATTATGTGTGTGTGCATTGTACATGCGTTTCCAAAAACGCCTTCTACCCCTGTTATCATCTGGTCCTAGCTTCGCCGATATATT
Source organism: Cinara cedri (assembly GCA_902439185.1). Classification (NCBI taxonomy): domain Eukaryota; kingdom Metazoa; phylum Arthropoda; class Insecta; order Hemiptera; family Aphididae; genus Cinara; species Cinara cedri. The sequence goes on from CABPRJ010000026.1 coordinate 820,564, forward strand.
CATCTTACATTATAATATTATGTTATGGTTTTACTATGATGTGTCCTTTTTTATGCACCATGTGTTTACACATTTTCTGTCAGCATTTGTTGTGCAACTAAAAAACGACGAGCGAGCTTTTTTCGTTGCGAATTTCGTCTTTTTGGTGCTACAAAAATAATTCTGAATAATGTGTAAAACGAGAAAATGTAACCAAATTTTTTTTGGGAATTTTTTATTTGAGGTTCAAATATGTATACGAATTGTTGCATTTTAAAACACGTTTGATCGACTCAGACTCGTTTTATTTTTGTCAGAATATTAATTTGGATTCATCGATTTATTTTCTATTTACTATCTATAGTTTAATAATAAAATTAGTTATGTTTTTTATTATACGCCATTGAAATTATTGTGTTATTATAAAATCAGTCAATTGCAATATTATAAAATGTTTATTTTATTTAAAATAATAAAGTGCAATAGATAAACTATATATCGCCAAATGTTAACATTAATTCAGCCAAAAAACACTGATAGTTACGCAAAAAAAAAAATGGCATTTTACAAAGTACAACAGTACCTAGGTAGTAAGTATATTCACCGCTTTAAAAAATCTACAAACGAAAAACAATATATAACTTTCGATCTGTTCAATATTAATTAAATTTTTTGTTTTTTAATAATTAAGCCTTAATTGAGAGCCTTATTGTGCCATGATTTTTACATTTTATATTCATATATTATAGTTAGGCAGCCATTTTATACATTTATTTTAAAACTAAATTATGTAAACGTGTCGTTATTTTCTAAATATATTTGTAGTTTACAAACACTATCCTTTATATGGCATCCATAATTAGAAACTCACATACGAAGTTTAGAAAAAATTCAAAATAATTTTATTCGTTTTTTATGTTTTCACTGCTATGTCTTTAGAACTCCACATTCAGGGTATGAAGTAGAATCGAGTATTGTGAATATTTTGACGCTTGAAAACCGTTTTCTTCGAATAAAACTAAAATTTGTATACAAAATTAATAAATAATATGATTGATTGCCTTGAAATACTTCAGAATATACATTTTAAAATTAATTCAAAAAATTGTCGGGATAAAAACTTATTTTGTATAAAAAACGGTTTTAATACATATCAAATTCGCCGTCGAATATTCTAATGTCGGCTGATAATTACGTGGAGTATATCGATTTTTTCAATACATCTTTTACAGATTTCTTTGTTCAGGTTCGAAGAATTATTAAAATATACTAAAATTATAGGATATAATTAATATGTTAAAATAAATAAACTATAAATAATTTATGGAAGTTTGTTTTCTTTTTTATTTAGTTTTACATTGTAATTTTTACAATTTCATGTATTTTCTTTTTTATTACTTTTTTTCTTGATTTATGAATAACTATAATTTATTATGCATACGATATAGCTATAAATTTTCATTGTATAAAACTGTAATTGGAATTTTATTTTCGGTAACATAGATTATTATTGTTATTATTATTAATTTCATGGAATAATTGGTGAACCAATTGATATTACAATGTCAACTATTAAGGTTTGACAAAAAAATTTAGATAATTAACGGTTCATCAATAGTTAGTATACATTTTCAACACCAAAATGTTGCTTTAAAATAAACGTATAAAATGGCTACCGTGGATTTTGTAAAATTAATTTGTTATTTTAAGTTTAAAAAAAAATGTATAAAACATATAAAAATATTATAGTACAAAGTTCAATTAACTATTACAAAAAAGAAAAACTTAAAAATATCAAACAGAACAAAAGTTATTACATTTGTCAAACAATCGCGGGACATCCTGAATAATATATTGTATTCAACAATTAAAAACTATCTCTTCTGAACAATAATTATACATGTATAGATTGTTGAAAACGCGAAATTTTACTAAATTTCATTGAAATTCTTTAAATTTAATGTTTACATTATATGATATGCATGTTAGTGATTAGTATATGATAAGAGAAAAAATGTTTTTCCTATCAATAGAATACTGTAGTATAAACAAACATATAGTTTTTATCTAATTTGAAATTTGATACGATACAAATAAAGATTGTGTCAAATCGTACTGTAAATTGTTGTTGTTAGTGTTATTAATAATTTAATTATTGATCAATACAAATTATAAATTATAATTTAAAAAAACAATAAACAAAAAAATAAAAATGTTCACCTTGAAGGGTATAAACTAGTATTTATTTAATATCATAATACTCGTATTTGTTAATTTCAATATAATTATACGTAGACGTGAAAATTGTTGTTATACAAAACATTATTTATCGGTTTGCGAGTAAGAGTCGCGATGAAACAAAAAATTAATATCTATTTTTATAGTTATTTGTATTATAATATTCATAACGTTATTTGATATTTTTTTTTCGATTTTCATAAAACTATGGCCACTAAAACGACTGCTGTTTGATTCGCCCACTTATCTCCAGAAAATTATGGTGCTGAATGAAACTTTTCGGACAGGACGACAGACCTTTAAACTAACCAAATAAAAATCTGATTCCAAGATGGGAGAACATTTTAAAATGTTTTCGATTTATGCGTTTGTATTTTATACGGTTTGTCTCGTAAAATATTTATAGTTTCCTAACGTTTCTCAAAATATCTGCGTAGGTTAGTACATTTAATATTTTAAATTAGCAAAGGATCATAATATGCTGTATCAATAAGTCAAAGAAAAAGTAAAAGAGGCAGTACTCAGTAATATATTTTAATTTTATAAACAGTTTAAAACACCTTATATCCCATGTGATATCTGTGCGTCCATATAATATAGTACAAATTTGCGGTTGATGATTTGGTAATAATATTTAAGTATTTATTATTATTAGTTTAATTTAAATACGAGTATTAAATATATATTTAAACTAGCCAATATTAAAAAAATAAATAAAAAGTTGTTTTAAGTATCATATGTTTATAAAATAAACTAAAATTAATATTCAAAAACTTAGGGTTGGGTGGGGTAATTGTAAATGGTTTTTATCAAAGTTTATTTAACTTGTGTTTCTGACTGTTTACTTACACATAAATTAATTATATCATTGTATAATATATCTACTAGTGGATATAGTAAATATATTTTCAATAAAATTTCGGCAAATTTTAAAACCCAAACCTAAAAAAGTTGCAGTTTAAATTTACCCCAGACATTTACAATTACCCCTTGATTTTGGAAGCAATGTAAATGAACAGATAAAAAAGTATTCATGAAATTGTGAATGGCGCAAATTAAAATAAATATTTTTCACTTTTTTCAGCCAACTTTTTTAAAATGATAACAGTGAACCCGATTTTTAATCCGTGCTTAAATCACGGTACAACCGGGCAGTGGCGTATCCAGGGGGGGTCGTGCCCCCCCCCCGAAATATCTTCGAAACAAAAAAAAAAATACTAATAGTTTGAAAAAAGATTAAAGTGTTATTACACTTAACAGTTTACACAAATAATACAAATTAATAATATACAAGTCCAGTCCAGTGTAGTGTGTATATTATAATAGGTAACTCTATGATAATCGGTTATCGCTTTCGGTTATCCAAAAAGACAAAATATTTTGCAATTGTCAATAGAAGAAGTATATCCACAGACTAATCGTTTTAAACTAAAAAATCTATGTGCAACTCGATGGGTCGATCGCCATGATGCAATTATATTATTTGAAGAACTTCAACCAGCCATTTTACATGCACTAGATAAAATTACACTTTGGACAAATTCTGCAAGTCATCTTCTTACTGCGATAAAACAGTTACAATTTCAAACAGCTTTATTTAGCTTTATTTTCAGTTAAAATATTTTCAATAAGTTTCCTACTTAGTTGATATCTTCAAACAGTAAATCTTAATTTAAAAACTGTGATAAAAGCTGCTAATGTTCAAATTGATATTCAAGATATTAGAGAAAATTGTGATGTAGAGTTTTAAAATTATTTTTATCCGTAATAACTGTCTGTGAAAAATTTGATATTACTGTTAGTTTGCCACGTCAATCTAAATCAAAGGACCCATAATATTTTTTTAAGCATTTATTCCTTTTATAGATAATTTTTTAGACCAATTGAACGAAAGATTTATATCGCACAGGATTGTTTTGAATAATTTTGATTGTATTTTACCTAAGATAAAAATTAAAACATCTGAAGATATTAAAGGTAAATTTAAACAATTAGTAGAAACATATCAAGATATAATTGATAAATGTAACGATTCAAATTTAAATGATCAAATATTAAACGGAGAATCAAATTTGTGGTACACTAAATATTCTAAATATTCAAATTTAACATCTTCCGAACTCAAGTACAAAAATATTGTTAAAGTATACTTCCAAACTAATCCAGATGTTTATCCAGTAATATCTAAATTTCTTCAAATATTCATAATACTTTCAGTGTCTACTGCCATCGTTTTCAACAATCTGTCGTTAGAAAACATATTTTAGAAATTCTTCGGGGCAAATACGTTTAAATTGTTTAGCCTTACTAAAATATATCACGATATCAACGATGTTATACTTGCTAAAACATCAAAACGATAAATGAATACACATTTATAATTTTCAAAAAAAGATAAATAATTCAACTTTTATATAATTAGCGCTGTTTAAAATGTTTAATGCATGATTATAATGCACAGAAAATTCAAAAACAATTTCATTTCAACCCCTTCCACTCACCAAAAAAAAAGTTCTGGATACGCCACTGCAACCGGGTACCTTATATTAGCTAAGGGTAGCTATTCAAGAGACCCGGAATGTTCGGGACAAGCCCCGGATGCATGACAATGTCCCAGTAACCGCTACCTAATTCGCCCACCGCTTGCTCACGGGTTCAGTCGCCGTCGGGTGGGTAGCCCCTGGCTATTTAACCACTACACAACGATACTCGTAAGCCCGTCCGAATCCGACCGCGAGGCACCGACCACGGCACCAGGGCGAGGCCGACACCTGGGTCCCCGTTCGGCGCCGAGAATGGGTTGACGCCGGGGCTCCGGGGACCACCCGGACTACTTTTCATAAATGTCGAAAGTTGGACACATCTCGACACCCAGCCACCGACGAAGCGGATGATCAGTCCGCACCGGAGGCAGTCAGGAGTCTACCGACACGCGCGTGATAACATCTCTGTTGCCGGAGGTAAGTGGATCGCCAGATAACATCCCACGCTGCGACCAAACGATCGGAACGCGAGAACACCCCCGAGCGACCACGCGACGAAGCGAGCCCGTAGTCTCGATCTATCGAGATTCGAAATGATAACAGTATAAAAATAATAATACTATCAAGTTCAATGGTTAGAATTTATTTGTTTCATCAGTGTACAATAAAAAATAAACACAGAAAATAATGAAAGTTTTATCGTCGTAAATTTGTTCGTTTTTCCTAGGCATATTTTAACAGCCTTTCCTGATCATTAGAAAAACTACTCAGATAGTCCAAAAATAATCGTCTAAATATATCAACTATAACAATAAACGCTACAGAAAAGCTTTCTACGTTAGTGTTTCAATTGGATTATAATTTCTGGTAGAAAATCGTTAACAGACAGAAAAAAAACAAATTCGCACGTATTCATCACAGTGAAACCAATGAGGACATGCCTCACTACGCTCAGAATCTATAAGAAAGCACAACAATTAAGTATGATACTCTAACCACAAACTAACGTATGAGAGTGACTTTTTGAAATATTTGAAAGTACCCCATGTTGAAATGTACGTATGTTATCATTTACTATATTTTTATTCAGTTTTGGTTTTATCACGATATACAAGTACGCGAGAAAATATTTTAATTCATATTTTTCCAGATATTTTTCACTATTAGATATTGACTTTTTATTTCGTTTTAAAAACATGGTATTTTTAATTATTATTATTTATTTATTTAATTATCTTTAATTATACTGTATTTATTTCTATTATTAAATACGAGTAAATACATAATCGTCCCATCGTCTATAATTTTATTTTTTTTTTGCTATGACTAAATGTTTTTAGTCATATTATATGGGGCGGAAATTATTTTTTAACCCTTTTTTACGATAATCTGACCGCGAATTATTTACAGTGAAGAATCAACGAACAAAAGTTTTATGAGACGCTTTTCGATATTTTAAAAAAATATCCCGCCTAGCAATATACACACAGGATGAAAATCATTTTTCCGTCAACTTTGAAACGCATCATATTATTATCGATTGCGTCGGAAATACGAGCGCACTCAAAATTTCAAGCGGGTCAAACATCGAACACAAATTTTCAAATTCTTTTCGAGTATTTTTGAATTAATATAACACACGTTCTAGTAAAAATATGCACCGAAATATAATCAACTTTTATAATTACCCATCGACAACTTATTTAAGATATTTAATTAAATTTAGGTAGCTAAACTCGCTATTGCTATACGGATTTATAGTTTATTGCTAAAAATACGTTTAGAAACCGGGAACTCGGCGCGCTCGCAGAATGGACTTTTCTAACTTGTTTAAATTTTAAATTTAAAATGTACAGCGTAACCTTTGAAATTTTGAAATAGTGCACTAGACTTTTATCATTATGAGTAGTAGTCGTAGAGTTTAAATTTTTTGAAAAACTAAAATATATATTACGGTGTGCATCTCTATAAAGACGCGTTTAAATCTCCGTCGCAATAAACTTGTTACCCGTACAAGTGAAAAGTATATATTCGCTCTGGAAATTAATGACTATGCATAGGTAAATATTTTGCGCAAATCGAATCGATACGAATTTTATCCCTGCCATTATTTCTCGTTAAATATGATATAACATTCGATCGTAAAAACCGTTAAAAATCATGTTGAATTAAAATTTGTATTTAAAAATAAAATTGTATTACTGTCCGGTAGTAGATGAGACGATTATTAGCTTTTTTTTGATAATTTCGAAATCTATATTTGACACGATTATCGAGTCAAATAAAAAGTTATTAGGAAACAATAGGGAAACAATTGAATATTCTCATCCAAATAATTATATTGAACAATTAAACGTTTTATCGGCCGACTCGGCATTCAACAGAATTCTTTTTAGGCGCACCAATAAAATATGTTCATTTTACAGGACAAAACGAAATTTAAGAGGCGGATTTTAGATATCAAACAGTTTTTTACGTAGACACTCGTACAATCGTTGCAGCGATAGCTGTTATATATATATTCTCGATACGCGATACTTACATTTGAAAAAGTGTTCCCATTTAAAAATACCTATTATAGATTCATTAATACTTGTAGGTTAAAATTAATTTTAATAATTCTATCAATTGCACTATAATACAGATTACCGTATACTGTCGAAAGTTTGAAATTTCAAGAAAAAAAATTTGTAATATTACGCTAAATTTTTTTTTCTTTTATCGCGGTATGACGAATCTTATTTAAGTATTAGATTTTCGTAGGTTTTTTATGAAGGAAAAGTATAAATGTGTTCACCATCTCGTATATTATATAGTTAAGTTTGAAAAATACGACCGTTTCAAAATATCTTTTTTAACATTGCAACGCGTAACTTTTACCCGGTTCCGATTTTAGCTCATTGATAAATACGCATATCATATGATGTAGTTCCTTACAATCTAAAAAAAAATCCCAATACGAGATACTCAAGAACTGTAATACTGCCCGGATCCTGTAGCTAACCTATAGTTTCAATTTAATTTTGGTTTTAAAATGCAGAACAAATCGGATTATTAAACGCTGGGAACAAAGAGCGTCGGAAAAAATACGATACCTTTTTTAATTTAATTCGTTTGTAGACAATAACATTATAATATACTGTTATTTCGGACGAAACATAAGTGTACTTCAATATACGTCGATGTTTGAAAATCAAAAGTGAGCAGCGGTTTCACCCCTCGAAAATAAGGGTGACTAAAAACCAACAATGTAATGTAACATTTTAAAGCTGTTTCGTAAATGGTCCGAAAAGTCGTATAATACTTCGCGAGAAAATTAATCGAGGATTGACCGTCCTGTACGACATTATTTTTTTTGACAGATGGTCTTGGGATAAACGGAGATTCGAATAGAATATTATTGTAACACCTCTGTCAGAAGGCCTATAAATTCAGTATTATCGCCAGAATCCGTTTACCGTCACTAAACTACATTACGTACGACGAATCCTTACGGAATGTTACGAAATATTTTTAAACGTGAAATCAACCCGATGTATTATTAAATAGCTAGGAATGTGTTAAAGAGGAAAGAGTAAAAAGCACCCGTCAGTTTAAGACGGCTGTTTGTGGGTTTTTTAGGCATTATCCGATGTAGGTCGATAATGTCGATGAATTTTGTTTGCTGTTTTACACAAATGATTTCGTATTAGTTTTATTACGGCGAACGTAATATTATAAAGTACGTCGTACAATATTACCCGATTACCGTTTTTACGCGGTTTCCAGTGTCGCGGCGGAACTTATGGACAATTTTCAATTTTTATTTTCCATTTAGCCAGATGTACAATGCCGCGTATCATTGCGCCTGTATAATTTGTTGTATTTTGAGGACGGAAAGAAACGGGAAAAATCTCGATCGGGATATTCGACAGAATCTAATCTGTATACAGAACGCGTAATAGTATTACAATACCGGAGACTTTTACGGATTATTTTCATATAATAATAAGTCGGACGTACGTCGCACCGTGGATGAGCCACACTGTCGGTGGCGGAAAGTCGGGAAAGTAGTCCGGAACACGGAGTAACTGTTATGGACGGATCATATCGCAATCGAAAAACGATTCTGGGTGGAGCTTGCGCGTAAACTGCACTTAAGGTAATAAATAATATCGCCACTATATACCCGCCTAACCTTACCGGTACAACGCGATTTTTTCCTAGAACCGGCGTATCGTCTGATTTCGCTATCAGATTTTTTTTTTTTTTTTTCTAATATTGTTTTAGAATAAACAAGTACCGTCCGCCGAAAATCGAGCGTTTTTATACTACGCGACCGCGCAAAAGTCGTTTACCGCGAGACGGAGAAAAAAAAAACACCCCGCGTCTTATAATATATTGTGGCGGAACCCCGAAGCCTCTCGGCCGTTGTGCGGCCCGGAATGTCGGAAACGTCTCGCGCGGCGACGGGAGAAAAATGTCTCGCTTACCTTTGCGTGCAACGCGTAATCCATACAGTCGCCGTACGCCGAACCGTTCTCGCTCTTGATGGCCGGCGATGTCGCGGACGACGGGCTGCCCGACGATTGCGGGCCGTTGGCGCACACCTGCGGCTGCTGCACTTCGGCCGTATCCCTGGGCGGATACCACGGATACATTAATCGGGGTGTACGGGGACGCGTCGCGGACGGCGTTTAACGCATGGCGCGGGACGCGAACCGGGAACGATGGGCGACGGACACGATTGTCAAAACACGAACGGTTTTCGTACGTACGGAATGTACGGCGGTTAAACGGCTAGTGGACAATGTATGGGACGCGGTTCGAAATTGGCGCGCGCGGACGGCGGATAGTGACGGCAACAGCGGATAATATTATTACGAAATGTATACGGTCGCCGGGTGCGGACGCGAATCGGACGGCGCGCGCGGTTATGGTCGGACAGAGTCGGAGATACCGCGGTATCGGTATGACAGAGCAACGGGCACTCAGCTGCGGCGGCGGCGGCGGTCCGGAGCACTCGGCAGAATCGTCGGCGGCGGCGGGTCGAGCGCCGGCCCGGCCCGCAGATACACCCAACTCGCGGTTGGCGGGGGGCGGGCGGGGGCGTCTTCGGGCCGTGTCGTATCGTACTCGGTCGTCGGCGCGCGCGGCAGAATATCGTTACGATTTACGGCGGCGGCGGCGGCGGCGGTTATTATTATTTTCGTCGTATCGTATTGTGTGTTGTTACGCGCGCGCCAAGGTTAAGGGCATTCTCGCGGTGCCGTATCGCGCGCACGCCGTTTTTACGGTCTTATCGTTATCGTCGTTATCGTTATTATTATTATTATTATTGTCGTACAGTGGCGGCGCAGGCGGTGGTGGCGACGGCCATTTTTTCTTCTCACATACGCTTCACCGATATTATATGCTCGCGATAATTGTTTTTTTTATTTTATTATTATTTTTTTTTTTTTTTACACTTGTTGCTCGCGTAGCGCGTACGCACTACACGCTATATGGTACACAGGTACACCGCTGCCGCTGCTGCTGGCCGCAGACTCGAAAGAATCTTTTAATTACCGATTCACGGGCCCAACACCACCGGTCTCTTATTATTATATTATTATTAATAGCGATCATCCGCTACTGCTTCAGCAGCGTCCGTTGCCACTGTCGACGGCGCGCGGTCCGTATGAGCGCACAAAACCGCTTTCCTTTTCGTTTTTTTTTTTGTTCGCCTTCCACGCGAACAATATGATGTGTGCAATATACGTTCACGCGTGCGTAACGATATTACGATCACTGTAGAGGACTGTTTCTACAGCGCTTGTTTATGTAGCCGGCGACCGGAGCTAGCCCGGGTCTTCTCGGAGTTCTTCGTCGCCTTCTACATTAATTTGTCTTTGTGTCATATCGTATCGCATCGTTCTCCGTGCGTCTTGTTTTCGAATGTCTTAAGTCTTCCAGCTGTCACATTTGTCCATACTTCACATCCACGTGTGAGAGTAGGTCTATTAGTATGACCGTTTACAGTATTGATTTTGTTTTCTTGTAGAAAACTTTAGATTTGAGCAATTCGGATAGTGTAAAAGAAGCTCTTTTTGCCTCGTCTATCCTCACACTTCTCCTTCGTGAAGAATAGTAACCACGTTCGCGGTGCACGTGTTCGTTCCTCTCGCGCACATAAGACGGTGTTCACATTAATACGTTAGTAAAAATTTACATTTACCGAACTTACAAAAATCCATCGATTTCATCGTCAAGTTCAATGCCTCGGTTATCAATATTATAATATCAGCGACTTCCCTGAAAACGTTGATACACGCTCGTGGAAGTTGCACAGATCGGATGAGTTGGCTCGTATGTGTATAGTCTGCACGTACGCTGTCACTGTTTATACCTATCAACAGAATTTCACGTCAGTGTCACGAATTTGTGAACCTCGGACGTGGTTACTATGATAAATGTATATCGACGCCTCGATCGTGCTAAGAGATTAGATTAGAAGCTGGACAAAGTACATAGTACGACCTTTTTCGTGTTCGCAGACGAATTGTATTTTACGACCGACACTTGTCTGTTTTAAGTAATATCACTAATAACTAATAATATTATCATGTTGTTTACAATAAAACCGCAATATTACGCGGTTCACCGAATATATTATTATTAACTGTCCTCGAAATTCGCACGCGCGCTTCGTAAATAATAATTAATTTTAAACGAACTGTACCTACGCGCACTCTAGTACCGGACAAAAATGAAAACGGCCACGCCGTTGGATTGCCTACCACGGTTATGGTTTTCCGGACGCTGACGTATCGTAAACTCCTCGGACGACTGTTTTGAGCTATACGCTATACGTGCGTTCTCAAATCCACCTGTCAATGCTGCGGATTACCTACTCAGCAGATCGATGCGAGATTGGGAACACTTTAGTGTTATTTCGTTTGGACGTGTTGGTTAATACTACGATTTAAGATAATACACACCCACAGCCGCATAAGAGTCATTTGAAATAAAATCACGGGGTTGCAAGCGTATTGAATAATGCGTTCAAATTATTCAATTGTGGTTCAATAAACTGAGTCGGTGAATCGATATAAGTTCTAGTCAATTGTTTACCGGACTCGGATAGAAATATATTAAATTATCAGTTGAGTGTTTTTTTAATGTTGTTTTTGTACTTTCATATAATCAATATTATAAAGCGGATAATATAATTATTACAATATTATATAATGTGATCGAATTATGCAAAAAGCAACTTCTTTACAAATCGCTCATGGGGCAGCGTAGCCATTAATTTGCATCCCCGACAAAAATAGCTACACCCTCACTACCCATATACCGACAGGCCATATAATCATGTATTTTAACTTTATCATAATCAAATTGTGATTGTATCATCGTTTAACGACATCCTATATATTACAACAATTTTCAAATTTATTTCGTATGTTAATTATTCTAAAATATAAGTTTTTGTCATGATACGGTTTTCTCTCTTCGTACTTAACCAAAATCAATAAATAAAGTGCTCTATTTAAACGATTAAGTCCTTTACTTTTGACGAATTTTTAATTTAAAACTGTAGATAAAATCTATTAATTGTTGCGTTAGATTTAATTCGAAAATTGACTTTTGAATGTGAATTTTTCGCAAGGGTCAATTGTATTTTTTTTTTTGTAATATGAACAAAGATTCGTGTAAACTTATTTTATTACTGAGTTTCAATCGCCTTTAAGAATACTTCTTAAGAATACATCTTAGGAAATAAATAAATTATCTCATCATTCGTTATTTATCCTCGTACATCATCAAAAGTCTCCGTTAAAAGTTATGTACACATGGCGAGTTTCTATAAAAACTAAATAATTAACGAAAACGAAAACCACAATGACTGTAAACGAAAATATAACCTAACTGTATAGCGTTGATAAAAAGCAACACAATTTTGACGGAAACCATTAGTCAGCCACAACGGAATAGGTCGTATCATGATTTTTTCGACTTCTTATCTAATCTCTTTGAACGAACTTTTCCGTCACGGCAGGTGAATTATTATTAAGTCCAGGTAAACTGAGCCACAGGGACGCCGGTAAATTTCTCCGTGAGCCATTACGGAGCCGGTGATCGCCGTTATCGAAATTAAATAAAAACTAAATTCAAAAAATTAAAATAGGAATTCGGGGTACGTTTAGTTGTGAAAACCGATATCATCGCGTAACACGGTTAGGTTATTCCCTAGATAGTATCGATTTTCACACGGATTAGTAGAATTTAAAATGGCTGTTACTTAAAAACTATTCATCGGATATAAATGTGTGATACATTAAATATAAATATGTGTAGTCCTCTTCCCTGTGAGTAATATGAAAATAATATGATTATCTTTATTATCTCCGGAGATATTCAAGGGGTACATCTTCGTGGGACAGCTTGTATAGGAATACCTATACAAATCCAGTAGGATTTAAATGGATAGTCTAATGGATAAGACGATACCTGTATAGATACTGAAATAATATATAGTATTATCTTTGGGGTGTTTTTTCTTTGCGGTTTGAAAACCAAGGTAGGTACTTACCCTATACTTATACACTTAAGAGTTTGGTTTGTATTCGATTGATACATAGAACGTCAAACCAGGGTGGTTTACATTATTTTCGATTAAGTGCCGTTTACTCGTCGTATATGGAAATTATAGTACAATCGTTTGGATTAAAAATACACCTACCCCATGTGACCGCCATAACTTTTGAGGGTATTATAATATATTATTATGATTTCGCTGGGAGTAGTAAGTATACCGTTTAGACTCCTATAGGTTATATTATTATTGAAAACGGACCAAGAATATGAAATGCCTCCAGGTATTCCTCCGATAAATTGATAGCATCACGTCATAATATAATATAATACTTAATATTACGTTCTTGAACAAGAATAATGTTTGGTACGTGCTTAACATTCAAATTGTGGACGAATCGAGAAAACCAAAGACACTATTCGGGAGGGGGGGGGGTTGGCAGATACTATACATACTTGGTTGGCTAATACTATTACACATATTGAAGATTAAGTATTTAGTTTTTATTTTATTGCCCTTTTTTGCAGCCGTAGTACATTTCGGCCAGTATTTTTTAACAATAATCGGGCTGGCGCCTAGTGGAAAGGGACTTAACCCCATACGTGTTTGCACCCCCATATGAGAAATTTAAATGACGCCCTTGGAGGAATCTATAATACATTAATTTTACTAAAATGTGTGATACTATTTCATTCGAATAACATTTTTCTGGTAAATTAAATTCCTCCGTAAATCACAAATCTGTATAACAAGAGGATTTTTTTTTTTTTTTTATTAATTTTCAGTTTTATATAGTTACACGGAGAAAAAATAACATCTTGTCAAAATAAATTATTCCGTGTATCATTAAATGAATAAGAATAATTACGTAATAATTATGAAATCGGATTTTAATTCAACGTCAAGTGTACCCAGGTGAATAAGATCTGCCGCTTTTTCAATTTTATTTTAGTTTTCTTCGGTTATTTTCAGTTATTCAAATATAAAGTTTTTGAAAATAAAAATGATTGAAATTCGAAAAAGGGACGCGATCGATCACGCGTACATATTATACTTCACGTCAAATGTGTATCGTTTCTGCACTATACCGACCGGACAAAGTCATAGACAAAGAAATAAGAAAATATCGGTATCCGATTCCCTTTACCGATGCGAGTGACCGATTTTTCCAAGAAGTCATCATACGCATTACCATAATAATATTATTTAAAGACGATATAATGCAATGGGAATATCCGGAGAAGGGTAGAAATGCGTGCTGACGGTTTATTAAATGATCGCTGCACTTTATTGCTTGCATAAATAATAACATTAATGTATAATATTAGAATTAATCCGTATAATTGTATACGGGCGGAACGAACTTTTGGGAGGGATAATATTGTGTATTGTAAATACGATCTTCGAAACCTTTCCGGGACGAAATTCGCATGATAACATTCACTTTTTTTTTTTTTTTTGTGAAATCGCCCAGTGAAAATAATTATGTATAAGTGCATACACCATTGATACACGCCAAAGAGATTAAAATTCGATTCATTTCGCATGTTTTCGGTGTACCGGTAGTGCGAATAACAATATTATTTGCGATATGCGATAGGATACATATAGATAGTAATTTTCATTCGGTCGGATAATCGTAGGTAAACAATAATTGTACAACGGAATATCGGCCGGCTGCTGATGCCTACGGTCAACTGATTCTGTAGCCAATGATTTATTTGTCGTCGAAAACCGGACGGGACGATTATATTGTTGTATACTATTATAGGTGTATGTATCGTATTACATTTACAATCATAATGTTTGACTCGCATGACGTAATTCGTTAATGTGACTCTCTTTTTTTTTTCTGCTCTTCTTTGTCACCGCGACCGAAAATTCGGTCAAAAATCGTACATTAATGACAATGTTTCTTAGTTTCGAGATCCTTCTCGTTTGTGTTGCATTACCGTCCGTCGCGCTCATCGCCAAAGCGCATTTAACTTTTGCCTACAATCTGTATACCTTACATTCGAAAGACCGACTGCAACGGGCATAATGAGAACCTACATATTAAACAGCGAACAGAGGTCGTAGTATTCCGTCAGTTCGTCGTCGAATTCGACATTTTTTTAGGAATGTAAATATTATAAAAACGTGAACGAAAATTACTCTGATAACGTCACGAGGTCGGCCAACCGGTGTAATCATGGAGCGTGCACCGGATAATTAAGTAACAACAAGATAATACGTGATACTTTTTAATTTTCGCAAATCGTTCGGGTATCAAATCCAATTTTTTCGCGAAAAAATCATAAACTCATAATCCGTTTGGGGGGTACCATTTTTGTTATTTTAAACATCACGATTGAGCACTGTAGGTTATACGCATCACGGGCTTTATATTTTATAATCCGTCAACGATTATTATCTAAAGTTATTATCTAAAACGTTTTTTCAACCGCGACTATCTCAGTGATTTTCAGATCTACGCCACGCTGAACCTATACGGTATTCGATCATGGAGCGCAGCTGCTTCATTGGATACCTACTCATTCAAGCCGCCACCGAGTTTAACATATGGTTTATGGTATGGACGCTGCAGTCTCTATATGACAGTTACTATAGCAATGTTTGCAACACAGACTATCACGATTGTAACTGTCACCGTGTGAACCACGATTTTGTACATAGTAAACTACTCGTATTAGTTGTAACCCTATACCTATAATTCTGCAGTAGTTGTTTAAAATCATTCTAAACTTCTATGTAAAGACATAATAATTTAACTGTGTTTACTCGCGATGTAGGTATAATACTAATACTACTGTACCATATAAGTACTACTGCAGTACATTGTGTGTGTATTGCCCTCTCATTAGTGTTTTCCGACATGCCCACGAATATCTGTGGGGGGGGAAGAGAATGGTCTTTAGATAATTGTCTTCGAAGGATTTATCGCGTGCACGGAGTTCCGAAACGGTTTTGATTGCGTGTAAGAATTCTAATTGCTCACTAACAAAACTGAACAAGCTATTTTATACCATAAAAATACTCTGCGGCTTCTGAGAAATTCGACACCTTTGTCCGAATCATCGTTTTTTTTTTCACTCGAAAAATATAACAATAATTACAGAACGATTCCGCAGTAATTTCATAATATGAAATACTTAAAAAGATAAAATTTATGACGTCCTACACAATTCTTATTATGATTGCAAATCCAGATCAAAACTGTTACAACTCAAGAAAAGATTTTTTTTTTTTTTGGTTTATGTTAGGTACTATTTCGGTTGTGGTGGTATCATGGACATATTCGTTCAACGAAAAAGTACGTACGGTGCCGTCTATTGAAGAGTATTTAAGATATTGATAAATCTGTTTTGTTGGTTCATGACATAACTCAAAAACATTTGATCTACGTGTGCGAATGGTCTAGGTGCAAATTAAAATAACAGTAAAATATTTAACCGAGTGACGAGTAGGTGAATATCTTTATTTCTTTTAAACATAATAGTTATTGAAACAGTGTTTAATATGATATTTGAATTACCTATATACAGAGTAATCCACTTATCACTGACCAGTTATTGGAGGAATTTAAGTAAATCGTTTGGGTTTTATTTTAACACTATATGTTCAATTTTTTTTTTCCCAATTCCTTACTATACCGAAAATGAGTACCTATATGTACATTATTGGATCTTCGAATAGTAACCTCTCTTTTGAACCCAAATTTAAATAGAGAATATTTTTCTAAATATTTTGATGTGTACCATAACAATCATATCGGATTTACCATTTATGAGTTACATGTTACAACAGTTCAAATTTTATACTAAAGTCGTACTGGAAGCAAGAATTTTTAGATTATCATCAAGATAGGAATATGAAATTTACTATACCTCTTTACTCCTCCGGTCTAAATATTAAACTGGTATAACACATAAATGGTAAATCCGATAATATATAGTGTTAAACAATTTTATAGAAAAATATTCTCTATTCGAATCTGTGTTTAAAAAGGCCGGTTTGTCTGTGTATAATATACCGACGTCAATTTGTACTTATTATGTTTCTCATATCCATATGAAGTCGTGGAGCAGAGACGGATCGAGAAATAATTCTAAAGGAGGATCGGGTAATTAACACGTTACCGATACCGAAATGTATTTTCTCGTTCCGTATAGGCTGCCAGTGTTTCGTAATATATTTTTTGTAATGGGCGTCGGTTTAGATAACACCGACGATGTTTTGTTAAATGGGGGGAAAAAAACAGCAAAACAGTTTTTGATGATGTTTATCACGAAAAACAATAGAATTACTCGCTCAAAGCATATACATGCATTAAATGTGGTATACGCCCTTTTCACGAATCAGTGTTGTTTTAATTATATTTCCAAAGGGCTCCTGTATGTATCGCTTGATCGATATTACCAACTTAATTTTCTGTATGCAAATGCGACCCTTTACCGGTACACCGTCGATACTGTCGTCGATTTGTAAAGTCGTCGAATGCAAGAATCGCGCGATTATTGTTATTACATTATACCCGCGAGTAAATTTTAATCATATTGACGCGTTTCGATAATGCCACACTACGCACAATAATGCGTACGCCGTCGTGAAATAGACTTGTTTTTTTTTTTTTATTTTAAAAAGATTCGTCCGGACGCCGGTCGACGCCCGCGGGGGTTTTCCGCGGACCGCATAATGCAAATCGTACGTATTTTAATGCGTCCCACCGCCGCGACGGGATTTAGCATCGCCGCGGAACATCGCGTTACGCGCGTTATTCGCTCCGCCCCCGGACGAAATACGTACTAAAACTACTATAACGATTTTACACGTGGAAAAGAATAAAACAAACAGATTAAAAAAAAAAAAACCCGAAACGATTTCTACGAGATAACGCGCGCGCCGCCACCGCCGCCGCCGATACCCGCGCGAATCGTGCGCTATGTACACCGGCGGCTCTCGGAGGTCAACACTCGAGCGCGCAGACGTATTCGCGAGGACGGGGATTTCGGCGGAAAATCCGGCGGCGGCGGCGGCGGCGACCGCGAAAACCGACCGATAACGATAATAACAATCCGCTACCGGCGCGGACAGGTGCGAGCGCGCGGGCCGACGATCGGCCGCGGCGGCAGGGGCCAGGCGTGGTCCGACCGCCCACACGACGGTCGCATTGGTCCGGGCGCGGCCTCGGCGCGCACCTGCACGCCGCGCGGCGCACCGCCGCCGCCGTTGCCCCGTCTTCGGGCACCGGCGGTCCGGCCGTCCGGAAGTCGCGCGCCCGGTCGCCGCCACTGTCGCGCGAGCGTTTCCGCCGGACCGCGCGTACTTCCGCGTCTGCCGTCGCGTGCGTACGACGCCCGCCCGTTCTGTTCGTCGTTCCCCGTTCTCGCGTTAAACGAATAAAACGAAACGATAATAATATCATCGTACACATCGCAACGCGCGAACGTTTTACTCCCCGCGCGTATAATTACGTTGCGAGTGGGATCTAATTCAAACGTAGAGTTCTACGATTATATATTCTATGTAAGATACAAATAGGATACCTGACGGTACAGATAACGCAGTTGAAAAAAAAAAAAATTGAAAATTTCGTACGGTTACCGTTCGTAAAAGACCTCGTAAACTGTATACCTACGTATTTTAAAAGTGTATATTGCGTTAAATTTGAAACAAATGTGATAATTTATATTTATTCATGTAATATGGATGTCGCGATTATTAAAATATAAAAAAAGAGCTGGGAACGGGTGCGGCCATTGTTGTAGTCGGGTAGTCGGGAAGGTGGAATACATAAAACGTTATTTTATTTACGTGAGCGACGACAAACCATTGTTAACGAAAAACGATTCTGAGTGAAGAAAAAGTCTAAAATAAAAGGAATAATAATAATAATAATAATAATAATAATAATAATAAAAAAAACAATTTAATAATAACAAAATATAAATAAAAACCGTTTCCGATGGCAGTTTTATTTTTAATCTTTCAATGTTTTTTAATCTAAAGATAACCACCATAGTTATTCGTCGTTATCTGCGAACCGTCATTTTAACTTGTATTACTGTTTAGGATTTTCAAACGGGTAATATATAATATAATACGATACCGTGTTAAATATCATTGCCGGTCTATTTGGACATTCATCATGTTTCGGTGCCGACATCCGTCCAAAATTTGGCACCCCGGGGCAGTAGCCCCCTTCGTCCCTATCACAGCCCTACATATTTAACATATTTAATCTGAAGTTCAAAATATACAAATCGTATTTGCGATTATTTCGACCGTACCTACTTTACAATATACCTATATTGTACTCATGCATATAACCACGGTAAAATAATATTATATTCAAAGACCGCCAATGTCTATAAGTAATTTGTAATTGCAGGTGTGTATGTACCTATGTGTATCATCAACGATTTTTTTATTTGTTTTTTTTTTTTTTTTATATACATAAAATAATTATTAAATTTTCAGCGTTTAATGACTTGTTATTACAAGTCTGTGGGTATAATGTACAGGAAAGGAACGCGGGAGAGCACGACGGATAGTCGCTCTTTTTAAAAAATTATTCAGCGTGCCCATTTTAATATTTTATAACGCGATGGACATTGTAATACGGACATCAAAGAGACGTTTATATCTTCACGGTACGCGCACTTTTTTTTTTTTTACATTTACCCTTCTGGTGTTCTCTTTTTTTTACAATTCAAACACTGCAGTTATATGCGTTGAATGACAGATGTGAAATTGACGAAAACGCTGTGATGCGCGAGAAAAGAAAATCTATAATATGTGATTTTATGTTCGTTCTGAACGTACATTAGCGATACAATGCTATGGTAAATAATATGTGCGTTTACCACGTGCAGAAACCACCCTTGTAGTCACATGGCGATCGATTGGTGCATCGGAGCACGATTTTTAAGGTGGAAAAATTAATGTTCGCTGCGAAGAGTGGAAAAAAAAATTGTAAAAAACCTAGCGAATATGTATGGTGAAACCGACTTTGACTCTCTTCCTCACGGTGACTATACGCGCACACTGTCGCCACAGTTTTACCCTTTATGTGTTAGTGGTGATGTATAGTATGAAAGCGACTTTTTTCCGTGTACATTTAGACGCGCATAATTATTTTAGTTGTTCAGAAAGAAATTGTCTAGACTGCGGCGTGTTATATACGACGGAGGTTACTTTTTTTTTTGTAAAACCACCGCAAACGGGCGGAACTATTTTTTTCGAGATGGTATTTAACGATGATATTTTAACGGTATCGGTAAACATACGCGACAAACGAAAACAATTTACCGCGGTTTTTACGTCGATAATAAAGTGGCTAGCGTGTTTAATACGCCACGACCAGGTACGTGTAATTTAGAAAGTCAGATAAGTCAGGTAAGTTTCAAATTTCGTTTTGAGCGTACGGGTCCTTCCGACAGTTGCGTGGACTCTCGTAGTCACTCGCTTATTTATTGAATTTCAATTTATTAGACCCGGTTCGAGAATTTCGCACAAAATTTCGCGAATATTTTTCAAACGACTTTCAGAATTATTCACCCGTTTATTTTTATATGGTAAACGAACGCGATTATATCGATCGTATCGATTGCGTTTTTAAATACGATTCGCGAGTCGGCGGACCCGAGCTAGACGACGGGCCCCCCGCGGTATACAGTCGCACGGCCTATTAACCGGACCCGTGGTCACGGTAACCCCGCGGCCACCCGTCACCGTCGGACGACCACTATGTTTTACACCTTTTTTTTTTCAACAAACACAATAATATTATTGTTTTTATTACCTTTCGCGGGATATCAGTTTTACCGCGTCGGGGTTTTTTTCCTGAGGTTTTTTTTTTTTATCATTATATTCTTACCACCGGTTTTTTTGTTATTATATCCACCGTCGCGCGATTCACAACGCAGTACATTGTATTTGTATATTATCGCGTACACTAATGCAGGTTTATCCTATAAGTGTAATAGTGTTATTATTATGTAAAATTATATTACACCGCGTTGTATTCATCGTTGACGGTCGACGACGCGCGCAGATCAAATCGTAATCGGATTTTTCGCCCGCTTCTTAATCCGCATCACACCGCCGCTGCACCGCAACAGTTTTCCGGCCGCACTGTCCGTGAATAATTCCCCATATCCGTTATCGTCGCCCGGTCTCTCCCGTATACGTGAATTCCCGTGTATTTTTTTTTTTTTTTTTCCCGGTCGATTTCGTATTATAATTCGACGTGTCCCCCGTGAGCCGCGAAAATTATCGCCTTCGAGTCTTTTTTTCTCACTCTGCAGATGTCTGTTTCTCTCGCTCCCGTTTATTTGTCATCGTTATAATACTGCAGCATTACGACTTCTTCCGCAGCGCGATATTATTATTTTCCACCAGCCCTCTACAAAACCGGCATTAAAGTATTATTATTTTACAGCCGGTATCGTGTTTATTCGCTTATACAGAAGATTTACGCGAATCGCCGAACGTTAACAGAAGTTGTTTTTTTTTTTTTTTTTTACCGTCGACATCCGCACCGAATCACGGCATTTTTTTCGGGTGGCCACGATATGCTCTCGGGATGCGGTATTTTTTTTATTTTTTTTCTCTTTTTTCATGCTCTCTAAATACTAATATGTATAGGCGATTTATTTGATATATGATAATAATAATATTTGTTCGATGATAACCACGTGGAACGAATACAGGTGTAGGTACCTGTTTATTATTTTCCGCAATCGTTTTTATATAAGTATATGGCATTAAGTACATAGAATAAAATATCGTTTTGGTGAAAAAAAGAACATTACATAGTGAAACCCGTCTTAACGGACGCTTGTATGTAACAGCGTGACACCGCTCTAAACAGACAGCAAAATAAGGTCCCGTCAATAGGTATTTCATTGTACTACGACCTGTCTATAACGGACGCGGGCGCAGGAATTTTAATTCTCCTCGTTAGCATGATACCGGACACCGATTTTACCGCAATAAAACCGAGAAAACCAAAGAGTTATTTTTTATACCGCTGAACGCGATAACGTCGGTCGAATAATTATAATTTATGATTCAGAGTCGGTGCTTTTATTTTGTTGCAATGGCACCACTATAGTACGGCGGAAATCGTGAGATTTGAAGCAAAACGTGGACATTATTCGATACGAAGACACTTTCATAGATTGTCTGTTCATAAACTCGCCGTATAGATTAATGCATTTCGCTATAAAAACACTAAAATCTTACCACAACGGATAGCTGTGTGGACACTTTTGATGGTCCGCGAGTATCTGTTTTAAAGAAAATTGTAGTCCGATTATAACAGATATTTATCGGTAAAAAAGTTGATCGAAATTTAATAGGCCTTTTTTGATGCGCATTTAAAGTTTTAACGGAAATCATAAAAATCATTTAATAATATGTTTAACCGAACTTTGGTTTAAATAATTTCGATAAATAATGATTTATCGCTGCATAAAGATATAAATTAAGTAATTCTATGTAAATCATATTATACCTAACCAACTTCCCACCTACAACAGTGTGGCATTTCCATCAGCAATATTTATTTTTCGATATCCGTTTTTATTTATATCCGAATTTGAAATAATTAAAGGACTGAAATTCGAACAAGCGGCCTGTTTAATCTCACGAACACGGAATTCAAATCGGATTTTCACAAAATTACAAAACTGGATTCGCGATTGTGGAAAAACGGTTCGAGATGGATCAGAATCGTTTTGCAGACAGATCCGGCGGCGTTCACTCGGATACTGACGTCTCGAAGGTCGTCCGTATCAACGAATCCGAATCGGTGGAACCAGAGGGTAGAGGGTTTCCGATCATCGGATAGAAGTCGTTTTTTTTGTGAACGTATATTATACCAGTACGTAAATACCACTACGTATATTACGTCACTATTTAAATGTACATTTGTGGACCCAATTTGTATTGACTTTAAACGGAATCGCTGCGAATTTTCGGTGGCAACACCGTTGTGACTAGGTAACCGGCCCGTATGGCTCGTATTCTCGCAAAAGTCCCGCGGAATCTCCTGTTTCACGGGCAGTCGATGGATTCGGTGTAACCCAAACGGCTTCCATTCATTGTTTGTTTTTTTTTCCGAAACGACTCCCGTTTTACAAAAAGGTCAATTCCCAAATGGCTCCCGTCGAAAAAAGTTTCTCGAGTAGGTTCATTTTTAAAGTTATTGACATATTGTACGAAAAAAAATCCGAAACGCAAATAAATATTCGTAGTCATGAAAATACTCCTAACAATAAATTCAAACTAATAAAAAAAACAAGAGTTCATTAAGGAAAGGAGTATGTGTATAAAAAAGTCTGCCTAAAAAACTTACCTTCAACTGCCTGATTTTCAATAACAAATTGTTTCAACAAGAATAATATGATTTAATATTTATGATATATTGTACTTTTTATTTTTTAATTTTAATCGAATTTTCACTTTTAAAATTTTTAAAACACCAACACATTTTTAACCACACTTCTTTTTCGATAGTCCTAAGTCTGTATATGAAGTGGGCAGAAATTTGTGCTATCAAAAACTGGGGCCGTTTGGTAATTTATCGGCGTATTATTTGTACAACGGGAACCGTTTGGGAATTTAACGTTTCGCAAAACGGGAGCCCAATGAGCTATATAGTCGTCGGATTACGCCGCGGTAAAATTACCAGCGGGCCGAATCTCGGCGGATTTTCTAGCGATACGACGTTATTATAACCGTTGTCGCCCGAATATTAACGAACCGGTAAAAGCAAAAAGAAAAAACAAAACAAAAATTTCTTATGCAATATACACAGCGCAGCGAATACCTACGATAAAATACACCGGGGGAGGGTGGGAAGGGGGGGAGCACATACCACACCGCACCGCCGCCGTTTTAAAACCCCGCAGTGTTTTTTAAAACAGTCCGCGCGTCTCCGCCATAGACGCAACAGACACCACCGGCAGCACAGGCAGCGGCAGCCGGCAGCTGTTTGTGTGCGCGATGACTTATTAATTAATGACGTCGTCGTCGTAAATATTTTCCCATTGTCGTTTCGCCCGACAGCTTACAAATATTTTCGCGTATATATACCGGATAATAATAATAATGGGCAGCGGGCCGTGGGCATCAGTGGCGGCTACCCGGATTACGCGTTTCACCGTCGTTTTATTATTATATATATTACCCGTTGTATGTGTATAGTATTTTACAAGTAGCAAACTATATATTCATGATTCTTTGTTTTTTTTTTTTTTTAATACGATGGAATTTTTTCTACACCGCATTCGCGTTCTCTTTGGAGACGGGCAAGGCGCCGCGAAAATTCCCTTTCCCGAAACGGCATAACGCGACCGCGCAACAACGCACGGTACGTGTGTTATAAACGATACGGGTATATATACGTGTTTCACTGTCCGATTCGAAATAGAGAACGTTTTTAAATCGCCGCCGCCGACGTAAGCCGTTGTCAATCATCGTGTATCGCGTATGCCGGGAGACAATTTTTTTTTTCGGCGGCCCAAGGTCGACCGCTCGAACGGGGAGAGCGGGATGGGCGGGGGTGTTGCATACAGGGTGATCCGACCGGCAGTTCGTCGTTTCGCAATATCTCCCAAACGGTATCCGCCCACCGTATATAATAGTACGTCTCCGAAAATATCGAAAACGAGTTCTGTATACGTCGTCATAATATATTATATAGGGTGCCGTCAAATTTTACAAACGAAAAATAAACGTTTTCCGTCGCAAACGTAAAGTGCACAAAATCCGATAAGGGGCCGCGCGAACGTTGAAACCTTATCACCGGGCCAGGCATTATAATAACGCCCTAAAAACCTTTGTGTAGGCAAATATGCAAGTGTGCACTAAAAATTCCAAAATAAGTCCTTGAAAATCTGATCGTAAAAAATATATATACATATAAACTAATGGCAATTCAAAAATTACGTTTTATTATTGTCTATTAGAAATGTATACATTTTATCTGAAACACCGGTACTTTCAATAATGTGACCAGCTCGTATGCTGGTTTTTAAAAATCACGAACAATCGTTGAATTGTCTTAAAAATGAGCAAAATATTAAATCCGAATGTGTCCTAAAAATACGCGAAATACAATTTTGTTTATAGAACTGCCGGGTAAAGAACATGACATTTTTAGTATAAACAACTGGCTTTTTTTTGACCAATCAATAAAAATATGCAAAAGCATATAATTATCTGCCCTGATAATCACGTGAATCCAATATTCACGCGTTTATATTGAACGTCAAAATACCTCGTATATCCATGTTATCATTTTGTGCTACACTGCTATTGAGAACAATATTATGAAACACAAAAATTTTTAACTATTGTTACTGCAGTTGTAATGAGCATTTCGTCAAAGTATATGTTTATTAAGTGACTTGTTACGGTTAGTGTTTTTTACGTATCCTGAGAAAAAACATTTTTCGGATTTACAATAGGTACCGTTTTCACAATGAACGTACGTATATGTCACTAAAATTTCACGTTACAGTAATATTTATCATGAAATAATGAGTTTTTTTTCAAAAAATACCCGTGTAAGAACTTGAAACCTATTTACTGTCTTTATTTCGTCGGTCCTTAAACACGAGGGCGAAACCACTTTTTATTTCGCCTCCCACCCAAACTTAAACGCGGAATTTCACGTCGACGAGTTTGACGAAAATAAAAAACGTCATCGCCGAGATGTATTGAAAATGAAATTTCATCTATCCTGGTGGAATTTTTGAACATGGGTTGCTACGTTTGAAAATTAAAAGCGAGTAGCGGAAATAAGGACAAAATAACATTTTAAAATTAACTGTTCCGAAACGTTTTTACGTGATTTTTTTTTTTTTTTCGGAAAAATATGTATTTCACGGAGAACTAATTGGCCGTAACTTGAAATTTGGGATACCCAGTATGTCTACGAATTCCGCGCCAACGTCGTCGTCGTCGTTTCGCATTCCCCGTTTATAATACAGTATTGTCATAACCCGTTTTGCGCGCACGTTTCTATAATATTATACAATAGGTCGACGATTAAACATTCCGAATAGGTTTTTCAAAAGAGAAAAAAACCATTTTTGGAAAACTTGTAACAAAATTTTGTGGATCGGTTTTGATCAAATAATATACATGCGATTTCCATCGTATACAGCAGGCGAACGCCGCATAGTCGTGTCGAAGCCAAATTTCGCATTCCGGATTTATAGGTGTTGTTGTTATAGCAGGTGTGGGTTTTGCTAGAATTGTGTTTTTTTCCTTTTTTTTTTTTTTTTGCTTCAAATTTTCATATCCGTTCAATGCGGATTTTTTCAATGTTCCGTCTCAGTCTTAGAAACGCACGACAAAGCAGATTTTGCGTTCAATCGGGACAGATTTGTGTAGTCAGTTATTAAATTCAGTTGACTCACTCGTATACTCTCGTATTGTCAGACTTAAAGGTAAGAACTTTTCCTGTTTTTGTACGTCGGTATTTTGATATTTAAGCGAGATAAGAGTAATGTCACAAAACCGAATATAAATACAAATAAATGAGTAACTATGGGTATTAGGTACTATACCTAATAACTTACGGACTACATTAAAGTTTTGTTTGTCGGTCCGTTAAATATTTTTAAAAGCGGGAAAAAAAGTAATACAATAATATTATTACAAGTAAACACTCGTACGTATTCGATTAATAGAGTTATTTAGAGGGGAGCTGGACTAAATGAAATATTTGAGGGTAGCCAAAGCCTATAGTACCCCTCCCTATTTCGTCCGCGATATTATTTGTCATTAAAATACGATTTTCAGTATGTAGAGTTTATCATATACTATGCACAGTACAATATTATAGTAATAAATAGAAAGCTATGTTTTACAATCGGTTTAAACAAAAAAAAAAAAAAATGCTCTTTCTTACGAATTCATAGCTTCTGTAGTCTCTCTAGATCTTGACGCACTCCATCCATCCATCATTTCTTGGGTCTGCCTCTGGATGTTCTTCCTATTGGTCTATATTCAATTGATGCCCTAACTTCGTTTCTCTCTGCTCTTCTCACCGTGTGACCAAACCACTGGATTCGCCGACCCTTTACGTAACTTTTTATACAAGACACTTTGGCGATTTCCCTTATTTTCTTATATTATTTTTTCTTCCACGCCATTTATTATCGAGTAACAACAATACCATAATATTAATATTGCATTTTATCGGCGCGTGCGATTCGGGGTGAACGTATATTACGGTCCTGCGGGGTTCGAGTTTGGCGTTTCGATTCGTATCGCGACGACCGCGGGACCGTCGCGACCGACCGAAGTCCGGGTAGCGGACAGCGGAAATGCGGGGGCGTAAACAAAAAGTCCGCGGTTCAAATTTCGAATTTTCGCGAATACATTGGTCGAGCCGTTCGTGAACCCGGCGGCGGGTCGATCGAGCCGTCCCCGCGAACTGTACGTACCCACAGCCACCATGCGCGGTTTCAAATACGTTTTCCCGTCGGTAAGGGTCCGGCCTTTTTTGTCCCCTTTAAAAAAAACCAAACATTTTGACATGCTTACAATGTTCATGGATAGTACACTGCCTACGGCTTTAATGTTTATACTTCAAATAAAACGGAGTAATAAATACAACGGCGTGTTATAACCTAACATTTTCGGTTTAAAATTTGTAATCAGATCGCATAGAAAACTCAAGTAAAATTATCAGTTTTTCAAAAACGTTTTTACATTTTATACGACCATTTTGTTTTTTATCATCTACATCGTCATTTTGTCTACATTATTATACATTTTTGACGGTAACAAAAAAACGATAAAGACGGTGCTCTAATTGACTGCGAATACGCATGACGTCATATTATCTGATCAAAATAGTCCTAAGCTGCAAGTACGATTGGATCCGAACAAATAAAAATGAACGTATACAGAAATGCGATGCAAAATAACTTTAAAACAGTTATGTCCTAAATTTCAAGTACCTACTTGTATACTTGAATCTCTTATTCAATAACAATAGACAAATCTTAGCGGCGTAAATACTCGTATTTTAATATAATGATATTACGTGGGTATTTCAATATCGTACAATTAAATTGTCTGGATCCGAACAATCGGATTATTGCCGATAACAGTCTGATAAGATGTGCACGGAGTAAGAACTGTAGTCGACCGCGAATAGACGGACCGGGTTTTGTTTTGTTTTTTTTTCCTTTTTCACCGTCCGGTCGTTATTATCATCACGGTTTCGGTTGCCCAACGACGATTGGCGAAAAAATATTATTATCATCACGAACCGTGTCGTCGTGGTCGCCGCGCCGTCGCATACCGGTACAATTACTGCGCTCGCGGGGCCGACGCGACGCGGCGGCGGTTCCCAGAAACGCTATTCCGGATAAAATATACGCGTCGTCGCCGCCGTCGCCGCAGCCGCCGTCTCGTGCTCGCGCACCGGTCCGATAAATCAAATGTCGCCGTCGCCGCCGCCGCCGCCGGGCGCTGCGCAAGATCGGTCGCGCGGGTCTGACGGTTGTACAGGGTGTTTCCGGCGAAAATCACGGCCCCCACTATCCCCCCCCTCCTCCCACCTCGGAGACGGCGCCGTTTGCCGGCCGAAAATCGGGCGCGGCCACCGCGATTCTCGGCGGCAGAACGGATCGAAACGAATGCTTGTGCCCGGGCCGCGTAAACGACCAATAACCAGTTATCAAACCGTTAACATCGTAATCGGTTTGATGGAGTGTTTGGCCGTTGCGAAAACGACTTTTGTCTATTATCGATCCGACAGTTAATATTGTCTTATCGAATCGATAAGTTAGAGGCCCGATTTTGGTTCGATAAGTAATAAAAAACAGTTCCATGACTATTTATTGAACTGATACGCTTACATTAGTCTTTTAGATTCTGAGTGGAGTGAAAAAGCTTATAGTTTTACAAAGATGTTTATTTATTTTTTTTTATTATCTGTAAACAACTTTTCTACCAGAAGACTTGTTCGGATTTCTAAGTGTAACACTTTTTCTGAAAGGAAATCGGTGTGGGAGGTACTACCAGAAGATTAATTTTCGATTTTCTCAAGAGGTTTCTCATCAAATTTGAAAAACCGGAAAAAAAAACGAGAAAATGTACGAAATATATTAACTAAAATATTACTATTTTTTCCCCTGTGCACAGCTTTCTTTACCAGCAATTTTGTTCCAACTCTTAATGATAGCAATTTGTCTAAAAGGACATTTCACAGGGCAGGTACTTTAGAGAGGTAATTTTCCCAAGAATTTTCCCAGCAAATGTAAAAAACTGGGATAAACCATGATGACACCGGGAAAAACGTAGGAAAACTGGGAAAATCGGTATAACGTTAAACAAATATTATTAAAGAAAATGTATAAAGCCTATTTAATTATTTTACTATAAAATGACATATATATTGTTGACAAAGCATCACTATCAACTGAACTCCGCTCAGAATCGTTTTTTCGTAAGCAATGGTTTATCATTGCTTACATGTAACAGGTACATTAAATTATCTATAACAGTGGCTGCACCCGTCCCCATAATCCTGGGACGTCTTTTTTTATTTTTTATTTATTGAATAATGTATCTAAATAAATAATTTCAAAAGGATGATAACGGCAAATACCGACTAATTTATCATTTATTGAATATACCACACTACTACGACCATGGTAAGGTATTAAATAATTATATTTACGTTGAACATTTTATGCAGCAGTACTGTATTATATGCAACCGATATTTATATAATAGTTTATCGACCCGATAGCAAACCTTATCGAGCTGTTTTTATCGATCGTTTATGCAACCCGGCATTATTATATTATCGATATTCGACTTTGGGACTGCTAAAATTACGTACGCTTTCGAAAACTTTCGGGGGCTTGCCCCCCTCCTAACAGTGGTTAATTTGGTTCTTTGCCTTGAGGCGGGCGGAGGGATTAATACGTGTATATAGGGTCGCCTAAATTTCATAAAACGAATCCGGGACGAATAGAAAAAATAGCGAATATTATAATCTATACGTATTAAAAAAAAAATCGACTTATTATTTTATAAACTAAAACAACAAAACAACACAAACTGTAGTTATTTATTTTTTTGAGAGATTATACATTTATTATTATTATCATTATTATTTTAATCATCAAAAAGATTACACGAGATATATAAACCATACAAGTAATAACTAATAAGTATTTGTAGACTAATATATAAGGTTTTATCATCATTGTTTTATCCCGTATTCGTTAAAAATCTTATCGTTATCTCTCGATTACAGCCATTATTAAAACAAAAAAAAAAAAAACGTCGAAATTAAATAATATAAATTTTTCCTCATAACCGGGTTACATTGGCGCACCGACATTAATTTTCGGGACATCGGTACACCGAGTCAAAAACCGGTGACAGTCCTGGTTTTCCGGGATGTGTGACCACCCTAAACATGTGTTATATACTTTGGAAAAAGGATTCACGCCGTACAGTAAAAACAAAATGTAAATATAATGTGTGTATAATTATATTTTCGAACCATCAGTTATTCAAGCCGGACACACACTGCAGGTATTTAATACCTGCAGTCAGTCTTGTGTCCAGCATACCGATAGACCCATAGTAATGCGATAATACTTTTGAAAACCGATTTCACGTCTTCTACTCGAGATCGGTCAGTTCACATTTTCCAATTTTAATTGGTCGAATATGTAAAAATACAATTTTATATGGATATAACACATTATGATTCTCTTAACATCAAAATATGCGCTCATATGCAAAATACAATTTTTTGTTTATAAATTCATTGTACTGTGAATCGTTGACACATAAGATACATGCCAACTCTCGTGGTTGTGCATACATCCATTAAAAACACGTTTTTTACATAGACAACCGCGCTCTGTCAATAATATTATAAAAGTTCAGAGTTTACACTTTTTTTTTTTTTAAGAATCCCCCTCCTCCGAAATTTGTTCACGCGGTTTATTTTGCTCGAGGTGAGTGATCGTTGAATCGTTCGAATGTTGACGAAATTCCGCGAAACGAGAATTCTAACGATTTAATCGATAGCCTGTCGATAGCCTTTAACTGACAGTTTTTTATTCCGTGTAATTATCAGAAACCAACAATATTTTTAATCAGTAAATTGAGTTCGTTTCCAAATCAAGATCGCGTACGTCGTGTTCGTAGGTACTGCTTGTTTGATTTGCCGATATTTTTTCTTTTGGGTTTTCAATAAGTGTATTAATATTACTCGGTAGCCTATCAGACGATTTAAAATAAAGTTGCGCGGGGCGTATTATCCTTGCAAGGTAGGGATCGGGAGGGTGGTTACATTTTTATACTACTTGAACCACCAAAAAGTCGGCGCTTGACTGCGTCGCGAATCGCCTCTGGTGACGGGCACAACTGACGATTTAGTCAGCGGCAGTACTGTGTAGTACTAATTTAGTCGACTAACGAATAGTTTAATAATAACAGGTTCGATTCGACCGATAATAATTCACCATACGATTTTAACGTAGAGTCAACAATAGGTGCTAATGATACCCATCCAATAAAACTATATTTCGTGTTTGGAGCGGGTGAGTTCCATACTGCAGGTTGTTTGCCGGTGGCGGTTCGCCAAACGAGACGAGTGTGGCGCCGCCTCATGGTCGTTTTTTTTTTATTATAATAAAAAATATGTGTTAGTTTATTACAAGTGACAGTGTGTTACCTTTAAAAAACTTAAAATAAATTTAGTTCTAAATATATAATAGCATTTATCGGTACTAGAAACATGTGTATACTTACCCATTATATTTTTTTTTTTTGAATTTTCGAAATCATTATTAATAACCCTATAGCTAAACTCAACACTGTTATTTGCCATCACTGCTCAACACGTTTTCCAGAAATCATACAGTAGGAGTAATAAATACAAATGCGATTGATATTATTCATTAAGAAAATAAAACCTTACATTATAATGCACTTAAATAGGTACTAAGAACATTTAACTTTCTAATATAATCCAATGACATTGTCCTGTTTTTTTAACCGATAATATTTGAATTCTACAAAAATCCATTTTCTCTTCCCAATTGTTGACTTTTAATACATTTAAGTAAATTAGTCAGATATTTCAAACGCGTACTATATTCATGCCGTGACATAAATAAATAGTAACATCTATGTTGCACACATTATTTACCGTATTTTTTACGCTATTTACGCAAGTTTATTCAACTGCAACGACTAACGACTAGTTTTTAGTAGACTTGACGACTAACGACTAATGGCGCCGAATTCAGGGGTACAGGTCGGGCGCCAATGGCGAGAAACATACGTTGTAGTATTAGTAGTATTTGTAGAAAATATGTAACTATAAAAAATAGTACTGTGAATTACGATGTATAATGATATAATAATCGGGAGTTTTGCCCGAGTATTTTTAAACTACTTCGGCGCCACTGCTAACGTCCGACTTGGTCGGCTAACGAATAATTAGTTACAGATAATGTTACAGTTAAGTCGACCAATTTCAATGTTTCGACATAAGTCGGTTGTGCACGTTTTAAGTAGACTAATTAGTCGATTGTACACGATTGATAGATAAAATACCGTCCCCACATCGGATATCAGCATTGATAATCTCATATTCGCCATCAAAATAGTCAGAACCGTAATTTCGGAATTTTTAACTAAATGCGAATCTTAAACAGTCAGATTTTTTATTTGAACCAAATTTTTCGAATGAATTTATTTTTCTACGAAAATCGTGTACTTAAATCGGATCGGTAATTTTAATAAATTCAGATTTCAAATTTCATATCGAGAATTTATAAGAAAATTATTCAAGGAACACCGCGACAATTCGAATTCTAAGTGGAGAACGTACAATTTTGCTACGTGTCTCTTTTCAGAGACAGATATGGTATATTGTGACGCGCACTTGAGTTTATTTAAATAGTGATAGTATACACGGAAAATATGATTATTTTAATAAAACCGCCGTACAGTCGGTGAAAATCAATAATAAAATCGACCAGAACTTTTGTACTCAATTTTACGCTTGTACGGACTAGTTTATGGACGAATTCACAGCCTAAAAAGAATGTAGCGAGGTCTGTGTAGTTTTTTTTTTTTCGCAATATTAGATTTCCGATTTTCGGGAACTTTGTCGTCGTACACGAACGAAATATTTCGAATGCGGCGATTTTTTTGCTGGTCGACCTGCTTGACCGATCTGCAGCAGCACAATATAAGGGGCCGCCCACGAAATACCGCTACCGCTGCAATCTTTTTCCGTCCTCTAATATTGTGTTATTATCATAATATGCGACGTCCGCATATACTATATTAGCGTGGAGAACGTTGATGACATTAGCATTTTTATTTTTTTCACCAGAAAATTATTATACTCGTATGTATAGGTACACGACGCCTGTGTTCTAACGGACGTCGACTGCAGTTTCCACATAATATACATTATACTATATATATACTGCAAACGAATTATCGTTTTAGATTTTTTTTTTTTTTTACGTTTAAGAAAATTTAGAAAATCGCAATAATTATTACACGCCAAAATTAGTTTCGGAAACCGAGTACTATATGTGTATACATATTTTTTCTTAGTTGGGCCGAGTAACTTTTTTTTCATCTTCTCCTTCGCCTTCGTCTCAACTACCACGGTCACGCTCGTCCTAAACTTCCACTTGATCCGATTAACCACATCATCCTCGCAGGCACGGGCCGTCCTCAAACATTCTTATAATTGCACCTCTGGTACGGTCTTCCCTATCGTATTAAGATATTTAATGATGTTTTCAACGAATTATTTGTGTGAACAAGGATTTTCCGGATTACTCTATGTTAAAAATAAACAAATAAACCCGTTGGACTCCACTAAAGACATGCGTGTAGTTTCGAGCAATATTCCCCCAAGAATATCTTTGTTATTAAAGAGAATGCAAGCTCGAAAATCGCATTAAATTGTTCTTATAATAGTAATTTGAATTAAATCGTTGATCATTTTAAACTCTACTTTACTTAAAATTGATCAATTGTAAACATTATAATATGGAAGAATCTATAAAGAATCGTATTGATTTTATTTATTTATAATCTAAATTCTAAAATATGTGAAAATAATTGATTCTTGTTTATAAGAAAAATAAAGCCTAAAATTGAGGTGGTCCAAGACGTATCGAAAGTTCTCTGGATGGTCCATAGCGTCGAAAAGGTTGGGAACTAATGATATAGATACTGTAGATTTCGGAGTTTCACATTTTCCACACTATATTATCGATCAGCCACATAATGACAACACGAGCGCCATCGAAAATAATGATTTATATCATCACAATATTAAACGCACATATTGTTATACGGTTTTGTCGTTTTTAAAATTTTAAAATTGTCAACAATCAGTCCCCGCAAGCAGTACCTTTGCCTGTACATACCCGCAATGAGTTGGACTGTGTTATGGACACATGTGTTTAATAATAATAATAATAATAATAATAATAATACGATATTATTATTTTTTCGCACAGACATCTAAATAAGGTTAAGACAAGTCGATCACGGCGACTGTGGTGGTGCAATGCCAAGGATAACGTAGTTTTTCGTATTAAACGTCAATATTTCAAATATGTCGGTCTGCGCGCAGACAGCGGTTATTATATAATATATAAACATTTATAAAATACAAACTCGCTATGATTTAACATTCCCTCTCTTTCTCTCCGTATCTCTCTCTCTCTCTCTTCGGCGCTGTTGTCTTATAGGTATATCATAACGATCACGCAATAATATACTATATGAAACACACACGATATACGCTTCTACTCGTCGCATAAACGAATTATTAAAAAAAAAAAAAATCCCACATACGTCGTATTATACTTTTGAATTTTGTCTTCGCCATTTCCATGGAATGCGTACAAAAACAATGATGTCCGCTCTCCGCGCAGTAATGTATGTACGACACATTTGAGAGCGTACTAATTTTAAACTTTTTTTATTTTTGAATTATCCACTTTATATCGCAGTGTATAAAATATTAATTCTGTCTGTCGAAATACGAATCTACAGCAGTGCTTGATTCGGGAAAAAATTTGTACACTAAAGTAGCGTCCCAACAAATTAGTTGTGGTACTCAGTCTTCCCGCGTCCCTCCAAATCAAGCACTGATATCCTACAGTTTTATATCGATCTCGATAAAATTGTACACACTTAAGAAAACTAGAGAAAGGTTGCCGTCTACTTTTTATCTTGAAATGCAACCACTAAAGCGAGTTGCTGATACAGGGTTTTTGATATTCTTGGAATGACAATTGAAGGTTTTATAAGTTACCTTGGCGACAAAGGTGAAAAAAACAGTTACCTATTATTATTTAATTTAGATGTTTTTTTTTTAATAGATAAATAGATAAATTACCGGGCAACAACGATAATAATACGTAGGGTTAGGTTGGATTCTGAAAAAAATATCTAAATACATGATACAAAAAACATTTTCCGTACTGCAACAAATTTTCAAAAAAATTGACACGAATATATTGAAAATGTCAATAATTCTAGAAAAAACCAATATTAATATTTACAAAAAAAATCAGGTCTATACGATTATTTTTAATTGAATCGCAACAAAAAACAAAATCGAAAACAATGAAATCGTTATTTTCCTAAACTTTTCCGTTTTTCTTACGGTTTCTTCTAGCTTTTCCCAGTTATTATGAAAATTACTCGGAAAATTAAAAAAAAAAAACATTTTTTCTATGCGCCGACTAGACAAAATTTTCAAAAGACGCTACTAATTCGGAACAAATATTCTGGTATTAAAAAACAAATCGAAAACCGAAAAAATACATAATAGAGACCTTACTAATTTAAACTTAAAAACTCACTTACCGGACTTATATCAAATGTAAAACGCGTAACATCCCAATAATAAATTACACAGTTTGAAACCCCGAGTCCGATGTAAACAAACACAAACAACTTTCGCTGGCGACTAATTTTTTACGTACAGAAGAAACGAGAGGCGCCGCTCGTCGGGCAGTTTGTGTGCGACGCGTTCAAATAATTTTGTTTCATATTTGTATTTGGCTATCATGTCGAAAAACGGGGTATTTTTTTATGCGTATTGTAAAATATAATAATAGGATGACGGCTGTTCTTTATATGTTATTCACAACATACGAATATTGTTTTTTTAGCTAATTGTGATTTACTGTAACCGTACAATCTATCAAATTACAGGGTCCAGAGTTGCGATTATAATGTACATGGAGTATCTGCAGGATTTGACAATTTCCTGTGTAATTATTGTATTGTCAGAACTGATATTGTCGAACCCTGCATACAGGTACACTCTGTATAATACAGTGTGTAATCGTTAATTGGAAACACTCTATTACTCTGCATAAATTAAATGTATTTGAATCCGGCTTTTTTAGGTACCCAACAAACTTCGTTATACACTTATTAAATTAATTAAACTATTCGTATGACATTTAATCTCGTGCATGCCCATAACAACTTTTTTTTTTTTTAATGACAACCCCCCCCCCTTTTTCGGACAGCTATTTTTACTCGTATTTTTTTATGAACTTTTATAGTCAAACTAACTTCTGATATGTTAAGAAATTGCCGAGTTACGGATATTAAAATGTTTGATATTAATTGTAATTGTTTTTTGGATATTTTTGTACTATTCACAAGTTTTTTTCGATTCACAAATATTATCCAAACAAATTAATTTTATTTCTATTATTAAAAAATGATCAATAAATCATAGGTACGGGTTTACATAATGTAATTGTTGTGAGGAATTATTTGTACGAAAACTTATGGATAGGAATTAATGGAAAAATAAAATGGCTATACCGATCCCCAGATTTTATACTATCAGACTACTTTTTGAGGGGATATCAAAAAACCATCGTAGATGCAAACCCACCAACTAATATTATGCATTTAAAAGATAAAATAAATGCGGCTTATATTTAACCAGTAGGTTAAAAGTTGAAACCGCCCAAAAGGCATAATACCTACACCACATACAATGTTTCATTCCCCTGGCTTCATTTTGGCGGATATATAGGATTGCACAAAATTAGAAAAGCGCACTTTTCCCTAAAAAATATGACGGAGTTCAAATCAAAATTCAATCGAAATTTTATCTCTTCAATCCGCCTATAAAACGACTCCGATTCCCGGGTTCTAACTCATTTGGTCTAGAGCGTGCCGCTAAAAGCGTCCAAAAGCACCCGGGGGAAAAAAAAAAAATCTATAAACATAATATAACTGCAGCAGGCACAACACAATTCAACAAAAACTGCACATCGCAGTAAAACCAACAGGCAGGAAGGTGTATTATAAATTCTCCGCTTCGCTACGAGTCTAAAAAAAAATTATAAATGTTACAGACAGGTATAAGTTTTTTCTGTCTTTCTTTTTTTTTTTTTTTGATCGACAAAAATCATGAGAAATTACATTTATTATAAATAAAGCGTGTATAGGAAATACACATCGCGCGATGTTATATGCGGTATAATTGAACAATTAGATTTACCGACTGCGCGATAAAACGTGTGCGCGCCGCGGTGTTCGAATCGAATTTCTGTTTTACCGTACATTACGGACGAGCAACGCGCCGCAGTTACGAGTATCGCGTGTACGACCGTATAATATTAATTTCTGGCCGAGGGAAAAAAGGGAGTAGGAAAAAAAAAATTATTTCTCAAATGAAAATAATAGTGTAATATTACAATATGTATACGTGTAACGTTGTATACGTGAGCCGCAGCTGGGTATTGGGTACTTAGGCATTGCGCGGCAACGGGGCGTATAGGAATCGTTTCGTTTTGCTTCGTTTGTTCGGACGTTTTAAACGATTATTATC
The DNA here is from genome assembly GCA_902439185.1 of Cinara cedri. Taxonomy (NCBI): domain Eukaryota; kingdom Metazoa; phylum Arthropoda; class Insecta; order Hemiptera; family Aphididae; genus Cinara; species Cinara cedri. The sequence continues at coordinate 858,743 of CABPRJ010000026.1, forward strand.
AGGTATAAACTCCTCGTACCCGTATAATAATAATAATAATAATAATAACAACAACAATAACAATATTATTATTATATTATCTGTTTCGCGGGATGGTCCGGTGGTTTTCGTACTCGTTATTATACCGACTACACGCATTCATTGTTTTTTTGAAAATTACGGTGTAACGAGATGTTCGCGGTATAGGTATTATGCACACGTACCTATATTACAGTGTGTACGCAATTTTTTTTCTATTTCCAACGACACACCTATTATTATTATTATTGTTATTTCGTGTATACGCGCGCGCGCGTGTATTTATCGGTCGGGTGTAAATAATAATATAATGAAAAACGCGCGTGTATCTGTCGTCGCGGTTGACCTTATAGAAAATCGCATTCGCCGAGCGTTTCGCACGCTCCGACCGCCGCTCCGTTGGAAATTATTCTACTGTGTGTGTGTGTATGTGTGTGTGTGTGTGTGTGTACCACCGGGATGCGTGTTGACGTTCCGAGATCCGTTTCGGCACCGGGCCAATAATTCGAACGCGCCGCGTGTATTGTATTGGCGTACGCGTGTACGCGAGTTTCGCGCGGTGTTGCCGCCATCGAATGTTATTTATGTTAAGAGGACGTGTTATGCCCGCATCCTATACAACTGTCTCAGTTCGACTACGTACCGGGTAGTATGCAAAAACAATGGTCACGCAGAATAAGTAAAGCTAGTTTAATTATTTGGATTTTAGAGTAAAAAAGTACCGATTATGAAATGCATAGAGCACATTATTCCGGAGGGAACGCCATAGGGTTTTTGTAGTATTGAAAATATGAAGCTCGATATAATAGACACGAAAACAATTTTTTTTTTTTTTTTTTTAAATAACCGTAACTTTTTTAATAAATCATAATTCAAAAAACACCTACGACATTCCCTCCAAAATATTTTTCTCTAAGAATTTCATAATGAGTACTTTAACTCCGAAGTCAAAATGAAGCTAGTTCTGCTTATTCTGCTTAAGCATTGTTTTTGCACATTACCCAGCAGTTGGACTGAGACAATAAATATGGGTAAACGTCCTCTTCTCTACGGACAAAAAAAAACTCAATAATGGTTCCAGGGGTTATGAGTTGAGTCCGCCGAGACACCGTCGACGCTTCGTTAATGTATATCGTTATCCCATTGCGTAGCAACGCAATGTATACAGCGTTGTGCACAGGGGGAAGTTTAGAGGTTATATCCCCCCTTGGCTTAAAATATAAAAAATTATGAGTAATCTTATGTCGAAATGCATTTATTCAGCTAAATTACGAGGAAAAACTTGACATACTGATTAGAAATTGGCCTTTTTTAGGATCCGGTTTTTAAATTACCAATTTCCACAGTCAATTTGTGTAGAGAAGACGAATTTATAATTTATTCATGATTCTTATTTGTGATATCACCTCCCATTGATAATCCCTGGGCACTAAACACAATGTATGACACTCCCGCACGCGCCCAATCGAAATGGATCAATCGCAATCGGGTAGGAAATGCTTCCTAGGCGCTGAAACGGGTACCGAAATACTGATATGTTACCGGGATACAATATAATATTCCAAAAATCGTTCAGTCGGATCTGCCGCTGCAGCATTTTATAATTCCGACGACGACAAAGACGACGGTACCGCGCAAATCGCTATCCAAACGTGTAAAGCGCGATTTAAAAAAGACATATGTAGGATTACTGCAGTTTTTATGGGTAGGCCACTTTCGTAGACGGAAATTTGGGAAGGTGGAATGATAATACACAAAATAATGAATAATTTATAGTTTTTATAAGCATATACTATAATAACAAGCAACGATTGAACGATTTGAGCGTACATTTTTAACCTTCTTTTAACCCTCGAAAACCGTTTTTTTGTTACTACAATATGCCACCACAGCACTCGCGTTCGTAAAACCTAAATATTCCAAATCGGTTTGAAGTCCGTGTTTAAACTATGCGGGTGCTGATAGGTATAAGCTTTCACTAGTGTCCCGCAGAAATAAAAATACGGGTTTGATGTTCGGATGGGATTACGAGTTCCGAATTTCAGTTACAAATTATAACAATAACCAGATTCGTGACATAATTTGCAAGTAGACATTTCAAGATCATGTTGCTTATTTTCGGTTTTTCTCCGTTATTATGCAAATTACAAACACTATCAATAAACAATTACTTCTCCAATGACGACTATAAACAAATTGTAAATACCATCTATAGCTGTAGAGTTGATAGTCGGATTATATTATCGTTTTAATGTGCGTCACTTTACACGATACATCAACTACAGTCCGCTGTATACGAGGGAAAAAATATAATTAAATATGAATAAAACTGTCGCAATAATTTCGTATATAATTAATTTTGATTTTTTTTTTTTTTACGTCTATGAAAAGACGCGCGACTGATGAATTATATCGTGCGTATGCGTATGTGCACATTTGACGGACACGTGGTTATGTACATCTCGTTGCATGCGTATTGAATCTCAAACGGGATAAAAAAAAAAAAAATAAATACCGTACCAACAACTACAAATCTAAATCACACACGATTGTCGAAGGAAAACGGTGTAATAAAATGCGTTTCATTTAAACGATAACGCGAAATATTTAAGCAGAACTAAATTATTATGTACATGAAAAAACCCCCGAAAATCGACTCGAGTCGTTCTTCCCATGAACCGAGGGTTATACAGTCGCTTGAAGAAGAAATAAACCACCACCACCCCTCCCCCGTGTTGTATCAATCATATACGAACACCCGCCGTCGTCGGTCTATTTCACGCGTGCGGTAACATTAATCGCGGTATCATTTTCGGTAACCGCGCTATAGGAGGCCCCGGTATAGATAATATTACAATATCCCCGCGCACTATCCCCGTCACGTCATTTATTATTTAATTACGCGTGCGAGTATTTCGAATCACGAGTATATTTCATTGTATTGTTTTGTTGCCGCTTAATATATCGTTGGAAAACACTGCACGTTTCGGTAACCGGTAACACGAAAATTATTATTATTATTTTACGCGGATTATAATGTATCATAACGGACTCGTCAGGTTGAATGACGGCGCTTCGTGCAACGACCGCGATAGTAATAATATTATGAAGTCATATGCAAATGTGCGCGCGTCTACGTTTGCCAGAGGGATGCGCGAGAAAAAAAAATCACGAGGCGGCAAGGTGTCGTGATAATAATAAAATAATATTGAAAAAAAAAAACCGACCGGACGGGTTTAGACGGCAAATATTATTATTATTATTATACGCGGGTACAGTGAGTTGCCGGTCGTAGACGGATTCTCGTACATGATATTCTAATGACGCGCGGGTCGCTGTATTTTTAAGCTTTTTTTTTTTTTCACGATTTCTTTCTGTTTGACGGCGGTACCTGTTTAACACTGCTATAATACCGCGAGTGGATACGATTAAGTAAGCGCCTATGTCTAAATGTACGCGGATAAAGGAGAGGGCGCTATAGGAGGAGGAGGCTCGTGCGATTATACCGCGTATATCTATACATAAAAAAGGGAAAAAAAATACTATTATTTTCCGCGAACGTTTAATAATATTAATAGTGGGTACTGTATTCGTGTCTGCGTTTAAACACGGAATATATTAAAGCAGAAGGGACACTCCCAATGTAAACCGAAACGTGGCAGCCATTTTGCCATTTGTGATTTTATCAATTTACGTGATGATTGTGTGATAATCCGTGTACGATTTTTCGTGTCATGGATATTGAGTTATTGTTTAACATTTGATTTGACTTTTAAATTCAAATCGAATTGTATCAAATCGTGTAATTTATAATATTTTATTATTATGCCGCGTAGAGGGTTTTCGTACAACTGTACAATTGTGCTGTGAAGACGTGAGAATTATCATACAGAACTTATATATTCTTACTCAATGTTATCCTTATTGTTTAATTAATTCGTACCATTCTTGTACGGTTACTTTTAAAAATGTTCAGACAAATAATCCAAGTTATAACTAATTGAATCTATAAACTCGTTGATAAAAATTGTATTTTACATTTTGTTTTATCTGCATTACAATAAATATATATGGATTCAAAATTAAATGATAAACAACTCATGAAACACTGAAATTCAGTATTTGTTTAACTGATAATACTAAGTTGATAAAAATCATAAATGGCAAAATGGCCACCGCGTTTTTGTTTACGTCGTATCTTTACCGTGTTAATTATTATCAGTGTCCGGACCCTATTTTAAACATGACGCGTCTATTTTTATAGTTTTACGCGATTCGTGATTCCGGTTTGAATAATTCATTATGCCCGTGCAGTCTCATCGTTCTTGGCATAATCATTTATTACCCGCAAAAAAACATAAATGTGAAAAAACAAACCGCGTTCGGCAAAAACAAAAGACAAGAAATTTGTCGGCTTCACCGAAAACATAAACGTCCAAGCGGCTGCTAAATCTAAATTGTTCGCTTACTACCATAATTTTGATATAGCAAATTTTATTTCTAATAAATAAGTAAACACATCACGATTCGTTTGAAAAATATAACATTATAATAATGAAACTATATATTCATGTCAACAATTCAGTAGTAATAGTAAGCGATTCGTTTAACAATTTAAATTTGGTCCCCACTTATGCAGATATCATTTATTTTTTCGGTGAAATCGACAAACTTTTTACTCAGTGAATATATGCCAAAAATTTTGATTTTAGGACTCTCGTACACCTCGGAAACTAATCCATCTAGATATACGAAATTCCAAACAATATTTCACTTTGGTAACTTTGGTAAACCCATGGACAAATTCAGTCCTGTAAGATACGGAACTAGACACGGAAATAGAAGGGGTCTAAAATGGCGCTTAGATTATGCGAATACACATTTTTACCACCGGACGTCACTGAAGTGGTTCGAAATAACTCGTTTGCGATGATAAACTATTGTATACGTAAAAAAAAACTGTTCCTTAACTACTTGTTTCACTTACCTTGGGTAACGCACCTACACATAGGTTCCTAAACCAAACCAAATTTGGTTGTATTATAATTATTATTATTATTATTATTATTATGACTTACCGTTTTCGTCAAATATTGCAAGAACTAAAATCAAAAAAAAAAAAAAAAACAATAACCGTGCATATATACGCAAGAATGTTAAAACAATTGTTTATTATTATAATAATATATTTAGCCACGCCTAAAGATTTTTTAGGTTGATCTAAAATATGTATATTGACGTTTGTATTATATTCTAATGTAATATACATACGTACTATAATAACATAACAAATTAGATTNTTAATGTTCTGATCTATTTAAATCTGTCATATGATCGCACTAATCTAGAATTCCGGTCGCACACGAGTTATTACCGCGGATATGCTACTAACATATCAAATCGCCCAACAAACAACATGTACAAGCGTCACAATCATATAACAGATATGATATTATACAACGTTTTCGGCTTACAGATATTATATCGCGCCAGAGCTGAATATTTTTTTTTTTTGCAAATATTTTTATTAGTCTATGTGAGGTTCGAGAACCTGGATTTATTGAATTGTAATTGAAGTATTTTACCACTAGACCAGAACACTAGGATATTAAAGTACAACGAAATTCTTATATTTAAGTTATAAAATTTCATATTATTTCAATATAATGATAGATTTTATAAATAATATATATTTAGGAAGGGGAAATTTTTGAAATGCTCTAACTTATTCAATAATAATTAGAAAAATCCGAAACAAAGACCATTGTTATTTTGGAACTTATTTACACTACATACTAAAAATCGATTTTTGGGTAGTCCAATTTTGGAAATATTTGAGTTTGAACATCTCAGTGACAAATCATCGTAGCTTAATTCTGTTTTCAGCTACCCCCACTAAACCTTAAACGATCTTTCAGATTATGTAATTAAATTTTGTGAAAATGGATTATTAAAAGATTTTGGATTCTACTGGATCGATTGACTTCAAATTTTACTTATACCTTCAAAATATAATATTAGTTAATATATAGAAATTTGGTTAAATTCCAAAATATAGAAAGAAATTTATTAATAATACAAAAATTAAGACAATACCTTGATAATTTAATAAAAACAAATAATAAAAAATAATGTTAATTTAAATATTATGAGATTTAATTTTTCAAATATTATTTGTAATTTATTTTTTATTTTTATTTTTTTATGTCAAATATTACTTTTATTTTATGCATGTGAAAAAAGAACAGGAAATAAAACAATGTAAATATAGATCAGATATTAGTTTTAAAGTGAAAACTATCAAAAGTGTCCCAGAACCGGCATATTGATACTACTCACGTAAACTATCACTAGTGCTAATTGTATTATCGGCAAACTTGACCCGAGTCAAAGGACCACCAATGTTTACATTAAACTTGGCGTTCGCTTCCGCACCACGGCCGGTCACTGGCCGTTTGATTGGCGATGAACTTGCTGTACTCACACTTTTCCGGTCGATTGTGAAACCCGTACGGGAGAATTCGCAGTCCCCATGACAACTGCTGAAACGTATCCAGTAGGGTAGGGACTAAGAGGCCTATAGCCTTCCCTATTGACCGTGTTTATGTAAGCCAACTATAGGTATCACTAATACCATTTAAATGTTGAGTTTAATTATTGCAACTGTGTTTAACTTCTAAAATAGAAAAGTGTATGACTAATTGTTTTCCATTGATTGGCTCATTTATTTTTAAGAATTCGGTTGCAAACTTATTGCTAATTCAAATATAATTATAGTAATGTACGCCCTGTTAACTGAAAATTAATTTATATTTTATATAAAACACATAACCGTATTGTCACAAAGTAGAAAATAATTGTTTAATTTGATCAGATACACGTAGGCTACTGGCCTTCTACTAGCTACTGGGTTTTATAATGTTAAACAATGTACGCCCTGTTAACTGAAAATTAATTTATATTTTATATAAAACACATAACCGTATTGTCACAAAGTAGAAAATAATTGTTTAATTTTATCAGATACACGTAGGCTACTGGCCTTCTACTGGCTACTGGGTTTTATAATGTTAAACAATATATTATATGTTACAACTTCAAATTTTAACGAAATTCATAAAAAAAATTATAAAAAAATATATGACGTTTCAATATATATTAAGTGGAACTTTTCCCATTAATGTTATTTTATAAATGAGTACAGACTTAAAATTAAATAAAAAATTTGTGTTCGAAATTCCCAAAATTACACCTACTACGGTGGCATGTTGGCTATTAAACTACCATAGGAACAAATATAAATATGATGCAATGACTACATATATGTTACTATAGGATTTCATTGTAATATTATATTCATAATAGTTTTTTATTATTATTTGAAACCTAAACATTTCAATTTACATAATAAATAAACTTATAATTTCGAAAGCACCGAGTAAACAATAACAATGGCTGTAAACAACTACCTCAACACTTTTCCTGAGTTGAATAAGCTCTCCCAAAACCTGGAAGCGAAAACTGTTAAAAGATATACTTCGAACATTAATCAGGTAATTATTTGTTTCATCGTCGGTTTTTAGATTATAAAAGTACATATTGTATCGTTTTAATGGTACTTTTTGTAATCTGACTACAAATGTGTTAAAATTATCGACAAAATCTTAACAATTTATAAAATTATATACTTTTTCCAGGCATTTACCGTTTCAATAATCGGCAAGAAATTTGATAACGGTAAAGTGGTTGATGTTGCAAACGCAAAAAGTTTTTGTAAGAAGATAATCATCGATACGGGAGTTCATATCGAAATCAGCACCACAAAGACTAAAGCCGATATGACTTTCATATTGAATGGTAAACAGACCAACGTGGAAGAAGCTAAGAAAAGGATAGTCTCTAGTATCCAGACGCAGGTAATTGCATTAATATTGGAACCATTATAATATATTATTACTATATACTAAACTATTAAACTACCANTAATCATCGATACGGGAGTTCATATCGAAATTAGCACCACAAAGACTAAAGCCGATATGACTTTCATATTGAGTGGTAAACAGACCAACGTGGAAGAAGCTAAGAAAAAGATTGTCTCTAGTATCCAGACGCAGGTAATTGCATTAAAATTGGAACCATTATAATATATTATTACTATAAACTAAACTATTATACTAACTTCAAAAATGTCAGAGTGCGACAAAAATCTGTCTTCCAGTTCACTTATGAAATAATCAATGTAGGGTAGTGGTGTGTAACCTGGGGGTCGTGAAATTATATTAGGTTGTTACCAATAATTTAACACCAAATGAAAAAGTTATATACTATATGTAGGTATATTATTTTAAAAATGTATTTAAGATTAGCAGTGTCAATTATCAAACCAAATACAGAATCAATCATGTCTACAATGTAAGCTCAGGTCTCTCATTAAAACCATTAAATCATGTAATCACCTAACCTAACCTAGAAATTTTATAATTTTAAAAATATTAAAATGTTGATTATAATTATAATGACTCCAATAATTTTATTTATTTCTGATTTAATAGAAGTTTAATTTTGTATTTTTTTTTTTTATATTTTAAATTAATTAAATTAAAGACATATTAAAACTGCTTAAAATTAACGATTTAATTATACGAATAAAATGTTTGTATACATTAAGCACACCACTGATGTGTGGGACAAAAATCGTTATTCTGTATTAGGTTACTCTAATTTTTCCGTTAAAACGAGTCAGTGGGTCACGAATATAAACATAATACACAAACTTAATAAAAGTCGAGATCTATAACAAAAATTTGAAATATTAGGAGAACACAATAACACCAGGCAACTCTGCTTTTTACTATAGGTGGCGGTTTCCCCACTAGACCGATCTTGGACTCATTTTTGATAGGTACACATGATATAACGAAATAATAAAATAGATATTTTCTTTTAATTGTTTTTCATACGTTGTTTTTTAAGTTTTTCGTCAAATTATATTTTTCTAAATTGTATAATTTCGAAATGTCATTTTGGGTGAAATGAAGAGAATAATTCAAAATTGAGTTTTTTTTTTTAATGTATCTTTTCCCATTCTTCTAACTTATTCTTCCTTTACACGTTTTTTAATCCATATAAATTTTGTCTCTTTTTGCTTGAGTAATACGTGAAAACTAATACTTCATAACTAATAATAGTATAAACCAATATTCATTGATAAACATATGAAATAATTTATTGTTGTTGGAAAATTTAAACAGGATAAAGAACTATCAATCAACAAACAATGGAAGAAAAATGTAAACGTGAGTTGGTTTTAGAATGCATTTTTAAACTTAAAATTTAAAACTAGTAATAACTTTAAAGGCCTTGTCAAACAGAACGCGTTATTAACGTCGAGGTGTTACCGACGCGTTATTAACGCTACCGCTAACGATACATATGTCACACAGAAACCAAAGCGTTGCGTCATGATAGGTTGATAGTAACCGATAATAATGCAGTATTGTTAGTATCTTTTCAAGGTATAGACGGTATGGTTGACAAAAATGTCCAGTAGTTCGGACGAAGAAGAACTTTTACTTTTATATGCAGTAGTTGAAAGTCAACAATAGGAGAAGCGAATTTGGGTTCACACAATAAATAAAAAAATAGAAAATTATGGCGAATACCACCGTTTAAATCGTGAACTGGAGTCACATGAAGACCGTTTTTATTTGTATTTTTTGATGTCTCGGGATAGTTTTGAAGAATTGTACGAGCTGATTTTACCAAGGATTGAAAAAAATAACGCTGTAACGCACGTGATTTTGTAATTGTGTACAACTTTGTGTTTAAGCGTCGCGTTCTTGCGCCACGTTAACCACGCTGACGAGCCATGTTTGACAGCCGATATAATTTGTAATTGAATACAACGCGACAATAAAAACGCTTTCACACGCATAAACAACGTGTACTGTTTGACAAGGCCTTAATAAATTTTAATAATATTGTTTTTACTTAATTTATTTCTTATTTATTATCTTTAGCTTGACGTACCGGTAAAGTATCGAAGGCCGTTAATAGGCCTCAACGGGGAGACTGTCCGTAAGCTTTGCAGTACACANCATCACGAATTCGAAAAAAACCTGGCTTGTCTGGAAAAACTCAGATAAGGAAGTAATCAGTTAGAGTTATGATACTTTTACTTTACATAAAACATCACAGATCTAGCATAAAATAAGGCTCTGGACATACACTTACAACAGATATATCAACATAATCCCACTCCATATCTAAGACACTGATCTCATGTAAAAAAAAAGAAAATGGTTTATATTGTAAATAAACATAGTTATGTGAGAAACTTAATATTATAGTAATAGTATAGACCAATATTCATTGATAAACATATGAAATAATTTATTGTTGTTTGAAAATTGTAAACAGGATAAAGAAGTATCAATCAACAAACAATGGAAGAAAAATGTAAACGTGAGTTTGTTTTAGAATGCATTTTTTTACTTAAAATTTAAAACAAGTAATAACTTTAAAGGCTTTGAAAAAACAGAACGCGTTGTTAATGTTCAGGTATTACAGTCGCGTTATTAACGCTACTGCCAACGTTACATATGTCACACAGAAACCAAAGCGCTGCGTCATGATAGGTTGATTGTAGCTGATAATAATGCAGTATTGTTAGTACATTTGTAAGGTATGGACGGTATAGTTGACAAAAATGTCCAGTAGTTCGGACGAAGAAGAACTTTTACTATTATATGCAGTAATTGAAAGTCGACAAAAGGAGAAGCGAATTTGGGTTCATGACATAAATAAAAAAAGAGAAAATTATAACGAATACCACCCTTTAAATCGTGAACTGGAGTCACACTAAGACCGATTTTATTTGTATTTCTTGATGTCTCAGGATAGTTTTGAAGAATTGTACGCACTGATTTTACCAAGGATTGAAAAAAATTACGCTGTTACGCACGTGATTTTGTAATTGTATACAACTTTGTGTTAGAGCGTCGCGTCATTTCGCCATTTTAATCACGCTGAAGAGCCATGTTTGACAGCCGATATAATTTGTAATTGAATACAACGCGAAGATTTATAACGCGAAGATAATAACGCTTTCACGAGCGAGAACAACGCGTTCTGTTTGACAATGCCTTAATAAATTTTCATAATATTGTTTTTACTTAATTTATTATCTTTAGCTTGACGTACCGGTCAAATACCGCCGGTCCATAATAGGAATCAACGGGGAGACTGTCCGTAAACTTTGTAGTACATTTAAAGTACAAATTGTAATTCCTCCAAAAGAGGAGTACGAAAATACAATAAAGGTAAGTGTAATAAAATTGTAGTCTATAATATTTTTGTAATAAGTTAATTAGATTCATTAAATTCTTTGTGTGTGTTATTTGATCATATTGACTTATTGCAACGATCAATTATTATAAAAATCAAAATATAACTAAAATTTATTGTATTTTAGATTACTGGACCTCAACAAAACTTAGAACAAGTCGTCAAGGAAATCAAGACGCTGATGGAGAATTTTGATAATAAACAAGCTCTTGAAATTCAGGTATTTTGATATTCGGTTTATTTTTTCTTTTATGCTATACAGGCTTTTAAGGCCTTTTGCATGCTTCCACCAAGTTTCTCCATCCATTCCGGTCCATTGCGTCATCTTGTCGTTTTGAATTGTCAGTATTTAAAATATACTTTTTTACCCTGTCTAACCATCTCTGGCGAGGTCTTCCTCTTGGCCGCGTTTTTGTTACATTTCTGATTAAGACATTTTTTATAATATTTTCGTCAGCTCGCCAGACGTGGCCAGCCCATTCCAAGCGCTTTGCCTTCAAGAATAATCTTATATTCGGCTTGTTAAATAACATTTCCAGATCTTTATTTTTCTTTCTCATATTCTCCATTTTTAAGTCAAACAGGTCCGTGAATTTCCTTTCGGAGGTAAGTAATTTTTCTTCGTCTCCTTGTGTCGTAGACCATGTCTCACATGTATACATTACTATGGGACGTAGAAAAGAAGTATACAGTTTCTCTTTTGTTTCTTTGGACAAAAGTTTAGAGCTTAGCATCTTATTCATGGCAAAATACGCTTTATTCACAATATTTATTCTCAATTGGTTCCCACTATGCATATTATTTTTTGTGATTACGTTTACTCCAAGGTATTTAAACTCATCCACTTGTTCACAGGAGTAAGGGCCCACTTTTAGTGCTGTTTTATTTACTGAACGTCTAGACATTATCAGGTATTTGGTTTTTTTCCTTATTGATAGTTAGGTTCATTCTGTGGCTGGACTCTGTTACTTTCTCTGTAGCCTCAACTACATCGTTTTCTGTATCACCTATAATAACAATGTCGTCAGCGTACGCTAGCATTACATTTTTGCCTTTCAGCTCCATTTCATGATTTACTGATATATCTCTAATAACTTTTTCAAGTGCTAAATTAAATAGTATAGGAGACATTGTATCACCCTGCTTTAATCCAGATTGGACTTCAAATTTTTGTGACAGCTCCCCTTAGTACCGTAATTTATCCCCTTAGT
>CABPRJ010000027.1:4290-230123 GCA_902439185.1 Cinara cedri
AAAAAAAAAAAAAAAAAAAAACCTATGGCAGGACGTAGCTCATTAAACAATAATGTCACTACATAACTCATAAATTAATAATATTTATGCCTTAATAAGTGTATACTAAAAATTATCGACACAAAAAAAGTAAAAGTTTAAACAATATTACTAAAATAATATAATTTAAAATAAATACCAATGTATCGGATAGAGTGATCTCATTAATTGACCGTTATCATCTTCAAAAACATTTCTACATTAAAAACGAATACATACAATATTAAATTCGGTACATACATTTCGGGGGTCGCACTTGGATTTTCGCGGAACACGCTTCGTGTCGGGGGACACGCTTTTCTGGGTCCAGAGCTGATTGTTATGTCCGTTACGATCGCAAATCACGAATTGAGATCGAATTAGAATCCAGAACGGATTATGTTTCATCAACGTTACACCGTCCGTGATTATTGGGCGTCTAGTATATATATATATAGGTTATGTACATTGACTCAAAAAAGGCTGACACTGCTAATGTAATGTGCCACAGTTTTAGGTGGGAAGTCGGAAAGGAGGGTGTAAAGTAGTTCAATTTATATCTATGTGTAAACGTCAACCACCGAATTCACCGACGTTCGCGGATGGCCACAGTAAGTGATATAATCCGATGGTTTTGAACAGGATCACGTCCACCACGGTCTTGTCGTCGACGTAATGGCCGGCGTTGTTGTCCGGTAGTGCCATCCTCCTTCGAACATCGCAACAACACTGTACTTTTTACTGATTTTCAGTTGCGTAATTACGGGTGGGGGAAATTCGGGTGTCATCCCCCAAAATATTTTTTTTTTTTTTAAAAAAAAGACCTGGGGAACTACATTTATGTACTGATTTAACTATACATATTATTATATAGTCTATATTTTATAGAAATAATACAAAAAAACCCTGAATCCCCTATGCCAGCGTCTAAATTCTCCCCACTTGACAATTTTTTAGTATCTAATATTTATATGACTACTCGTTATATTTTTTTTTAACTTTTATTGATGGTTTCCCCCCCCTCCCCATAGAATACGACACAATTTCTAAATTCGACATCTCTTTATCTTTTGTTAAATGTTAATTACGACACTGAGTATTGTAAATCGGTTACGCGTTTTCAATATACTTAGAGTCGTTCCATCATTGTCGTATATTTATACCAACTGAAATTCGAAAGAAGCAAATCCTTTATTGACGTTGCCTTTCATCCAATGAAATTTGATACTATTTTCACGACTGATCAACGATCGTCCGAAAATATTTCATCGAAATGAATACACCGACTTAAATCCCTACCTTAGCTATTAGTGACATTCCATCATAATTCGTATAAATATTTTTTTAGCGACTCGTTTGTTTCATCGGGAATATATAATAATAAGTACGTCTAATAATAGTTCGGGTACTATTTACTTGACGTTTGTTTTTTATTCGGCGGCGAACAAAGCAAATAACAAACAAGACTCTTTAATTACGTTTCGAAAATGTCGATTAGACCTTTCGTTCATTTAACATTTAAAATATCTATCGAACTTCTTTAACCGTAGGTGTATCGTAATTATTTTACACTAAGTATATTATTATATTTAATTTTGAGTAGCTAATTTGACGTTATATTAACTATTAATTTATATGCTGCAGTTGTTCCGAGATCCGTGAATTACGGAAATCATTAATACGTATCGATCTCGCTATTATTGTGGAATTTCGCCCGTAAATAAATATCATTTGTCTTTCCATGCCCGTCATATGTATTTGTTTTCTTTCTTCGCAAAACCAACCATTAAATAGAATGATGAATCTATCAAATAAGGATCCATCAACTAGAGTTCTATTGGACTAAATGTTCTTGTGTGTGTTATGCATGTTTTGTTTGTATTAAAACTAGTAATCGGGTAAATCTCGTATTGAAGTAAATAAATAAATAACTTAAATTTCATTGTTTTGTGTCTGTTATATTTAAGTATACATCGTTGTCCCGGTACATTTGGACAATTTAAGCGGCTCTCTCTGGACCAAGAGATTTCAATAGGCAGATTGAAGTGATGACATTTTGGTTGAATTACAATTTGTAGTCCGTTTAAATGCTGTGCGGGAGGAAGGTATTCTTCAGCTGTGTACACCTCAACAAACTTTCTAAATGAAGCCTGTTGGGGAATGCAATTTTTCGTGTGCATGGTGTTTGTAGGTATCCATAATGTGCCTTTTGGTGATTTAAACTCCCTCCTTAACCATTTTGTTGCTCAAATTTTGTGTTTTCACGTGACATTTTTACACTATGAATGCGATTAACATATAAAAATAAAATATGTACAATCGAATTTTGTTCATATTCGTTTTTCACTGGCATTGATTTACCGTTGATTACAATTATAAATTTTAAATTATTCAAAATTTCTTAATGAACATTAAGTGAATTCGATTTAACTAACAGTTTCATTTTGGGAATGCGTTGTAATTTTGTATTTTAGGTTCCTGATTTGTTTATATGAGTTGGTAGCTTTCAAAAACCAAAATTTACGAAATGGTTGGTATGTAAACAATTGTTCGAATTAATTATATTCATTTTTAGCGTTGTTCAACGCTTTTGTTCAGTAACAACAACGCTGTCGAATACAACATTTTCATCGTCTAAAAATATTGGGACTAGGACAATTGGGCGAAGCCGTCTGGACGCCGCCGTTCGGACTCTACACAAAAAAAAAAAAAAAATTATATTTTAATAATTGTATACATTAATTATTTACACATTTATATTATAATATAATATAAATTATATAATATTTTAGTTTAGTTTTTTATTTTATAGCTGTTTTATAGCTCGGATATTCAGAGTTTGTAGTTAATATAATATAATATGTAATAATAATAATATATACAATTATTATTAATTTTTTAATTAATTATATTATTATAATATTTTATTAAATAAGGGTAATTTTTTTATTTTCAACAATAGTTTTCATGATAATTAGATGGTTCAGTGGGAATATATAGTAATTATAGTACGTATAATATTTCGGGTACTATTAACTTAATAATATTTTTTTTTATTTATTCGGCGGCGTCCAAAGCAAATAACAAATGATACTCTCCAATTACGTTTCAAAAATTTCGGTTTAGCAATTCGTATATTCAATATTTAAAATATCCACCTAACTACTTTAGCCATAGGTACACCGTAATTATTTTAAACTAAGTATATTATTATTTTTAATTTTGGAGAGCTAATTTGACGTTATATTAACTATTAATTTACATGCTACAGATGTTCCAAGCAATGGCGCCTAACACGGGGTGGTGGTGGCGGTGGTGATAGTAACCGCTTAAGTTGTTGTAGATTATATTATGTAATGCTTTTTATCGATATATTATTGTTTCATAACGTCATAAACTGAATTAATTCAGTTAGCAATTTTACAATATCAGAAACTGTTTGGAAGAAACCACTTTAATTCACTAACTTGATAAAGTTTACTTTTAGAAAAGGTGATACACTCTATATATCGCGGAGTAAAATTTGTTTTCGGCAAGTTTTTTACAGACAGAAGACAAACACAGACATCATAGTAAAACCAATAAGACCCTCGCTACGTTCTGTATATAAAATTAATATACTAAATTGTCTAATTATTATTCTGAGTGTAACGAAGAATGTATTGGTTTTATAGAGATGTTTTTTTTTTTTTTTTTTATTTATATTGTGAACAAAAATTCTACCAGAAATCTTGCTCCGGTATATACGTGCAGCACCATTTATGAAAGGAAATATTGTCCAGATGGTACTTATTGGAAGTTATTTTTTGATTTTCTAAGCGGTTTTCATAATATCACGGAAAGAACAGAATAAAACGTAAGAAAACGGGAAATTTTCGAAAATAATACTTTTAATATTTTTTTCAATTTTGTTATTTGTAATAATTCAGTTAAACATATTTTTTGTAGAGATTTGAAAAACTTATATTTGCTTTTTCTAGACATAGAAATATTTCAAAAAAATTCAAGCTATTTTTAAGCTATTTATAGACATTTCAATTTTGGGAGCTTTGCACGTAATTTGTATTCGGTAGATAACGCAGTGTGATAAAATTGTTACACTAAATAGAAATGCTTGAACAATTAACAGTAGGGTTATGAAGCCTTAGACTTTGTGATCGAAAAAACAAAAAAAATTGCTATTAAATGTAGTATTTTTTTTATAAAGTAATTTTAATATTTAATTTCGACGGAAATCATTTGAGTAAAAAATTATGTAGAACAAATCTAATTTTTTAATCTTTTGTTTTGAACATAATATGTAAATTGCCGAAGAACGACGGTGAAGTCAGAATTGAACGGACTGACTTAGTTTTCGAAATTATAGACTATAGAAGTTTTGGTATTATGCGAATATTATATGTTATGTTAAATAATTATACTACGTTGTCAATTTTAAATTACATCTGTTGTAGTCTAGTGGTGCTACCTACCTATTGTCATCCTAGAGATCGCGAGTTTAAACCCGTGTTCCGAAAAATATGTTTACATTAGTTCTCGGAACTCCCGAGATCCGTGAAATACTGACGTTATTAATGCCGATCTCGTTATTTTTGTGGAATTTCACAATTTCAATATTAATATTAATTAAATAAATAAAAATTTTTTGTTTTGTGTCTGTTACATACTTTTATACATAAATTTATGTATCTTTCTCCCGGTACGTTTGGAAACCTTTCGATTGAAATTGCCCAGAGAAGTCCTCCGTCGAATGCACAACTTCTTTGACACGCAGTTTTCTCGTCAGCCGTTCAGTGCGACAGTGACATAGTCCAGTATCGAATTCGTTATTGCTCGCGTGAGCGTTCCTGTTTTGCTCAAGGTTTTAATATACATGTCTACTCGGTAATCAGTGATGGAGCAAGACCCGGCTAGGATAGACACTCTCTTTCCTATACGTCTTTTCTCCGTTGTTCTCGTGTTTTCTACCTCAGTGTCCCGCAATGAAGCGCGGCGGAATAAATAAAATACGTAAAACTCCAATATGCACTGTACCGCTCACGATTGGCGTATTGAGGAAAACAAGGCGATGAAAAAGGTGAAATAAAATGACGCATGCTACTTATATTTCATATTGATCTAAAAGTCTAAAATTTGACTTTAGTTTTGTTCTTGTACTTGATTTCAGTATTTTTTTTTTTTAAATTTAAAGCCATAAAACTATCTCGAATAATTTATTTATTTTATTTATAATTAATGATATTAGTTTAAAAGATATTATATTATAATAAAAAACCTGTATCACGTATTGAGCGCGTAAAACATTTTTTCTAAAATATAAAAACTGTATGATTATGTCATTTGTATTAATATTTTTATATTTATTTTGTTAATGTCTGTTTACAACTATTTTACCCGAAATCTTAGTCCGATCATTAACTTCAGAAGTGGTTTCAGGTAGTCAATTTTGTCTAGTTTGTGCATTGGGTCGGTCAAATAATTAATTAATTAATGTTTGGAAAAAACCGGAAATATATATATAGTTATTTTCAAGTATGTCTTTTCTTTGTAATTCGGTTTAATCGAGACTTGAAATTGGCCAACAGACATTTTAAAGGTTTTATAGTTTCAATATGGTTTTATGAAGATAACATTTTTTTTGACATCGTAAAATCTTCGGAAATTTAACACGAGTATTTATTACGAGTACTACGGGAGATAGCAGTTTTTTTTTTTACATTAAACCTCGGCGACTATGGCCATTGGCATACAAAGGGTTTAAGGGTTTACAAAGCAGTTTTTTTGTGTACCGTTTTAGCTTAAAATTTTAATAAATATTTAACAAGTTACTATAAAATATGAATAACCGAAATTTACTTATATTCGTTTCTCACTTATTCAAATCTCACGATTTTCGTCAATTCTTTTTGAACGATATAAAATAGGAGATATGAACATCAAAGGTTTAAACTCTCCAAAAAATAAAAAACAACAAGACACTTTATGTGTTGCAAATAAATATTTTAAACTTTTATGATTATATTACATCGTCAAAGTCAAAAAACAAATATATTGAATCAAACTAATCGTATATAAGTTATAATTAAAATATATAAAATATAACGGTTTTATCTTGTGAATGCGTTGTACTTTTGTATTGTAAGTTTCCTGATTCCATCGTATAAGTTGGTAGCTCTGCATAAACAAAAACTAAAAACTACAAAATTGTTGTGTGTATACAGTGGTTCGATTTAATTATGTTCATTTCTCGACTGATTGATCAACGCTCGTGTTCAGTAACAACGACACTATCGAATACGACATTTTCATCACCTAAAAATATTATCGTGACACGTTCTGATGTTATGATTTAGGTTAAGGGATAATCATTATCAAGTACTCACCTTAGAAAACATTTCCAAATTTACATTGGAGAGCGGTGTAAGTTTTATCGTGCATTTATAAGAAGAATTCATACGCATTGCCAACAACAAGGTCTTTTTGAATTTCAAATCCATTTCCGTCCAATTGCCACTATACAATCCGAAATTCACCGTAGACTTCTGCAAAGTAAATCATATAATGTTTTAATTTTTAGTATTACACAGCTAAGGCTTTGGGTTTTTCTCTAACGGCAATTTCGACGTAAGTGAATGCGTAACAATAGAAAAACAGTTGTATCCCCATGACTAGAGCGCCGGAGAAAAATTTTATAACTGGTATGGACAGAAGCGACCAGCCGGTCACGTACATCTATAAAGAAAAAAAGGAACGTCTTAACGAATTGGTACTTACATCGACTTGCTCAAAATAATGTGTTCAGTTATTACTAGCGAAGTGAAATATATCAACAGACAAACCGATACCGAACCCATTGATATTTGGAGTAGAACCACGGATTGAATGATTTCGAAAAATTCATCATATTTCCTGTATCAACAAAAATTACTACTGTAGTTGACGTATAAGTCACGATACGATTGTGAATTTCGCATTGCTTTAATTAAATGGAATATGGGTACCTAAGCTAAGAGTAAAACTTATGCGTGTTCAAAAATCACATTTTCAGAAAATGAAAACACTGTACATGGTTTGTTCAGTACAATGAAGTAGTCCATAAATCATTAGTATTATACAATTTATTGTAAGTAACTCGAAGCGGTCTTCAAAATTTAAGATTTTAGCCATTATCTATATGATTTTCTGTGACCGAAGTTTGGATTATGCGAATTTCGATATTATTTAAACGGATTATAATACGATTTCTGGCGCTGATTTGATTGGCTTGAGGAATTAATACTAACGTAACTAACGGAACCACCGAAATTAACAAAGAAATCGCTGCACTCCTGGTTAAATTCAAACCCGTTCTTGTGTGTTTTGAAACGAACTGATTACAGAATGGGATTAACCATCAAAAATCCTATAAAACAATGTTGCAATAACGCAAACTCATTATTTGTTTGAATACCTGTATTGTGAGAGTTTTACTTTTAGCCGACTTATGTATATATATATACATGGTATATTCGACTCGAACGTTCCCATAACAAGTTTATTTAAGACTTGATAGATTTTGTTCACCGTGTTTCATTATTCGTGGATTGTTCCGACGAATTTTTAACCGTTCAAAAACAATAGCCCTTATAGATCACTACGTAATTTATTTCATAATCAATATAGATAGGTTTTTGTTTACTTGATTAGTTTCTGGTTGTCTTCAATGCAAATCACCAGATCTTTGAAATGGTCAGTTTCCGAGTGGGTGTTTTGATCACGATAGATGTTCGTAACGGCTAAAACGAAAATTGACGCGAAAACACACAGCATAGTAAGTTTATCGTCGGCTGTCTACTTTTAAAACTAGTTTTCCGATACTGACCACAATACGAAATTAAAAAAATATTTATGTACATTAATATATTTACCGGACTGACCGAGAGTCTGATAGCCGGCGATCACAGTGTAGAAATTAGCGTGTATCGCGTAGCACACGGTCATTACGTAACAGTCGAATATGGTCCAGAGGAGCACGTTGTACGAACAGATGAGAATCTCGGCCAGGCAAATTGTTGTGAAGCTGAGTGGCGAGTTGTACACCTGTTCGGACAGCGGGGTCCACAGGTTGAAAATGGCGGTCCGGTACTGCGCTATCGTGCCGTCTAGGTTAGTGACGGGCACGGATTCGTGGACGAAGAACGGAAAGACCAGCCAGCCGATCAGCGTGCAGTAGTTGAGCCCGACATACACCCGGAGCACCGTGGACAGTGTGTATCGACAACGGACCAGTTTAGACGGATCCCGGCGTCCCGAAGACGTGAACGCGTACTCGGCCAGTCCCAATATCGGCCACATCTTGTCGGCATACCGGAGGAGCACGTAGGTCTTGAACACGCACGTGTACGCGACTGTGATCAGCAGTACCATGTACGCGAGACGTGAGAAATCGCCGATGGCCAGGTACAAAACGCTCAGCTGCACGGCGTACAGGACGGAAATCAGCGCAGAAATCACTAGTAATACCTTCCGGAACCAGATACCGAACGTTCCGACGCTCGCGGTCGGCCACAACAAGTGGTACAGCCCGATGGTTTTGAACAGACAAACGTCCACCATGGTCCCGTCGTCCGCGTGACGGTCAACGTCGTCGATCCGCAGCGCTTTCTTCCTTCAGACATTCGCAACGACACTGTTTATCGCTTTCTAATTATTTCACCTACCTAGGGTGTGAGAGAAAAGAAAACTATCCGGGCGTAGAACGTTATTCCACGCCCAAGTCAAACCTTTATATGCTGATGATTATTGATGTTTTGGATTTACGTGTAATGGCGATATTGGCTGTCATTTACCTGTTTGCATCGTTTGTAGTGAAAAGTTAAGTAATGAAGCAATTAATGGTATTCAGTAAATTGAAAAGGCATTTAACGACAAAACATACTTTGAACGTTTCTTAAATTCAAATAAAAAAAGCTGCATCTAGTATAATAAAAATAGCGACTGTATCTGATAATGATCTTGGAGCATCATTTAAAGATGCAGAACTGATTGCTAGAAATATGAACTCTCGCGTTATTGGCGAAAAATTAGCGGGACCTGCCTGTTAAGCTACAGTTGAAACAACGTTGGGTAAAGAGTCTAAAGATTTTATGTCTAAAGTACCATTTTCACAACAATAAAATTAGCCGCCGAGTAAATGCAATGGCTGATGATATTAATGAAATTGTTTTAGAAAAAATTTCTTCGAAAATTATTTACATCACAAACAGGCGAGTGTACCGACAAGAGTTCTAAAGCTCAACTATTCGGTTGAAACCACGTCAAAAACACCAGTCTCGAATATTCCATTAAATTTTGTATCGTTTAACAAGCACAATATATTGTCATGGCATTACGTATATTCATTATTAGTTATTTATTTATTTATTTATGCATTTAAGTGTACCGTGAACATTTTTAAAACGATCAAGTGCGCGGTTGAGTAAAAAAATGTCGGCAATCCCCGCAGTCTAATCACTCGACGAACGCGAAACTTTTCGCCCGCGTAATTTAGAAAAGGTTATTGGGTTTCGGGGAAAGCTTTTTAAATTCAACCCAACCGGACTACACGCTCGGGCGGCTGTCGTGAATCCGTCGTGCGGTTTTCAATATACTTACGCGTCATTTGGGCGACCCGTCATTATAATACTCGGACGTTACTTTGTCCTTACGCGCCTGTCGCGCGTTCTCGACGAATGCGACCGGCGGTTTCACGTACGATTGGCGTTCGACAATGATCGCCCGAACACGAAAACTCCGACTGGCTATAATAATTTGCTCCGTTTCTTTGTGCGGGTATTCGGATAATTAAATTGTTAATAACTCTGTTGATTATTCATCGGGGTAAAACAAATAACGCAATACGTATAATATTATCAGGCGGTTTTATTCGACGGCTAGCAAAGCAAACATTCAAATATTCAAACTTCGGCCTCTATTGTCAACCGTACGCTAAATTTGCGTCCAGGGTGCACGCTAGAGTGTACCTATATTCCATGTACTCATGTATTATGCAATGGTTATGTGTCGGCCGTTTGTTCGACGCTAGTGTTTAGCAGTAGCGATACTATGGTGTATGACATTCGCATCACCTGAAAACGAACGGGGTTTCAATCCGATAATACTGCAGAGCTATTTTACGGCACGGTGATTTCAGTTAAAAATGAAAAAAAAAAAAAAAAAAATTTCAATTTGGATTTTCGGTATAAACGCATTACCGCGTCAGCGCATAGCGTACGATACTGTCTTTGGGGGATTAATTCAACGCTTAACAAAAGGACGACAACAATATTATTTCCAAAAATACTCACCCTGGCAAACATTTCCAAATTTATGACGGACGTCGGTGACACTTTCATAATGCGCTTGTGACAAGAATTCATATTCATGGCCAACAGCATGGTCTTTTTGAATTTCAAATCCATTTCCGTCCAATTGCTATTGTACAATGCGAAATTCAACGACGATTTCTGATAGAAAAATATAACATAATATATTGCAGAGAACTCGCGTATTTAATATTCGAGTAGCCAAACATTTTGTTCTTACCGCGGACTCGACGTAGGTGAACGCGTAACAATAGAAAAACAGTTGTAGTGTCACTGTTACGAAACCTGAGAAAAATTTCAAAACTGGTATGGACAGAAGCGACCAACCGATCATGTACATCTATATAAATATAACGAGCGTAAAAAAAAAAAAAAAAACGGAACCAAGTATCAAATTCGGTTCGAATTGAGAGCTTATATAGTACCAAGAGAGTGGTCAAACCGTGTAACGCTCGCTAGTTGATTGACCTGGTTATCAGTGTTATCTATATCCATGGACTGACATATTGTCTCCTACATTAGACTCTCATATGGTTCTATGGTAAAAATAAGAAAGATTACAAAACGTTAGGAGACAGATTATGAGTTGCAAAAGCGCAGTAAATACTAATTGATTAATCATACGAATTAAAATATATTAATACCTAAAATGCATATTTCAATTTAAATTCTGAAATGGACAAGCATGGCATATCTAAACGCAATTTTTCGGGTTTGCCAGATTGCGGCCCGAATTCAGGTCGTCCTATTTTATCCTAAATATCCCGATTGCGTCCCGAGACACAGTGGTTCACAAAATAGCGTATAGTCGTATAAAATTAAAATATATTGACACATTTTTGAATTATTAACATTATAATTGCTATTTAAACATGTCATAGAAGTCGAATTAGTAAAATGTACAGTAAACGTATAATATAAATGTATAATTATTTTCGAATTAAAATTGCATAAAATATTTAAAAATAATAATTCATAAGGTTAATGGTTGGTTTAATTGACTTTTTAGTTTTATAAATTTAAAACTAGAAATTTCTTTCGATTTGTAAAAATCACTAAATATGTAAAATGATATATTAAGTTTTTTTACTACCGTCGTGTCCTATACATAGTTAATCAAATCATAAAATAATATTTTCTAAACGTAATACGAACAAAATTTAGTTACGCGGTACCTATAGTATTTATTATGATTCGGTAAAATGGGTGTTCGGCGAGATAAGATTCGGTGAAATGAGCCTAAATCGCGAAAATAGGGTGGGGAGTGGGTTCGGAATATAACCGTCGAGAAAGAATTTATTAAAAATTAAACCCTTAAAGGATGAAAAGAAAATGTTTTTTTTAAAATGAAGGTAAGATAATGGGGATGGGTGCAGCTACTGGTATAGGTGAAAAGTTAAGGGGGAATAAGTATAAGTGGGAAGGTTTGGAGATTAATGTATATCTGTAAGCAACGATAAACCATTTCTTACGAAAAAAACGATTCTGAGTGGAGTTCAATTGATAGTGATGCTTTGTAAACAATATATATATAATTTTATAGTAAAATAATTAAAAAGGCTTTATATATTTTCTTTAATAAAATGTGTTTAATGTTTTACCGATTTCCCAGTTTTCCTACGTTTTATCCCGGTTTTTCACATTTGCTGGGAAAACTATTGGAAACATTAAAAAATGACCTCTTTGAAGTGCCTACCTAGTGAAATTTCGTTTTATAAACATTGCTATCATTAAAAGTCTGAGTAAAATTGCTGGTAGAAAAGTTGTTCACAGAAAAAAAAAATCGTAATATTATATTTATTATATTTCCTAAATGTTCCCGTTTCTTGTCGATTTTTCGCATTTGATGAAAAAACTTTTGAGAAAATCAATAAATCATCTCCATAAAGTACCTGCACACACCGGTTTTCTTTCAGAAAAGGTAGACATCTGAGCAAGTATTCTGGTAGAAAAGTCGCGCACAGATGAAAAAAAAAAAAAATTAAAAACATCTTTGTAAAACCATAAACTTCTTCGCTCTAAGGGAATCACGGGGAAACACGTTTTTAATTTTTACATTTTTTTTTCTCGTTCAATATTCACACGGACAAAGAGCCGTGCGGGACGGCTAGTAGATAATAAAAATGTATCATCGATCACAATATTATAATTAAAGTAAATATATTATAACAATGTACAGCGATAAATACTCATGGGCCCCCGCACGAACCTGTTCAGTGGGGCCCATTATCTTTTCAAAAAAATAAACTATTATAATAATAATAACATAGTTCTTTTACTAATCCGAAATTAGTTTACGTTCCGATTGTGTTGTCATACATTTCTACTGTCATTCCGTTCAAACAGATTTACGTTGCGAACGTAACAACTACACGAATTGTTATTGGGTCCGTACCGTTCGGATACGAAATACGAAATAACGTCCGTGGATACCGAACGCGGGTCCACCGTTCAATATTAACAGGACGAGTTGACCACACTCTTGCTATATAGGCTGCTATCTACTGGTTCGAATATGTACAGTAAACACAATAGTACAATGTTCGAATTGTTATAAACTGTTCGATTTACTAGCGAAGAGAAGAATATCAGTAGAATCCCGGATGTCGAACCCGTAGCTATTTGGATTAGGACCACCGGTTGTATGATGGTGAAAAATTCCTCGTACTTCCTACACAACGAGCACCAAAGAAAATAGATTTGATCATTGATTTATTCGATTAAACATTAAGGCGACGGTATTTTTGAATGACAGCACTGCCCATTCACGTCTCCATCCTTACCCACCTGACTATTTTCTGATTGTCTTTGATGTGTGAAATCAAACGGCCATAATCGTCCGCCGCCGGTACAGTGGAATCGTCCCAGGGCTGGCGATGGCCGATCTCGGTATACGCGATCTCCAGGGTACGGAACTGGGCTTCGAGCACGAAGCACACGGTCATAATGTAACAGTCGAACATGGTCCAGATGAACACGTTGATCGTACAGGTCATCACCTCGATTCCGTAGACGACCGCCCAGTACTTCGTCGAGTTGTACTCCGCCTCGGATAGCGGCATCCACAGGTTCAACACGGTCATCCGGTGTTTGGAGACCGTGCCGTCCAGATGGATGATTTTCGTTGGTTCGTGGATGAAAAACGGTGACGCCAGCCAGGCGACTAACACCCAATAGTAAAACGCGGCGAACAGCCGGACCATCGTGGACAGCGTGGCATGGCATTGGATCAGTTTGGACGGGTCCCGGTGTCCGGACGACGTGAACGCGTACCGGCCGAGTTCCAGTACGGGCCACATCCGGTCCGCGTTCCAGATCAACAGGTATCCCTTGATCCAGGTTACAACGCAGACGCTAAGCACCAGCGTCTGGTGCGCCAGTCGCTGGAAGTCGTTCATCGCGAAATACAGAGCGGAGATTTGTATGATGTACGTCATCAACATCAGCCACATGACGGCCATCAACGTTTTCTGGTATTTACGTCCCGTTCGGCCGTCCTGGGGCGCCGGCCTCAGTATCTGATACAGCCCGATGATTTTGAACAGTTTGACGTCCACCATGTTGCCATCGCCGTCCACCGTCGCCATCTCCGCCGTGTCCGGTTTTCCGGGCCCAGTACACCGAAACAATAATATTGCCGCGATGAGAAGCGCGCGTGCTGCAGCGTCTTGTTGACGGGGCCCGCTGCTGTTTCCAAGGCTCGGTCTTTCGGAAATAAAGCGAATTCCTGACGAGTGCCCGTTATATTTTAATACCATGTACCTAAATGCATTACCCGTGCGAACGCACAATTATAATAAATTATTGATTGCGCACATAAAGCATTAATTACAATGCGACGAGCACACATTTTTCTCGGCCGCGTAATACGGTCGGTTGGAAATTTTCATTTTTAATTATAGGCGAGGGACAATCAATTATAATTGGTCTTCGAGCGCGCGCGTTGCGTGTTAATTATTCACGCACGCGGCGGGTATCCTCCCTCAGGCGATACGATCCAGAAAGTGTGTAAATGCTCACGTTCGACTTTTGTCGAGTCGCGGTTGATAATTATGAATATCAACAATTATTCGAACGGGATGGGGGGGGGGTGGCGGAATGGCGAGAGGGCGAATATATCCCCCCATCCCCCTCCCACTCATATGACCTTTTCCCATTCGATATTCATAACGTTATCGGTACCATATCGTAATTGCCTTTTCCTATTCATAAATAGCCGAACGTACTTTGCGCCGCGGGCATGTCAGGCTGTGGCGGGTGAAAAGTTCGAAAGGTACTACATAATAGGATACGGTGGTTCAATACACCGAAAGCAACGATAAACCATTGCGATCGGGAAACAATTCCGAGCGGAACGGTATTAGTACAAAGCGCAGCCGTGTACGATTCGATGGTTGGATTAAAGTAACCCGGAAATCAACCTAACCGTTGTATCGGGGTGGTTCGTTGTCGTTTTAGAAGCCGGACGTGGCCAGGGATCTATCGGTTTTACTATGATTTGTGGTTTTTCTTTTCTGTCTGTAAACAACTTCTCGAAAAGAAATCTTGCTCTGATGTATTGCTCGGATGTACCTTTTCTGAACGAAATTTGTCTCTAATTGGTGCATTAAAAAAAAAAAAAAGAAAAACATTTTTTGATTTTCCAAAAGGTTTTCAAAACAATCGGGAGAACACCCGAAAGAAAATTATTGGTAAAACAGCAAATATTAGCGGTGGTGTCACTATTTCCATTGTTTTTAGTTTTTGTTATACAATTATTACGCTTGTTTCAATATGAAAAATTTCATTTTTATTACTTACTTTTGTAATACATTTTACAATAAATTAAATTAAATTCCTTATATGTATACAATTAGCCAGATACATTCAATAATTACAATAATACAAACAAGTACAATCATTTGTGCAAATTCAATTCAATGATTTTACATTTTTGTCACGTATGTTTTCTACTAGAAATCTTGCGTCAATCAAAAAAGACAAGAAAAATATTGTATTTTTTAGATCTAGTTTCTTTAGGGAGGAAGCCGTTTTCCGATTTTCCAAGTAGGTTTTTGTAATAATTGGGATAAACCAAAAAAATAAAAATATGAAAACTGATAAAATTACGGCGTCACGATTCTTTTATTAAACATTTTTACGGTTTTTACATTCGGGGGAACACAATTTATTTTTCTGTATCAATGAATTTCACATTTTAAGGATAACGCTAGATATGTTCTCCAGAAGAATAATATATTCTATCAGAAATCTTGTACCAATAAAAAAATTGATAAGAGACCATCGACTATGTTATATAATTAAACTGTAAAATGAAAATGGCCTTTGAAATGTATTTCGTTCGACTATATTTTCAGGACTTTGGTGCACTTTATAACTCTAATGTTTTTCTATCTTTTTGCATTCTCGGTATTTAATCGGTAAAATACCTGTTTGTAAAAAAAAAAAAAAACGTCCATCCGGTCCGTGGGATAAACGCAATCATATGAAGGTCTATTAAGTACGTGCGCACATTTGTAGCAAATTATTTCAACAATAATACAATATTATCGTTGACCGTTTCGGGCGTTTTTCATTACATTTCATTCACCCGGTAATTCGAAAGTATAATACTTTATAATCGGTTTGCCGGATCGACATTTCCGTGGCCATAGCGTGAAGAAACATCCGCACCGCGCGAACCGACAATAATATAATAGCGGCCTTGTGTATGTTTTAAATAATATGACGAGCGTACTATAAAGATTAGAATATTTGAACGGTTTTCAAACAAAATTACAATTACGACCGTGGGAAATTATACGAGTCAAACATCGAACGCGTGTGACAAGAATCTCGGACCCCCGGAACTAAAGTCCAAGGATATATACATACTTCCTAAAACCATGCATCGGTAGTTCCGTCATCTCAGAAAAACAGCATATCTCTAGAGGCGTATTTTATTGTCTTCGGGTGTCTATACTTCCCGTCGTAATTCACCGGCAGGTTATTGGGTACAAATTATATTGGAAAACTTTACCTGAGCACCGATCAAAATCGCATCGAAATATGACGGGATACCTATATACAGAGTGTAACTGGACTATTAGACATTTCAACATTTTAGTTACATGTAAAAATATCAAATAGTCCTGTTACACCCTGTATATACTCAGTACATACAAAACTAGTTTTTCAAGCTAATGCAAGTTAACTAGCAAGCTAATAATTCAAGCTCCGTGTTTACACATAGAACTAACTTCGTTTTTGAGATTGGAGAAGAAGTTAGTAAGCGTTTCAAGCGAGTATAGTTTAATATGATTAGGTTCTGTTTTTAGAGCCAGTAGTAGTGCGACGGGATTTGAATAATCGAACAAGTTTTGAAAACCTCAAAGTTTAATTTTACTAGCAAAGATCTTAACATGAATAATATATTAAAAGAGTATAATATGTGCCTGGAAAAATTACAAATCCAATTGTGTATCTAACTAAGGTCTGACTTTTATCACAACAGAGTCTATAGATTTACACGAACAGATTATGTAATAACGTTCAGAATTGCATATAATATTTACACAGATAGTATATTCATTCGTTGCATTTTGGTCTCACCAGACCGGAGACTCGAAGAGAAGACTCCACAGAATATCGAAAATATCTATCGGCTTCAGTCGCAGAACACTCGTGTACTCGCCTATATCTGTATCTATAAATTCTTCTAAAACCATTAGTTATAAAGATCCTCGTTCGTTCTTTTTCAAAATGTACGGTGTTGTCCAAACACGTTAATCTATAGGAGGACAGTAAGCCGGTTATACAACCGTAGGTGTCTAGCTTAAAATCTAACCTCTTGTTTATTGGGTATTAATTATAGATATCACATAGATA
Organism: Cinara cedri; assembly: GCA_902439185.1. Lineage (NCBI taxonomy): Eukaryota > Metazoa > Arthropoda > Insecta > Hemiptera > Aphididae > Cinara > Cinara cedri. The sequence goes on from CABPRJ010000027.1 coordinate 21,519, forward strand.
TCTTAAATTAATCGTACTGCTGTTGGAAACTAAAATTGGATGTTGTTTGTCCATTATGATAATTGTACAAGCCCGGTTTATGATTTTAGAAGTTATATGTATACCCTATAAGATTTTAAAACCGGAGGTGTGATTATCCTAGAATGCCATAATCTTACTGGGCGGGGTTCAATTATCCAAGGATGCGATTTGCCTGATGTGATTAGACGATATGTCGTTGACGATTTATTTTTACATTTTGTCCCCTCGATATTGTTATGAATGGTGTAGGTGTAGGTTAAAAAAATAAAACAATATTTTTACAGTTTTTCTAAATTTAAAATAGCTATCCGTTATTTTCACCCAACTATAAAATATTATCTCGACACACTAAATTATAGCTATCAACACCAACATCAACTATACTGCGTTATAAGTTACAAATAATAGGCAATTTTCGGTGTTAAAATAAACTTTACACCAATCAACAGAAATTACCGAACTACGCAGTAGGAAGTTAAAATATCGGTTATTAATAATACAAATATATATATATAAAACAATGTAATTATTGTCAGAAAAAAAAAATTATTTTAGAGGTTATTCTCAACAAAATAAATACCTATATGAAGTATAAATGTATGAATATATGTATGTATGTATCTAATATTGTTCACATTTATGTTATTGTTAATGTGTTATCATATTTGCGTGTACAGGCAACAATGAAATTGAATTTTAAAAGTGATTTCGAATATAATGTGTACTGCATGCAGTTACCTATATACCTATAGTTCAGTGTTTGGAAAATTACAGACATTTCAAATTACCTAAATGCAATTCAATAAAAAAAAACAAAAAAAAAAAAAATGGTAAGTTATTTAATCACGGACCGACCAAGGTCGCGATGGTTATAATTTAATTTTTTTTTTTGCAAAAAATTATTTATCAGTAGATACTATTATAAAAATTACGCATAAAAAAAAAAAAAATTGTACAAATTAATTGTGTATACGACGGCGGTTTCGATAAGATCAAAAACTCGGCCAATTGAAAAACGAATGAAAAAATAAATTTGCACGACACTATAAAACTGTAGTGCGGGTGTATAAAACTAAATATTATACTAGTGTTTTGCAAATAATTTCATCTATCCGGTTCGCGTGTAAAAACGCGATATTTCGCCACAAGTATGTTTGCCGCGTTGATATTGATGTGTTTTTTCGCGTTCGGTTCAATTACCGCTGTGAGTGTGTTCAACAATATGACTTAGCAATACTTATGTCAGTCCACTGTACAAACCGACCGTTTTATACCAATATTGAAGACATTTTATACACACTCGACATGAAAAACAAGATGAAGGCCACTGTGTATTTTTGATCTCGAAATTCAAACCCTAATGAGTAGCTGGCACAGGGTTTTCGGTATTTTTGGAACGAAAAATGCGTTTTTTTTTTTTTTTTTTTTTTTTTTTATTTATGGGTAAACCTCGACGATACTTATAGAAAAAACTATTATTATCATTTAATTTCGCTATCGTAGACAGCGGAGTATATCTTTTTTAAAAGATAAATTACAAGCAGCAACGATCAACTGTGATAGGGATAACGGTGGAAACGGGATATAATGAATTTCTTTAGTACTGTGTATACATTTTATTTTATGAAAAACTATTGCGTTCTGTCGTTTTTAACAGTGATAAAAAATTCAGAAAAAAAAATATAACCTAATAATCAATGCATGTAACAGATTCGACGTGAAATACATTTTTTCCCCGAGTATTCACAAACATTCCGACAGGCCCATGTACCCAAAAGGTGTTGAAATATTGAATTATTCGAATAGTTAAACATTGTTAGTTATTGAATATTGTATTTAAAATACGAGCATAGCAGTGCACAAAAAGTGTCAGCGGATCTAATTCACGTAATTTAGCTTGATATATATACTGCTTTATATGTGCCACACTGTCACGCATGGTAACTGCCCTCCCATAAAATTACATCGTGACGAAAATTACTTTTTGTTTTACTTGCTAAACAAATGTATAATAATTTGAAAATGCGGTGGTGTAAGTGCTACATTTTCACTAGCCAAGTCAGTTCCTATCTTTTGTAAATTTTGCTACCTATTACACTCTTTACCTACCTTTTTTTTTTTTGGCATATCTAGACAAACATCTATTAGGGGGTGTGACTAGTAAACATAAACTTTTTTCGTTTGTATGTCACAGCACATAACTCACTTACTTATTTTGAACTAAGTATTGAAATTTGTTATCCTTTTATAGATACTGCTATAAAATAATATATGATGCTATAATTTAATAATTATAATATCAAAATGTATTCTAGGTGTTGATTACATAAAAGTAAAAATATCAGGTTTTGTAACTAATCGTAATACTTAAATTTAAACAAAACAATATAATTTAACTTGTCAAATTATTTATTCAAGTACTGTTACAACATTTTTACTAAACACTTGAAAATTTGCATTTGCACACAAAAATAGAGACTGAGCCAAATTACGCCACTGAATTCATACATCAAGGATATAAGAATAACTCTGATTTCGCAATTCATTTGTCGTTGTCTTTTTTCCATAATACTCGTAATAGAATAACATTTTTTATCGGTTAAAAGACATTTTAGCCAATAATTTGTCGAGAATTTTTTATTCTATAATATTATATATAATGCATATTATGTATTTCTGTGCAGTCAAGCATCGATAAGAAATATAATAACCAGAGCGAAATCATTGAAGATATGTTGGAATACATGTTTTCGTGCATGGACAAATTGAAAATAAACCCCGGTAATCCATGCGGATTTTTCGTTTTAAAAATTTAAAAAATTATTTTCAAGAACGTAGTTATTAGTATGCAAAAAACAACGTACTATTTCTAAATAATATTTTTTATTTTTTTTTGTTTTTATTATTATTTGGGAAATCTGCAAAAGAAATTTGCAGTGATCTGATAATGAAGAACAAAGATCACAGCGACAAAAAATACGACAACTGTAAGGTAAGTACTTCTATAATATTTGATGTGGATAGGTTAATGGTTCAAATATTGTATCATTAATTATTTCAATTAAAATTTATAATTATTGGAGTTTGGTTTAATTTTGCAGTATAGATATTAAAAACACAAATAAATAGTTAAATATTTTAAAATCACCTAATACTGATTTTTTCACAGCCAAATCTATTAGGAAATGATCATGAAGTGGATTCGTTTGTGTTAAAAAGGAAATTTGTCTGAATTTTAGATTCAGGGCGTAGCGAGGAATATATGAGTTTTACAATATTGATTATTTATTTTTTTAAATTTTTATCTGGGTAGTACTTTAGGGATAATAATTGGGAAAAACCAAAAAAATAGAAAAGTTTACGTAGATACATGTATAAAAAAAACTTTGCTCCGAATCGTTTTTCGTTAACAATGGTTTATCATTACATGTAGACATACATTAAATTCCCCTCTATATCCTACTTCCCAACTTCTCACCTACAATAATTGTATAAAGTATGTCCGTCTTTTTAATCTTATATTTGTGGCATGATTGTTTCAACTGCAATGGAAAGGAGTGCTTTAAATCATCAGTTTTAAAACTGATACTCCAGGAAATTTTATAATATAATGTTAAAACTTTGTAATATCAGCTGTTGATAACTACACAAACTATTCTAATTGCGCCTAAATTGATTAGTGGTTCATGGGTCGGTTTGATTCATGTTTCCCGGGCCTAAACAAAAATCGCCAATTCGTTTTTGAATGCGTACCTCGGGGGTTTTTTTGACGATGCAAATAAAAACGAGTAATAGTGAACGATTCGGACGTGATTTCATATACGTCTTGTAAGGGTTGAAAATTCGATTTATTCGTATGGTAAAAAAAAAAATACCCATTTTTCACAGGTTCCGTAAAACATGCTCCGAAAATCCACTATATGACAATACATATTTGACGTTTTTCGTTACTCTACATGTTTCTGTAGATTTTATAATCCATTTGATAAAGCCGTTTATATAACAAAACATTCAGACATTTTAACATATTCAAATTATTAAATAAATGTAATTGTTTTAAAAATATTTACAGAAATCCAAGCGCTGAGCTTTTACTTACTCGTTTTGATTTGTCATCGGTCTTATTTTGCACTCGCACCTATGTAAAATGTATGTATCATTTACAAAAAAAATCTTCCACCCGGTAAAAATTACCGTATTAAAAATAGGGTATTATGTGATTTCGTTACGAGTTGATTTGAGTTTGTTCCAACTTAAATAAATAATAATAATAATAATATTATTATTCGTAGAAAGCCACGACTTAATTATCAAAACTTAAAATTGCGAATAGATGAAATATAATATTAACGGTGTTTTCGTTTCAGTGCTTCGGTCCGTGCATAGCAAAAGAAATTGGAACGGTATGTACTGCACCGCAATCATCTTACTTATAGGGATCAAAATTTCTGGGAAATTGTTGTGGAAGTAAACATATATATTTTCGAGAAATTTTCTTGTATTTTGATCCTTTATCTGTACGGTTTCGTATATTATTGTAAACGTGTCCCACACTACTTTCGTACATCGTTTCGTCGGTTTTACAGATGGATCCAGAAACGGGGAAATGGAATTGGGCCAAATTAAAGGAGATGTCGAATTTGCTGACCGACCAAACGCTCATTAACGAGGCGAAGAATATGGAAGCCCACTGTTTCGACGGTAACGATACGTTATTTCGTAAAATTAGTCTAGGCTAAAATTTAAAAAAACAAATCTTCGCTTTTATCGACTTTAACGTGCGCCAGAAAAACTCCCAATGGTGGTTTTCGTTTTTAAATATAATTATTAACTGCACCATTTTTTTAGTCACAAAAACTAAACACATTTTTTGTTTAAACCGAATATAAAGATATGAGTGCGGCAATATAACTTGAGAAAACCTTTGTTTTTCGATTTTTAACATTTCCCAGAGAGAAATGCTTTTCCTCAACAGGTTCCCATGTCATCCCCATTCCTTTTAATCGCCTCCTTGTATTTGTATTTATATGCGTTCCTGTTTTACATTTTACAGAAACTAATACCCATTGTGAAGCCGGTTACGCGATGTTAAAATGCGCTCTGGAAAACTCGCAAATGGTAAAAACTATGCGTTTTCGCTTCTAAACTTAACAATAATGTTTTCCACGTTTTTTCGCAGACTAAGGACATGGTGAAAAGTTACGTGGCCACCAAAGAAGAATCGGAAAAAAACCAAGGTGATGAGTGATAACACTTTCACCCTTACAGTTTTCAGTCGTGTCGAACACGTTTTCATTTGAAAATAAATAAATAATTAATTATACCGTCAATGTGTATTTTGTTCACTTCTCCAAATAAATAATAATTGCTTTCTTATCGTAAACGATACTGTAACATTATTGTCGTGGCTAAGTAATCATGGTCAAACCTAATTGAATTACTTGGCTTCGCCTGTACGTATATTTTTGTGTGATTAATGATTATATCTATGCATTAGATTGTATAATTCATTACCTGCACCGCGTGAATATTATCGATACTTTGCGGCTAATATATCCCGAACTACAGTTCTTTTAATTTGTAGGCAGGAAACAAACATTTCCGGGATAAAAGATACTCTAGTTTATTCCTTACACAGTCCTCTATCTACCTGTGCAAATTAGTTCAGCCGTTTCTAAGATTTTTCCGTGGATAAACAGTCAAAATCTTCAATTATATAGATGTATGTACAGATAGTGAGTCGGTAAATGGCTGCCATAAATACTCACGCAAATTGCTACCCAAAAATAATCATTAAGAGCAGTGGTCCCCAATCATTTTGTTAAGGCGACCCACACATTTATTCTTTTTCGGGTATGCGACTCACATTAAAAAGAGTATGCATAAAATACTGCCGGAAAGTAATCTGCCAGCTCCACACTTTAGGAATCGTAGTTTGTTCACAGTGATTTACTGTTGTCTATACTCATTATCAGCCGTTTAAGTTATTTATTTTAAGCTAATCTAGGAGTCGTCAGTATGAGGACCAAAAGGACGAATACTTTTTTTTTTTTGTTATTGTGTTTATTTAACACTATTGCGCTATTTCTATTATCTATGATGATTTTTATTTATTTTCTTTAACTTACAACGTTATACGAACTACATCGATTCTTTTGGGCGACACGCAGACGACATATTTTCTAGCAGAATTTCACGCGATGACACCGATGATACACGTCATGAGCTTTATTAGCGATTAGTGCATTGACCCGATAAGACACGAAATTTCCCACAATCGTAATAAAATAATAAAAGTCTTTGAATTTATTTTTCTTGTTTTCTTATTATTCTTACTAATATTTTTTATTTTTTCCATTTAATTATGTTACAATAAAACTATTTTTCTTTCATCGTCCCTCATCAAAAATATTTCGCAAACCATAGGTTAGGAAATACTGATCAAGAGCATATTATTAAGAAGCTGTGCAGTATATCTCTATAACCTTATTTCTTATACTAAAATCAGTAAAATCTTAACAAGACCTTCCAATGCAAATGCAGAGGGGAGTGGGTGTAAACCCCATCCGGAATATAAATTGTTTTTAAATTATAAATAATACATAGCAATACAAAGGACAAAGATGATACAATATTTTTTGTTGCAACCCCGCCCCCCCCCGAATTTCTTATTTTAATCGGAATTATATAAAGTGAACACAGAAAACTGCTATTATTTCCCCAAAAATACGTACTATTAAAAATGTAATCATAATAATTGTCAATTGATCATAACGACCGATTAAAGGCATACACAAAACATATCGATATTAAAATTCAATAATAACACAATACTAACAATAAAAAATAATTAATATTTAATGACGACTAGTAACATAGAATACCTATATAAACAATAATTATTTTTGAATACAATGTGAATTTGTGTACAAAACATAGCCCCCCAAAAAAAAAACATGTTTCGGTTAGAAAAAAAACTATAGCACGCATCATAAATACTAAAATACACATTTTGGAGAGTAATAAATTATTATTCGATATCGACATAAAATACATTTAAAAAGCTATTTGTACAATTTGAACTAGTAATTTAAAAAATAAAAAATAATTTAAGTACCTAATCAGAATAGATTATAGTGAGCACTGAGGAGATTCGGTAGACGACTTTCAACGGATACAAGTCTGGTAGAGAATTCGTAAAATCGTTTTATCTACTCGATACATCGAGAGGCGTTTTTTTAATATCCGAAAATAATATTGAATTTTTCATGGAAAATCTTTCTGAAAGAAGTTTTATTCCCCTATAACGCCAAGACATTTATCAACGAAACGAAGAGACGTAGCGTATTTATTATATATTTGTGAGCGAGTGTATTTTCTGTACCGTGAAAATGAGTAAAATGTAGAACGTCGTATTATAATACGTGAGCGCAGTTCTCCGGAGAAATGATTGATATTACCTATAGGCATGTTCTTTGTATAGTCCCCGAAAACCCCGGATTATATGGTGGAGGAGGGGATTCGTTTTGTTAATTCATTTTTTTTTTTTATAATATTTTTTTACGCACATTTTTAGTTTCATATAAAAAAAAAAAAAAAAAAAATGACTTTCCAAATAATTACGCCAAATCGGTAAATTATCACGCCATCAATTATAAATTATTATAATTTTTTTTTTGGCCTCCACTGGACGCATTATAACAGACGTCGCGTAATCTAAGATGTATTTTCGGTATTTTTTTTTTCTCACACAGTTTATACGGGCAATGAACAATTAGCATTATAATATTAGTAAGACGGTCGATCGTTTTTGGACCGTGGGCAGTGCTCGATAATCGTCCGATATAGTTTCGAACGGCATTGGTAAAAATCACGAAATAATCGAATTGCTCGTCGCCAGAGAGGAGTCGGACGGAGTCGGCGTTTTACCTGGAGTAGGGATCGCTCGTTCGCGGACAGGAGAAAGCACCGACGTACCGTGCACGTTTTCGACGAGCATTCCCGAAATCGTCCGATGAAAACACTAAAAGACTAAAGCTAAAACGTTTTACATTTATCGTGTCGGGGGGAGGGGGATGATTCCCGGATGAGAGGCGATGAAAACGCAACGACACAATATCTTCGCGCTCCCGGGTAATGATCGGAGGGAACATATCGAGGTAGGCGTTCTATAAACGAAAACGTCCAACTCTAACGATATATTATTATTACACATAAACGGGTAAGTACGAGAAACGACTTATTGTATATAGTCGGCGAATAATTAAAAAAAAAAAAAAAAAATAAAATCAAAATAAAATATTCCTAAGTTCAAGCTTCTATGCGCCGTCGTTATCAGAGTCTCGTTACTTCGGGCTGCTGTTGGTGCTGCTGCTGTTGTTGGTGTTGATACCTCCGGTAGTCCGTCTGACTGGCTTTGTCTTTGCCGGAGTAAATGCCGAAGTAACCGCTGCCGGACGACGAACACGCGTCCAAGTACTCGCAGCTGGCCGATGATTCGACGGTAGGGCCGCTGGCTATCGGATACTGTGGCGGAAGCGAGAGCAGCGCTTCCGTGGACTTGGTGGGGTGACGTATACGGCCGCCGGAGTTGTGCATATGGTGATGGTGTTGGTGGTGATGGTTGTTGTGGTGTTGATGTTGTTGTTGCTGTGATTGCTGCGGTTGATGGTGATGATGGTGGTGGTGGTGATGGTGGCCGTGTTGTTTCTGGCCGCCCGACTTAACGTTTTTCAGTTGCAGATAAACCATGTGCTGACCACCACCACCGCCGCTGTTGTTGTTGTTGTTGTTCACCGCGTGGTGATCGCGATCCAAGTACTCGTAACCGAAACCGTAACCGCCGAACGCTTTCGTGGTCAAGTTGTCCCACGACTTGACCGGTTTCACTGCGCAGTTGTCGCGCCGGTACGTCGAAGACGACTGCGACTTGACCGAATGCTGGCGGGACGCAGGTTGGCCGCCACCGCCCGTGGCCGTCATCGGGTCGTCGTCCCAGTACAACGTGTCCGTGCTTAGGGAAGTCGTGTACGACACCGGACTGTTCTCGGTCAGGCTGGTCTGGTGTCGACCCACTCCGGTTGACGAGCTCTGGCATATCCGTTCGTCTGAAGTGTATCGGTCGTTTACCAGGTTCGCGTAAGCGTGGTTACCGGGACAACCTGACGCTGTTACAGATTGCTGCTGTTGGTCCAAGTCGTTGTTCCGGGCGGAAGACGAGTTCCGGCGTTTCTCGTGTCCTTTCCGGCAATGTGAACTCTCCGACGTGCACTCTGTGAACACACATAACGCACATCCGATTGCTAGAATATTATAAACATCACTTACTGTCCAGTGAGGACTGTTTGTGGGGGTGTTGGGCGATAGAGTAAACTACATAATTCGGGTGCCTTTGAAATATTTTTTTTTTATGCGAAAATTGGAAGCTCGCTAGTGAGTAAGGCCCGGAACTTGATGCGTTTAGTATTTATTTTTTATTTTTTTTCGCTCTAACGTTGCTTGTTTCTACATGTACATAATGGTAAACTATTGTATTTTTATGAATTTTTAAACTAAAATTAGGTAATTAAAATTATTATGTTATTTCAAGAAATAGCATTGTCTTCATGATATTAAATTAGCACCTATCATACATCAACTTACTTCAAAAATTAAACTTTTATTTCACCGTTTATCCATTTTTGGCTAATTTTTCACGGGCGTTATTTATATTACGGTCAAAAAACATCTCGCAACATAATATAAATACTAATATATTCCTAAAAGTAAGGTGAAATTTTGATTTGGCAGAACAAAAAATTCCCACCTAATCAAATTGTCAACTTCCCACTAAAACCGTAATCAAAATATTCCCGAAAACAATTTAATCCGAAGGTGATATTTCAATCCGTATTGAAAAAAAAAAAAAAACATGTATTTTCCAACCGGATAAAAAAGTCCTCGAAACGGACCGATAACGGTCCTCACCGCGAATTAAATTGTCCAGTTATTGTCTCTAAACGTTCAAATTTCACTATTTTACTCCAAATTCGATTCTAGTGACGGGGCACTGCTGCTCACGGGAGTTTTTTTTTTTTTTTTTTTTGTTTCGGTAAATTCTATAATCAATGTGTTCGGTTCACCGAGTTCCGGGCCTGGGATGTGCTCACATTTTCAAAATTCTCAACGAGCCCAATGGTTAATGGTATACGAGCGGGCTCATAGAATACTTATGACAATAATAATTGAAATGAAGATCACAGTGTTTTATTTTCTACTGGCGTGCAATAGATTTAACTAATAGAGTAAAACAACACATGCTTTTGATAATGATTTTTCCCCCCAAAAAGTGATAAAAGAACAATACAAAATACAAATTTAATATATTGCGACGTTAATCGGATGGAAATTATATTTACAAATAATAAAAAAAAAAAAACCGTTTGGTGTTTCATCGAGGTAAGTATCGCGATGGTCGTGGCGACGAAATGGCAACAAGTGAAATAATTCGGTTTTATTATTATTTTTTGTAGTTTATACAATACATATACTCATAATTAAAAAAAAAAAAAAAAAAAAAACAGTCTACCAGTCTTTTGTGTGTGTGTGTGTGTGTGTGTATAAATAAATAATAAAAAAAAACAAACTAAAAATAAAAACAACAACGGCGTAAAATGTATAACAAAGATAGAACAAATTGCTTTGTGCGTGATAAGATTATCATTTTTTTCTTTTTGCAATTTCATCTGTCAGCAGTGATAACTGATAAAATTTCACTAAAAGTATAGTAAAACGATAAAATAATGGCAAAAAAATAATAAAATACAAATACGCATGCACACGCGATAAAAAAATATAACTAGTGACCGGAGGATAAAGTAAAAAAAAAAAAAAAACCGAGTAAATATTTAAAAATCATAAAACAAAAAGGCCACGGCGGCGCCTAAGTATAAAATAATAATAAAATGATGTGCTAAAACAACAAGCAGCAGCAACACGACGGCCAGCAGCGAGATGATGACGATGATCGTGATGGTCGGGGTGGAGAGGGCCATGACGATCGCTTGCCTGGACTTTTGTCGCGGTTGCCTCCGCCGTGCACCGATTTGCGCCTGCGCCGGTGATGTCTCCGTGTGGGCACGCACTGCGTGCCCGGACAGCAAGCTCCACCACCGCCGCCGCCGTTAGCGGCCATATCGTACGCTTCTAGGCTAACGTCGTCCTCGTCATTGCCACCGCCGTCGTCGTCGTCCCCGTCGTCGCCGCGGTCGTCCCCGTCGTCCCGGCCACGGCTGCCGTTTCGTCGCCGCCGCCGACGACCGGCCCCGCCGCCACCGCCGCCGCCGCCGGTGCGTATGCAACCCCATCGCGGACAGTTATCGCCTACACCGGAAAGCATTATACAGGAAACAACAAACAACACAAAAATGTGGGGGCGTAGAACGCGCAAACGACATTCTATTTATACCGATAGGGCTGGTGGTACACGATGGACCCCATATACCGTTACCGCGGTATATTAACGGTATACCGGTTTACATTCGGTACACATTGTGTACGGTTTTGTATTCGACGACTTTCGGTATGCCAGGTTCTCGATAACACCGCCAGCCCCGTAAAACGCCCTATACGTACGGTTCTCCGTGGCGCGAACGAACCCATAGCCGCGCGTAAGTACATCACTGGGAAAGCGTTGGTGCAACGGTGACTCTAACGATATAGTTAGTTGAACAATTGATGTTTTAAACTTCTCAATTATTTGTCGAGATGGTTATTTTTGTCGTTAATTATGGCCGACAATTATAGTTTGGTTTTCGTCGGGACAGCCTGGACTATTTTAAAGTTAATGTTCTGGAGAGCGAGTGATGTGCTTACGCGGTGCAATGTGTACGCGCAAGTATAACAATACGTGTATAGCGTATACAGTTTACACCGAAAGTATGTGCCGTTGAAAACCGACGATGTGTACACAACCGCGCAACACAACAGTAAGTAAAGCAAGGTCCAAAGCGTCTAAAATCTATTATTTATATAAAAAAAAAAAAAATAAACGACACCGTATTAAAACGTTAAGATATTTTCGTGCGCGGAGTTATACGCCACCCGCATTGTGCATTTGTGCGTGGACGGCCGCCGATTCTCGTCTTTACATATAGGAGCGCGGCCGGATAACGACGGGTTTTTGTTTGTTTGTTTGTTTTTTTTTTTGCTTTACCTTGCGACGAAGACCGCTGCGAAGCTCTGCTGGTGAAGTTACCGCCACCGCCGTGCTGCTTACAATGCGCCTGCGGCTGCGGCTGTGGCTGTTGCTGTGGCGTACGGTTAGGCGCGTCGGACGAAGTGCTGCACCGTCGGCTGACTTCTACCACGTAATGCGATCGCCTCCTCTGCTGGACCGGTTGATCGGACGGCGTCCAATTTTCTTGCTGTTCGCCGTAGTTTTTGCTGGTACTCCCGCCGCCACCGTGCGGACGATTGCTAAATGCAAAAATAATAAAAAAAAAAAAAAAATCGAATAGTAACGTAAATAATATAATATTTGAATGATAGTTATCGAGAAAGAAGAAGAAAATCAACGTGCGTTTAGATTTCGATTGGGTTCGAAAACCATAAGGATTTTCGCTCCACGTGAGAGGTCTTCGGAAATCGTATATTTTAACAAAAAAGATTCGTCTGTCTGTAACGCTATTTCCCGCACACACTTATAGAACGTAAATTGCGTCGTTTAGATTGAAATCAGAATTTAAATACAAATATAACAACATTTAAAATGGAGAATTTTTTCGAGAGCTATACGGAACATTTTTCTAAATAAATTATGTAGATTACATAAATTATGATACGAAAAAGTTAGTTAAATTTTGTTATTTTTGATTAAATTCCAATTATTTCAATCTAAATTTATAGTCGAAGCAACGTAATTTGCTACGCCGTGTGTAAGTAAGACTGAGACAAGATGCACATGGGAGTGTACGACATCATATTAACCGAAAATTTGTTAACGGATCCACGTCTCACATACCTACTTATAATTAATTCTTTGTAAATAATTACGACTACAGTGCAAATTTACTGTCATAAAGCATCCAGTTTTTTAAAGTTTTAAATGCACATCAAGAGTATAACGGGCGTTACAGTCCACTTTTATCAAATGAGTGCGACTGATGTACAATAAATTATTGTCAGTCTATTTATAAGTCAGTTTACGTAATCTGTGCGTAATAATGATTGTTTCAATGTTGAGGCGCCCGATTGCCAATGTCATTTTGCCTACACAAATATTGATAGTGTTCAGTAGAATCAACCAAATTTATTTTTTTTTAACTTAAAGAGGGAAACAGTCTACAGAGCACATTGAACTCAGTTTTCAATATTTTATTTTCAACATTTATAATGAGTCTATAGAAAAAGTACATTTTAAGATTTGTTTTCATTTATTGAAATCGGAATTTATTACTTATAAATAATAATAATAAAAAAAACTAAACTCAAAATTTAAAAAATGTTTGTTTAAATATTTAATGGACAATGATTTATCACTATTTACATGAAGTCATTTTCGTCAGTAAAAACGGCCCCGGCCCTTAACGAGTAACGATTAGCAGATCAGTTGGAAAAGTCCTATTTTTAAGGTGGTAATTGAAATGTTAAAAATAAATTTAAATTTTTAAAAAACTAGAGAAAATTTGACAAACTGGCACCGGGCCCCTTAAGACAAAATAAAACTGGTTAAAACGTTTGGTTTCATTAAAATTCGAATGTGAAAAAGATTTACGTTATAAAGAACTGTAGCATTCGGATATAGTACTAGTCACTTTCAGAATTTCAAACCCGACGAGCATACAACTAGTCGGTACCTTTATATAGAAAACTATTTTTTTTTTAAGAAATCATCGATTTACCTGCTGTGCCAACCGACATAACTCGAATCTCCATTTATTATGGCAGTAGCTGGCTGATGCAGGTAATAGGAACGTCCGTGCTGGTCGATGAAATGGTGCGGCCGATACGCCAACATGAAATTTTGTTTGGGAACATAAATCGGCTGCGCTTTGGCCACGTCCTCAGTCGACAGTGTAGGCCTGGACATAGAACTTTCACCTATAATAATATTTGTCATAAGTAATTATACTTTTTTTTTTTTTTACAATAAAAAATATTGACTATAAAAAATGACAATATACTCATTACATAAGTTTCAAGACTAAACCAATGGCACGTAAATTGTAAAATTTGAACATACAGGCGAATAGATATGAGGAAATCTCTAAAGACTCTTAAATTGGAATTTAGGTTTTAACCAGTTACTTCTAATGAAGCTGATTTCTTTTAACTGCTTTTATCAAAGGCAATCAGCTTCATTCAGACTCATCAATATATTCACGCTAAATTATCTTATAATTCCTATATACCTTTCCGAGTTCTGACCTACAACAGTGGCCAACTCACTGTTCGAAATATTAACAGTCGTTATTAGTCATTTCCGTAATACTTATATATAAATCACCGTATACCATTTTCAGTCAATATTTTTGTGTTTGTGGCGTCCTTGGAAGAATGACTAGATTTTTTTCTCGCTGGCAGACTGTGCGTTTTCCATTTTCCTTCCATGAGCTCCCGCTCGCGGATTTCCACCTTCTCCAACTCTTCGACTTTGGCCTGGAGCGTCCGCTGCAGTTGTATGTACCGCATGTGCAAGTCCACCTGCGATAAAAATCCTCGCGTGAGCATCAAAGATACTCCAGAGAATCCGGGGTACTTACTTTTCTCACGCAGTCTTCGAACAGCACCACCATTCTCATTCGGGAATCACAGCTTTTTATAAAGTTTACCAACGCCTTGTGGTCGGCTTTCTCCATGTCGACGCCGTTTATCGACAGTATCACGTCACCTGAAATAAAATACAAGAAGGGCGTTGAAAATGTAGAACATCGTTTTTTCCGTCTGGAATAATATCACTAAAAATAGCCAATAACGCACCTTCTCTCATCCCAGCTCGGTACGCCGGCCCATCGTAGTCAACGTGGTCCACGTACGTGATCATTTCGATCTCCTGTTCTTTTTTGTAATGAATGCCGTAACTCTTTAAAAAAAAAAAAAAAACAAAAAAAAAAAAAAAAAAATACAAAAACGTAAGAACCGATGAGATTTTGCCCCCGTGATTGAAAACGAAATGCGCCCGTTAAAAAATCTAAATAATTTATTTTGATAATCCAATAGTAATCCGATCACCAACCTGGAGCATAAAGCCATAACTTCCGTTCTTTTTTTCGACGATTATCGTTCGCCTCCGCCGATCTTCTTCCGGTTTCGTAACAGTCACGTGGTCGCATTTCACGCGGTCGAGTATTTGATTCTGGAAATAAAAAAAAAAAACACTCAATTAGACCGCGTTTTATAGCGTACAAATTAAAACTGCAGTCCGACAATGCCGTTATTGTTTTTACTATTTCGTTGTATAATTTCGGTGTCGAGTTCACGTTCTATATCGTGTTCCAGATCCCTATAATGCGAAATCGACCGCTCGGAGAAAGAGAAAACGGTCAAATGGGTAGCTGCAGGTATACCGGAAACCCGGTGTTAACAAATCGGCAGCTTTATAATTCTCAATTAACGTTTAAAAGGCGATTACCTGCTCGACTTGTAATATAATTATATTGACGTTTTGTACACGTCCAGTAAATACTATACCGGGTGATTTTTTTTTATCGTTAAACGCTTATTATTTTAAAAAATATTGACCGTTTTTGAAATTTTTGTTTTGAAAACTTAAGAAACAAATAGTTCTACTTGTTTCTTAAATTGTCAACAAAACAGATTCCGGGAAAACTTAATACTTTCCGGGATAATGAGTGTTTAACGATAGAAGAATCGCCCGGTATACTGCCAAACATTATAATAATATTATTCCGGAATAAAATCAATTTCCAACCGTAAAATTACTTGAAAATAATATCGCGATGACGAAAAAAAGTCGCCGCTATTCGACACGGCGAGTTTCCGGTGTTTGTTTATACGGCAATATATGGACGCGAACACGGTCTTGCATTGTCATTATAATATAGGTACTGTTGCCAGATAAACCGTTATTTTGTATTATCGTATAGTGTGACAACATAACACTTTGCGTGTAGATTTGAATCGAATGATTTCTATAATATTATGTCCCCGTTAAAATAGCAGACGGCGCACAACGGTCGTGTCGATTGTGTTGACTACACGTCGTCGGTGGGTTTCCGATAATACTATTACAGAAACCGGATAGACCGAACCTGTCGATTTTTATTCGCGTTTTTTCCTCCAAGAATTATTTGTTCGGGTGAAAAAAAAATCAACATTTCCATAATTTCAAGCGACCATAATCGGTATTGTCGTATTGTTATCATCAAATTTTCATGGATCAATATGTGAAAACTGTTACAAAAAAAAAAAAGAAAGAAAACAAGATGAAATCGATTGTTTGCTATTTATATTATTACATAACTTGCAGCATAAGATTAAAAACGACTTTTTTTTTTTTATTATTATTGAATAGGTACAATATCTTTTCTCTAAACACCGCGATTTATGATTGATAATTTATTTGCATGAAATCGCAACTAGGTATATACCAGTTCTCGATTGCCGGAGATGAACTCTCAAATACTCTGATGGTGTACCGGTTCGCGCGTGTACTTCCGGACGCGTCGAATATTTCGGATTACAACCTAACGGGAGAAAATCGCGTTTGAACAGTCGTCTGTGGTTTCGTGTTTGTCTCACAACGAAACGTTAAAAAACGTTTGATTTTAAATACTGAGCGGAACGAGTGATGTATTGATTTTACAATGATGTTTATTTTTTTTTCCGTGAACAACTTTTCTATCAGAAATTTCGTTCCGATTTTCAAATGTAGCACTTTTTCTAAATGGAAATTTGACCGGGGGTGAAACTATAGGGAGGTAATTTTATTTTATATTTTTTCAGGATTTTTCATAACGAATGTGAATAAACGTAGGAAAAACGAGGAAATTTACCAAATTTATTATTTTCAAATCGTAAATATTACGACCTTTCAAAACGTGTACAACCGAACTCAGTTTTTCGTTAGCGAGCATGATTAATCGCCGCGTACATGTGCACATTAAATTTCCCGTTTACCTTTCCACTGACTCGTCACCTGCCCACCCATAATATGATCGGGTTTGTTTTTCACGTTGACATTATTACGATTTACCGATACCGTAAGAATGACCGTTTTTTTTCCCCACAGCGACACCGACGCAACTGAACAACGTACACAAAACACAATAAATATCACCCCGGGGACAATAACGATAACAACCAGTACATTTTCTAAAACGTTATTCTTATCCACACGGTTACCGGCCCACTGGCTCGATCTTTCAATGTTCCGAGTGGTGCCGCCGCCTACCGTCCATCGTCGCGGACGATATAATCGCGCGCGTGCTCGGTTTTTTTCGTATATATTATCGTGTAACGTTACTTTACGGCGTAAATATTAATTCAATCCGTTTAAAACCGAACAGTCGAAAGACTACTGCTGAACGGAACGACGCCGCGCGCCCGGTCGGCCCACTGCGGGTACCGGCCGTAATAATTACGCGCGGCAAAGTGATGTTTCTCGCCTTATTCGTTATCACGGCCGCACGCGCGAACAATACGCAATTCGCGTTCGACCGCCGTTTCCATCCGTCCTGTCCGTCCGCCCGCGGACGGTTACGATAATATTATTGTTTCTTAGTTCGATCGTATTGGCCGCGAGTGAACCGCAACAACATTACACACCACCCACAGCACATACAAATCGATATCGCCGGCCAGCGGTTTCCAAAGCGCGTTCCGACGGGCCTTTGAGATTTGGGAGTTGCCCCCGGACGGACGTTGCGCGCAAACGCAACTGTCCGCCGCACCAAAACCACCCCGCGGGCGATTAATCACCCACGTCCGTTTCTGGATCATTAATCGCCCGCGGCCGGCGTCGCGTGCTCTCTCGTAGGAAACACTCGGTTCGATCTAAGACGCTGGTACTCGTCTAGAGATCCAGCCGTCCGACTGCCGTTTAGCAGGCTTACGCAAACTGGTAGGCTGTGCTGCGTCAGATTCGGTGTAGGGGACTAAGCGTTCCCTAAACTTGTCCGCGATTCTTTGCACTTATCCGTGCCGCTCCCTTTGATGGAGTATAGCCCGCGCGAAAGACGTTCCGACGGGCCGTAACGGATCCTAACGCAAGGGTTCTGGACGACTTTCCTTTGTGGCCGCAGTGTCTTTTCAACCGACCGTCGGAAAATGCCGGTCGAGTTATAGTTCGGTTTTCGCGAAACACAAATTATTTTCCAAGGGGCGCCGCAAGTGTTTGGGAACCGCCGAGTCAAATTACGGGCGACGCGCGTCCAACCGCCTCTATTCCGATTATCGTTCCGGAGAGGAAACGCGTATACGACCGGAATCGCCATCCCAATGTTAAACATAAAATACATTATAAATATTAAATTTCCGAAATATTGCGCAGCAGACAATGGGCGATAGCCGGAAAATTTTACCATTTTTCGTACGGCGTTCAGAGAAGAGCGAAGTGGTTTTTGTTCTGTCCGATTTCATCCCGAAGACTTATTGTCGCTTATTATAGGTACTGCGTATCCGTCCCAGTTTTTGTAGTTGTACATGGCAAAAAAACCGACATTCTTCGCACCGATAACGTGGGCCACTGTTGTAAATGAGCAGTTGGGAAGGTGGGATATAGAAGAGAATTCAATTTATATCTGTACGCAACGATGAATAATTGCTAACGAAAAACTGAATAGCCAAGGAGCCAAGTTTTTTTTATACATGTACGTACATTTTGAAGTTTTTTCCACGTGTTTTTCCCAATTAATATGAAAACCACTTGGAAAATCAACAATTACCTCCCTAAAGTATCAAGTAGATAACATTTCCAGGTGCTACACTTGGTACATCGGAGCAAGATTTCCGGTAGAAGAGTTTGTAAAACCAATACATTCCTCGCTATACGTTCCGAATCTAAAACGTTATTTGAAAGATTTATTCTCGCCTAGTTAAATACTGGTAATATCTAATCAATTTCACGCTAACAATGTATTTTTTTTCTTCACATTGTATTTCATGTGTTATGTTGATACGAGATTTTGTACAGAAATGATATTATCATTTTCGTAACTTACAACGTAACCACGAACTTAACTAAACAAATTATAAAACAATTTCGAACATATACGTTTTGTTATAAAATCGATAAAAATCTCATTTACCGAATTTTGAGGTATGTGTTGTTGAAGCATAAACGATGTTTTCTCCAATCGAAAAAAAAAAAAGAAGAAGACTATTTCTGCAGGTATCGTAATAATTTTGATCTAGGTAAGTTCAGGAAGTTTATTTTTTTTGCTAATTTTTATCACCTTTAGAAAACAATAAAAATATCAAATTTAGATACACATAATATAATATAATAAACAATTTATAAGCCGGGTACAACACGCGATGACCGAACGTCGTCGCTGTACTTTCCCTCCGAATTACGGCGTGTGGACGTCGCGCGGAGATACCATCGCTCGTTCGTCCGCGATTGCATAAAACCGAAAATTGCGCAATTTTTTTTTTTATTGGCGTACATACGCACACCGTCAACAGAAAATTACAATAATTATCGTCGATGATAATATTAAATCGTACGAATGTACAATTATTATTATCCGTCGAGTACATATTATAGGTTGACGAAAGACACGAACAGATTTCGTAAATTTCTTTTCTTTTTTCGTTTCATACACATTTAGACACTGAAAATATTACAACGAAAATATTCTTCTGATATTTACAATCAAAAAAAAATCAACGTATATTTTTCAACGAACAGATTCGATTCGTCTGCAAGTGCGTTACATATGTGCCCAGATGACCACCGCCAGATGGAAACGCGTCGCAGTGTACATTAATTCGGACGACATGTTATGCATACACAGTGATCGACGTACAACACGTTAGACACTCGTTATCTCGGAAAATATAAACTTTTTTTCCCGAATTTGTTTTGTAGAAAACCAAAGAAACAAGTGGCTTTAAAATGCTACACACTTATGTCATTTTTTGTCACCCTTATTTTTGCGGCGTAAAACCACGACTTACTTTTGATTTTTAAATCGCAACCTATATTAAAGATACCATAAATAAAGGTGGAGTATTAATTTAAATACATTTTGGTGATGACGTTTTTGATTTCCCTCAATCCGTTGACGAGATATTCCACTTTTAAGTTGATTCTCCACTACTTCCTCCGAGTCAATGAGCGTCTTCTGCTGGATATTGATCACCCTGTATATTACAAATTCCATAACCAGATGGAGTTTTAATACGGGTTGTTGTTTGAAAATCAAAAATAATAACCAAGTGGTTTCACCCCTTCATTAAGGGTAACGGAAAATAACGGCAATGTGACATTTTAGAGCCGTTTGTGTTGCACATTTTCTAAAAGGAAAACAAATTCTGGAAAAAAAAAAATTAATGTTTTCCGAGATAATGTGTGTCATACGTAATGTTGGTCATCCTGTTGTTTTTTGACCGAAACATACGCGTTACGGACGAAATATTTTTTTTTTATACTCGAATAAATAATTTCGAACGAGTGCGATACACGGCGTATCTTTCTGCAGTTATTCTTGTAGAACGCGTCTGATCAGACGTAACCCGTAAACGAACACAGTTTTATCATCACATCATTCGTGATTAATCCACAAATAGAAAAATAATGTGTGACGGCCAATCAGCGGAGACGTACTAATGAAATTGAGGAGGCTTTACGAGAATAGCGTAAGCAAACGGCCTCAACAGGCCCAATGCCCGGTTATCTATTATTTCATTATCTACGGATTTGTCGCACAGTATTAATAACAATATCATTGTCGAAATACGGTTGAAATCGATTTGATAGGCGCGCGTCTTGTTTATATTATATTGTGACGGGAGATAATGAATAAATCATTGACGGAAATGCCGTCGTAATAGCTGTTTGAAACCGCCGAACGATAGGTTTATTGCAAAAACAATATTTATATAGTATATACTCGGGGACCATTAATAACCGTCACGCTTGACAACAAGAATAATATCAATAACTGTCCGGCGACGGTGACACGCGACGACCGCGATTACCGTGACCACAATAACCGTTTAAAACAACAACCGTACAGTAATACTGCGAAAAAGTTTTCCCGTAGAAAAGTTGTTAAAAAAAAAAAAAAAACCACCGTAAAACTTTATAAATACGCTTAAAATCTAAAACGTTTTTTCGGATTGTAGTTGTACAATAGTTGTCTTCATTCGCCGATCCGACCAAATGCACGAACAAATGTACGTACACGTTCAGGGGGGGGGGGGAAATAGAGGTTATATCCCCACATTGGCTTAAAAATACAAAAACTTATAAGTAATTTAATATGTTAATGTATTAGTTTGCTATATTGATTAGTGATTAAAAATTGGCTTTTTTTTTTTAGGATACGGTTTCTAAATTACCAATTCCCATAGTCGAGTTGGGTAGAGGACGATTTTACGATTCTTATTTGCTAGTTGTTACATCTCCTCCCATTGAAAATTTCTGGGCACGCCACACTTGTACAAATCATGGAGAAAACCGAATTTTTTTTTACAATACGGAACATTCCGCGTATATGTCGGCCGTTCCGCCAGCTCGATCTATTTTTTCTTTTAAGCAAACTTGGTCAGCTAAAGAATCGCCATTTCTTTCACTATTCCCCGCATATCCTCACATTTCCCCTTTTAAATAACACTTTATACTACGGTTTACTTCTTTCGTCTATACTTCGTGTTTCTTCTCCTCTCAATACACGACCACTCTCGTCTGCATCGTCTTTTATTTTTCCCGATGTACCCGCTACTTCTATATACACTATCTCTTATGTATCGATTATTCCCGGGTTCCTATCCGAGCTGATCACGCGACTTAACTGTCTCGGTTCTGCTATACTTTCATCCATTTATATATCAGCAGTTGCACCGAAACCAGCAGTCAAGAGTGGCGATTGCCACCCTTTTTTTAATGAGTGGGTGGTGGTGGATCCATGATAGGTACCAGAGCCATATTTTTTATCGAATTGGTACGTACAGAATATTAGAGTATTGTATTGGAGTTTATTTTGTAAACGAGGGTGGTGAATTATACAACTTTTTACCTGTCCGCCTTCTTAAAACATGGTTCGGCGCCACTGTATATCAGTATTTTATCTCTTTTATCCAACGTCCAATACTCGGACTCGCATAATAGATACAATATTAGACATCGCCATCGCCAGTTCTGTACAATTTCCCTTTTATCGTGCCTTAATGACACCCTTTCTTCCTCACTATATGTTATTCCGCACCGTATCCGGCTGCACACATTTAATTCCACTAGCTATACGTGCAATTCCTCCGTTCTCTTATTGCACCTGTTACACAGTAAAATAACGACCGGTGTAGTAATGTATCATTATAGTGGCGTATACGAGGCTGCAATTACGACAACGATTACACTTTAAGTACCTACCGCGTGTATAGCTCGTTGATATTATTATATTATTATTATTATTATTATTATTATATCACTACTTTATGGTGGAAGCCGACCCGAACCGCGGAGAGATTTCAACGAGGTGCAGCGAATAGAGCAATATACTGTAATACGCGGGCGAAGAGAAATATTTCTAAAAATCTCCGTCCGATTATTGTATATATTATTTATTTTTCAATTAACGCGCGGACGAACGGATTTTTTTCATCTTTCACAATCGGTTTGTTTATTCGATTAATGCGTTTTATTTTTTCTGTATAGGTACACCTAAAATGCGGTTACCGCGCGTCCGTGCGTGTCGAACACAACGATTTGTCGCGTAAATTTCTGTTTAAAACGCGTTTAACCCACCGGAGAATATAATATTATCGTATCGTTTTCGGGAGGCCACAATTGAATTATATAGTTTTTTTTTTTTTTTTTTTTTTTTTTTCGGGGGAGTCAATTGACGGTAGAGAGAGAGAGAGAGAGAGAGAGAGAGAGAGTGTATATGATTCATGAACCGAACCCATAACACGTATAATAACGATAGTACAATAATTGTTGTTGGCTCGTTACGGCAGCGTTATAGTCTCTATCGTCGTCCTCGACTGATTCGGTAAATAACAGTCCGGAATCCGTGTGAACCGATCGCGTATATAATTAAATTGTAATTACAATATACGAATGGGTAAACGATCGGTGAACGCAAAAAACGTACATTTCAAACGATAACCGGTACCCAATAATTTCCGGCCGCATACAAATTTACTAAATTGGAACTGTTTCTTATTTTTATTTAGATTATAAACGTATCAAGAGAAAAATGAACAAAAGGGGTTGAAATAAAAACAAATGAGCAAGTGTTAAAAGATTTAAAAGAAAAAAGGGATATACTAAAGACGCATACTAAAAAGGAAAACGAAATTAAAAGGGCACTTGTTCAGACATAACACATTTGTAAAGAATATCTTCGAAGAGAAGATCTTGGGAAAAAGATCGCCCAAGAACTTCATATTTCCAAGACCTCAGACATCTCATGGAGGTCACATCCTACAGCTGAGGAACGTGGTAAACAATAGATACTCAAGTTGTATGCGTGGGTATATACAACTTATCGTAAACTTGTGTCAAATTTTAGTGCGTTTTTGGTGGATTAAAGTAATTAATTTTTTTCACAAAGTACGAAAAAAAACAGAAAATTTAAAATAGCTATAGATAGCTGGAAAATAATGATTCAGTGAAAACGTCAGGTCTCTACGATAATTTTCAAATAAATTACAAAAAAAAAACAAATTAAATCGGAAATAACGGGATTATTGCGTACATTTTCAGACATTTTTTTCAATTATTAAGACAACTACAAGAAAAATCAAAAAAATGACCTTCTTAGAGCACCAACTATAGACAAAATTTGCTAGTTGATTGAGCAACAACCGTCACCGTTTTTCAACAGACCCGACACGTACAAGGATGTCGTACAACGAATCACTAGGTATACTGAAACGATTTTTATCGTCTAAAGAATTTGTGGATATTAATCCCGCTAATGCCCGGTTTTTATTTTCGAAAATCTCGAAAATTAATCAAACGCGTACGCCAAACGATAATCACACACTGAATCACGAACGTGCAGTTCAGAAATTTAATACTTAAATAAAATATGCGTAGTCACGGTGTGTATATTATAATATTATATCGCCCGTGTGACCTCCAATACGCTATACACACACACACACACACACATACACACACACACACACAAATTATCATTTGACAATGGTATCCGTCAGACTATGTATGTAAAAACGAACAGATCGCTGAATGGTACTTGTAATAATACACAACCAAGGCCCGAGAGGACCCAAAAAGTGACAATAAAAGAACGTCCGAAATTCGAATGGGGGCATATACAGAAATTAAACTTCCGAAACGTCGTCAGATTCTCGCAGGTTTTTGCGATAATAAGTACTATTGAATCAATTCAAGATTATTTGTCAAACGAATTTTATCGATAGTTTTATTCGATCTCACAATGCTTTGAACAGAAACGTATTATTAGTCGATAACAATAATCTTGGTAGTAAAATTTAATCGGATATTTATGCGATATGGATAATAATACAATAATAATCGTGTCAGATCGTGCACATAATCGTGTCAGCTTTTCTTAGTCTGTTCAGTCTTCGGTCGGTTCGCGAACCGCGATATCTGTCGAAGTAGTGTTTCCGCGTTGGTTGATCACAACTCTTTCGAGACAGTCCTAAGTCAGAATGAAGTGAAAAGAAACGTGTGTTGTCGAACGCGGGAGCCGTTCGGAAACTGACCCGTTTGTTAAAAAAAAAAGGAGCCCATATCGGAGAAACGGGAGCCCGATAGACTGTACAGCCCATTATGTGATTTTTCTGAAAAAATCGGGATAAGTCCGGGCTGAAGTCTCGGTGAATTTTCACTCGCCGCGAATTCGGTGTTCACTGACCCCGCACTGTATTGTAACGCATCACGCCTGTCCGCGATACACTCGCGGGCTTTTTCGCGTAGGTACACTGCGCCGAACGAACATTCTGTTAAACGAACGGTCACGTAACGACACTATCATAATCATGTTATTTGTGTGCAGGTACGTTATTCAACTCGCGTCGCATTATGCCGGAGTTGTCAAGTTGGTCGGCGCATGCGTTTTATTACGGCCGCCGACGCGGTTGATGCTAAAAACGGACGTATAATCGGCTATGTATAAACGTACCGATGTTTTTAGCCGTACGATTTTTTTTTTTTTTTTTCATTTTTATTCTCTTCCCGGTGTTATATATCCTGCCTGCCGCGTGTACTCGTCCGACGACCGGGGGATCGAGATAAATAACGTCATTATTGTTCGTCAAAAACCCGCTGCCGCGCGCCGGTACAGACGTCGGTCGCAACGGTATTCTGCGCGCGTGCACGGTGTATACGTCTGAATTATTATGCGGGCCGCCGTACGCGGGCGCACCGTGCAAACAGAGAAAGTGTTACATTTCGAATTTCTATATACGTGCGGCCGCGGACTGATAGTAGACAGAAAAAAAAAAATGACCGCTTTGTATTTGTTCGTTATTGTAGCAGTTGTCGCGTGTAAAAAAAAAAAATGTAAAATTATCGCCATAACTACACCGCGACGGAGGTTTGTCAAACGCGGCGACACCGACACGACAAATTGTATAATATTATTATGCTGTTACCGAATCGCCCAGCCGCCGCCGTTTTGTTTATTTTTTTTGTTTTTTTCTCTGCACGTCTATAGTAAACTTTCGAGGTACAAGGAAAATAGGTACTCTCCGATCGGCAAATGTATAGCGTATTTTTTTGAAATTCGATTTACACGGTCGCTGCGGTCAGTACAGTGGCGGATATACGAGGATTTTTTTTTTTTAGAGAGGGAAGGAATTTTGTTTTTATTAATTTTGAAAAATGAACACTAAATACAGAAATATAGACAGGATTACAATCACGCATCAACATGACCGACTGTAGAGATAACAATTGGTCTAACCGTAATTTAAACGATTATTTATAATTATTATTACCTCATATTATTAAAATTACAGATATAACTATCGAAGGAGAAGCCCGGACCCACTCGCTCCCTGCCCCCTCCATTGAGTTCACCACTGGCTGCGTTTGGGAGGTAATTATTTTCCTCGTTCCTAAATATCGGGGAAAACTGTAAAGTGTACGACAATAACGGTTTCATTATTTTTGTTGCGATTCGGTTAAACATACTGATTCTTATTTTTATTTTTTCTTCCGACCCGTACACTGGTTTCAATGGACCAAAATCGATCATCATATTATAATGAAACGGGAAACTACGATCGGTCCCGTCAGGCTTTACACCAGCCAAATCACCCACAAAGTTAACGATCGCAGCAAGATTTTCGACGGAAAACGTGTGTATAAACATATCACAAAAAGGAAACACGATAAAAATTAGTCAACAAAGCTACGGCGGGTCTCTGTCGATCCGTCATTACTTTTCGTCATACGAATGGTCTCGAATCACCGTATCAGTTATCACCTCCCGCAATACTTTTTTCGGGCTGCCATATTACACAATATTATTATAATCTAAAATCGTGATTTTAACGTAGGTACGGAAATGCAATGGACTTGTTTTAAAAATAACACCAATTAAGTGTATTAAAGTATACAGTAAGAATTGTACATCGTCAGCGTTAGACGCCGGACAAAAATGTGGGAATTTTGCCAGCTAACGATTTACAAACAAATTTAGAATATTATAGTATTTTAGTAGAATAATTTACGAATTCGTTTTACAGACTTTTTTTGTATTTTTGAACGTGTCGGCAGTGCTCGAATTAGGAAAAATTAAGTAGAGGAGGTCAATCCAACGATTTAAAAACTAAAAAACTACATTCCAAGTGCACAATCACTGAAAACAGACTCGTAGGGGGTTTCAGCCCCTCCCCCCCCCGTTCCACCATACCAGCATTTTCAGCACCAAATATTAAAATTCCAAATATATGAATATTGATTGTACTCCGATCAGAATATTTTACCATTTTTTTTTTTTTGTTATCACTTTTCTGCGGATAATGTATGTGACCACCATAGAGTAATTACTCTATAGTAACCACGTGGTCAAAATTTTAGTTAAATAAATTCAACTATGCGGTATCATATGGTTATTATGGTATCGTATGATAAAATATCGATATACCTGCTATATGGCAAAAAAATATAAGACCATAGAAAAGATTATAATATCAAACTAATATTAAAAATAGTAAAATTCGTTATATAATTGACAATAATTGAAATCCACAGTTTAATAAAAATTATTGCGGACATTAGTTTATGCTATTCCCTCGTTTCAGTTGGGGTACGCAAAAAAATTAAAAAATAGTAGAGGAGCTCCATTCCCCTGTGCATCCCCCCCCCATTCGAGCACTGCATGTCGGTATTACAGTTGAATTGGTATCCGTATATTTTTTGTTTTTCTATATATACAATTTATAATATTCGCGAACCGACTATATACCAGATAAAACGATATTTTTTAAAATTATATAATCATATCGACAATTGTACATGAAAAAAAATACATTATTATTCCTCTAGATGCGTTTGTAATAAATTCAGTAAATTAAAAATGAATAAAACCGGAATATCTTAATTTATAATATAATTTTAGATTAAATCATAATTTGCATTTCGAACCAATCAAATCGTTATCACGCGATCACGTGTTAACAGGACGTTACACATCCATATCTACTGTCTCAGTCCAACTACAGGGTAACATGCAAAAACGATGCTCACGCAGAATGAGTAAAATAAACTTGATTTTGATTTTAGAGTAAAAGTACCTATTACAAAATGTTTAGAGAACAATATTTCAGAGGAAATGTTATAGACGTTTTTAAAATTATTAACTATTAAAAAAGTTACAGTTATTTAAAAAATAAAAATTAAAGGTTTTTGTATCTTTTATATCGAGCTATATATTTTGAATAATACAAAAACCCTATTCAAAATATTGTTCTCTACATGCATTTTATAACAAGTAATTTTACAATAAAATCAAAACTAAACTAGTTTTACCTGTTCTGCGTAAGCATTGTTTTTGCATGTTACCCGGTAGTTGGACTGAGACAGTAGATGCGAGTATTATATATGCGTCCTTTTAAAGACTACGTTATGTTATGCCGGGGTCGTTTTCAATTATATTTGACAGAAAAATTATTGCCAGGTTTAAAATCAATTAATATTGTTGAAAAATTTGAAAAAATGTCGTTCTTGAATACGAGTCTATACTGGAGATTTCGTTTTAAATGCGAACGCACCCACGGCATAAAAATCGAAATGTAAAAATTCGTCGGGTTTTATCGCACGGATCGCCGAAAATCCGCGGAATCGGGCCAGATCCTTGGAAAAAAAGTCCGCGCGGACAGAAAAACCGATGAATTTTCTTTTGGTTTTTTTTACGAAAAATTTCCTGTAGAAAAAAAAACCGTCACGCGAACGATGACGATTATATTAGCCCAGGTAAAAATATTAAAAATAATATTAGGTTTCTATCGGTCGGTAGTGACCCGCACGTCGTTGTCGTCGTCGTCGTCGTCGTATACATAGTACCCGAGCGACCTTGACCAAATCGCATCGTTCCGCTGCAGTTTGTGTACAATATTTTATACCTGTAGGTTTTGTAAGCGTATGCTAAATTCAAGGACGCGATGGAACCGAAAGAAGATAAAATATTGATAAAAAATTAGAAAAGACGCTTAGAAAACGATTCTATGTACACACATATATACATTACTGCGGGTCAGTGTAATAATATTATAATATAGCTGACGGTCCGCGCCATAATACGGCAATTATACACACACCAGAATACGGCACAAGGTGACATATCATGAGCAGAAGTCAATAATAGTACCCACGTATACGCTGTATACGAGTATAGGCCGCCGCGTAAGTGTACTTAAAATTAAGTAGGTAGGTAATAATATTACAATAATGTCTGTGTGCGAGACGGGTCCTTCGTGCCGCGCTTTTTAGTCGACTCACGTCGCGTTCTATTAAAAAAAAAAAAAAATCTGCGGTACGAAAATCATACACATACGGATATACAATAAGTGCGCCGTCTGCTGTGCGGTGGTTCCCAACAACGCGAATATTATCAATATTACATATACATACAGAGTGATCCGTTTATCGCAAACCTACAGAGGATTTTAAGTGAATTAGATTTCTGTTTTTTTTTTTTTTTTTCAATCATTATGGAATGATAGTTTATGCTTTATTTTAACAAGTTTTCAATTGTTTGGCCCTTCTTTTGCGTACGTAAAAGTTATTAAACTTTGGTTCATCAAATAGTAACATCCTACTATCCCTCCCTTTTGTACACGAATTTGAATAAAAAATATTTGTCTGAAAATGTTAATAGACATAACATTAATATCAAAATGAAAATATTTCATGAGTTAAAACAGTTTAAAGAATAAACCGAAGGCGTAGAAAAGGGTTATGAATTTACCATCAAAAAACGGACATGAACTATATTCCTCTTCCAAAATCCTCAGGTCTAAATTTTTAACGGTTATAATTCATAAGGCGGTAAATCCAATATTAATAACACATATCGATATTTTGAAAAAAATATTCTCTATTTGAATCAGTGTTTAAAAAAGGAAGTGTCTTATTTTAAAATTAAAAGTACATACTCGTTTAAAGTATAAGGAATATGGATAAAAATTAAAAATAGTTTTATAATAAAGTTTTAACGATTCCATCATATATAATTGAAAAAAAAAACAAAAAACCAAATTCACTTAAAATCTTACACGAAAATTACTGGTTCGTGATAAGTGGATCACTCTGTATATATTATATGGTTAATTAACATTTTCCTTGAAATTAAGTTAATAAATATGTTAATTTATGTGAATACACGCAAAAATTACTTTATATAATATTATTGTTTAATTAATAAGTATTATACCAGATTTTGTTTTTTACCAAACATTGTTATGTCGATCGACGTGAAAATGGAAATAATAATCATAATATCGTTATTTTGCTACGCAATGAGGAGGCCTTATGTTTGCTCCCAGTGTATAAGGGTTAAGTTAATTTTTGGAATTTTTTATAATTTAGTCTTATGAAAGTTATTCCCTTTATTTTTTACGTTGAGTTAGATTACATAAGTGAATGTTAGTTCTAACACAATATGCTATACCAAAAATTAAAATATCAAAGTCACTATGACGTAAGTACATTATGTTTGGCGAAAAGGCATAAGTCATATAATTATTCGACTTAAGACATTTATAACGGAATATTTATATTAAGTATATTATTAGCAAATATGCGCCATTATGTCATTTAGCAATAATCAAAATTGAATATACCTGTTTCGAAAACTATATAAAATTGGACCAAAAAAGTATAACAAAAGAAGATCGAAGAAGCATAACATCACATTTTACTGTTTCGACTTGATTAACAGGCAAACATTTTGACCAAGCAGAAATGCTTGAAAATTTAACGTAAGTTTTATAATAAGTCGCGCTTAGTGATCAAAAAAAAGTTGAACGTAATGTATTAATTTAAATTTATAAGTAGGTTCAAATTTGTATGAACATCTTAAAAATCACGAAATTTCAAAACATGTTAAACCGAACTTTGTTCAAAATTGTATTTCGTTAGCAATTGTCGTTGCACACAGATATAAATTAAATAGCTTTATGTGTCCTACCGTCTCAACTTCCCACCCGTTTTTCTCGTGGTTCGACAGTCTTTTAGAAACTGCCCTTGAAAATATTCTCCCCTTGAAATTGAAGTTTAAATGCCGCCCGATAGTTAAACTGAGACGGTAAAAATGCGACTTCTCTTACTGAAAATTGATCGCACGTGGCCGATGAGCTACGCTACAATGTCAATATAATACTTGTCACACATACTTGTCTTTTTAATCGTAGTTTACTTAAGTTACTGCACTGTATAGATATTATTATAAAAATAGCATCTTCTAATCTATAAACTGCCGCCGTATCTACGGCTCACATAACAAATAAAATATAGGTGAGCACCTGCAAATATTTCCAAATAATTAATAGTTTATATCTGATTATATTTCATGGCATGTCACTTGGTATGTTCCGCGCGAGTCGAGCACTCGATAGGTTTAAGTAAAAAAATACTGTCAGAACTGATCGAAATACCAAACGTAATAACATCGTATAGAAACTTATTGTTACCTACTTATTATCATTTCGCGGAATTTAACAATATCACAAATATAATGAATTATTCGAACAGCGATTGTTGATTATTATTATTATAATATTGTCGTAGTAATAGTAATATTATTGGCCTACACAAGCCGAAGACGGGGTCGAGTGCTCATAATTGATAGATAAAAAAGAAAAACAAACAAAAACAACATAATATTAAAAGTTCAATATAATTATGATAATTTTGTGTCTTGTCGATAAATCACGTACGCCGTTATTATTGTATATATAGAGACGATAAGAACGATTTTCCTTGAAGATGATGATGAGGCCGCCGATAACGTTTTGACCTAACGCGACAATAAAAAAAACTGAACGCCATATTATTGTAGGACTGACGGCACCAAGATGAAACGAATAGGAACGACATGCCGGGTATTTTGATATTTTCGCGGTTATTTTGTTTGGTATTTTCGAATAATTTTAAGTTGTCGGAATTGTGTTCAATTATTCGGTATACCTTTGAAATGACAGACATATTTAAACTTGTATAATCTTCGTAGTTGAGGCTCAAAAAAAAAAATGTAATTGTCTCCCAAATAATGTAACAAATATTTTTGGGTTATATGCATCGAGACCCTTCAGCTTATTTATTGCATTAGTTATAAGAAATACCGCGAGTAATTTGGCCGTGTAGTCTCCAAAAAAATGCGTGCACTGCTTGATTATATTAAAAGTCAACTAAGCATATTGGTAATTTTTTTTTACAATAATAATTTTTAGAAATTATAATAAGTCGCGGGAAAAATGTTAAAATGATACATACTTTGAAAATTAAAATGTATTTATTTTTATACTCGGTATTTTTCTGCGTGTGTCCGGTCAGCTTAAGTCTAGTTTATCTTAAGCTTGGTGCACTATGCTAGGTTCAAGGTATAGATGAGTATGAGACGTGCATCTATCAGACAATCTCCAAATTCGCACGCGTGTTTTCTTCACTGATTTTACCATAATTGATTTTATTCTTACAACTCCAGCCCTCATTTTGTTGATGCTTTTCCATATTATGTTCCACTGCGGATTTCTACCAGACGTAACCGACGTTGAATGGTTTGGGTGGGGTCAGCTTGTGTTACTTTAGCTTTCCATTTTTATGTCTAGCTTGATTTGAGGGATCACTATACATTCGGTCGCCAAGAGGATAAAGCAACTTCAAGATTTAAGGATTATTCTTTAGATTTTATACTCAAACATTGGATGTCGTTCGTCCTTTCACTGTTTGCATAGTATTTTATAATATCAACGTATCTCCGGCCTAAATTCAATTCAATATCATAATACAGAAAAGACACCGTGGAATCAATATGCAACGTCTAAAATTAGTCTGGGACGCAATTCAATGTTACCCTTAAATAATTTTCCATTTTCGATACATCCTTATCGCGGTAACTCGACCGCGGCGTCATGACGTGTCGTACCGTACTCTGATTGGCCGTTGTAATCTTGGTAACTGCATTTTTGGTGGCCGATTTTAACTTTTCTCTTGTTTGAGTCGAGTACAGAGGTCAGTTTGTCAATTTGTCGGCGTTAATAGCATAATCTAATGTATCTGACGGAATCTGTTCTTTGAAAATTCGGCGGTTTATCTTGTGTACTTAGCTACTGCAGCCGGAGTCCTACTAGAATAAAGAAATTACGATTGAAAAAAGAAAAAATAAACACTGTATTTGAGACACATAATTGTGCGACCATTAAATATAAACGATGTCGTTTGTTGATATAATAATATGTATACGTAATAACGAGACGTGTTTATAATCGAATAATAAGTAGTGTTATTTTTTTTTTCTTTCTTTCTATTTCAACGACAACGTAATATAGTCGCCGAGCGAAATATAATAATATAATTAGGTATAATTGTTCGATCGAATAATTAATAACTGACGCGTGACGAGAGAATTGTCAGCCGCGATAACATACAAATGTAATCCGAAGGGGGCGTCAAAAAAAAAAAAATTTAAAAAAACCAGTTATCGAGACGAGAATATTTTTACAGTTAATAAATTATATTTGTTCGCGAGTGACGGATAATAAACGAAAATCGAAAATAGACACAAATGTACACGGGTCGTTCAAATACGTGGACCATATATACGCGCCGGACCGTAATAAATTCAACGTACCCACGTACAAAATAGTACATTGTCGGGCCGTAAAAAGAGGGACGAAACCCTTCGACCGATTTCACTTTTCGACTACATTCCGAAGGGAAAAAAAAGGTCGATTTCCTTTTAGCCGGGAAAAATCGTTATGGGTTTCTTTCCCTTTGCGGTCTATATTCACTTTACAGCCAAACCAGAAAGTGTTAAATATTCACTAGAGGTATGCATATTGAGAACAGACAAAGTTTTAAAAAATTCCACAGTGTAACGATTTATGATTATTTTTAACGTTGCGCATTATTTACTTTGGCCGATAACAATATATTTTGTTATGTGATGACTTTTATTTAATTTGTTTCCGCCCGAAACTGACGTAATATTGTGCTGCGGAATATTATTTAAAATGATACTTAAATATTCCGAATTTTAAAGCTTTATGAATTTTCTTTCTGGATAATTTTTTTCCCGAGATTTATTGCCTCCGGGCTTATTTTTCAATAATGCCATCAAGATAAAAACAGGCAGGTACACGATTTTAGATGGAAAAAACAATTGACCTTTATTTTTTTTCTCCGTTTGACTCATAAGAGACGGACACCAGCGACAGTAAAAAAAAAAAAAAAAATGGAATATCCGCAGGAAATACTGTAAAAAATTATCATCATTTTTTACTCTCGATTGCCGTATTTTATTGCAGTGAACTGCAATTCGCCCAACCGTTGTTATATTTCATTAAAAAAAAAAAATAATAATAATAATAATAAATTTCATAACGGACACAATGACTATCTGAATATGAACGGAAACTGACAGTTTGACAAACAGGAGCCTTTTGGATAAACAATTAACGATTTAGATTTATGAGAGAATTTGTATTTATTACCATAACCGGATCGGAATCCAGGATGAAGAATACGTCAGCGGTTTATTGAAAATTGAAAAAAAAAAATTGTTATTTATAAAATAGTTTCTAGTACTATAGGGCGGACATAGGGTACTATTCATTCTGGAAAAATGTACAGTTCCCATAAAATAATAATCTAACCGGACGTAATATATCAATTGCGTCAGAATATTGCTGATAAAAGACGAACAATTATAGGACGGAAAAAAACTGCGCCGGTCGATGTTCGAATGTAAAAATGTTTATAGTATAATACGTCAATTACGCCGATTGACAATCCGTGTAGTAATCTAATATCTCTAAGAATAATTGTATGCACGGTTTATCATACATAGACAAATATTATTCGTTTGGTACACACATAAATCCGTAGTTTATAATATAATCGTCGTAATTTCTGTTCTTGGAAGTAATTTTATAATAATACTTATCGATATAATTAGTAATAATAATAATGGAAGTAATTTGAAGCGAACGCGGTAAGGAACAAATTATTTACAAACATCGTATTGGTAATTTATAATTACCAATATTATATAATTTCTCATTATAAAATATAAATTATACAAAATTACGCTAAAACTTAACTAAGAAATATCTATTTATTTCAATTATTATTAATGTTTCGGCGCTACTGATGTATACCTTTTTTTGTATCGGCGCGGCGCAATAGATGTGCCTATATAATATAATACAGGCAGCGTCCTAAAATCGGCACAATTGAGAAACACCGACCTAACATAATCAACACAATAAAAATCGCTACGAGTACAACTTTTGTTCGTATAAATTCGTTTGTTTTGTTCGTGAATAACCCGTGGTCGGATCTTCCATTTTCCCAAAGGGGACAGTCAGATGACCAAAATAATGTGTTTCTCACCACTGTCAAGAAGTAAAAACTAAAATTATATAATGATATGCTTTTATTATTAAGCAAACTGATTTATTTTTTTTTAAAACGAAAACTCTGCAACGTCCAACGTCTCTTCACTGCTCTGGAACGTGCGCCACGAAGGGTCGAAGAGCACCCATTTTTTTCACATTATATTTCACACCAATAAACAGCGTGAAATTACAACATACTTTCCCTATCTCCGATTTATGTTTTTAAAGTTTATATAAATTTGTTAACGAATTCTCTAGATTATTTTGAAAGTCAATTTTCAATTATCAGCTTTAAAGGCATCTAAAATTAACATATTATTTTTAAATATTTATTGATAGTAATCGCATTCAATTTGTACTTATTTTGAGCACACCAAATTTCAAATAGAAAACCGTTAACAAATCGATTAAGGCGGTTACATAAAATGATAAAAAATCGTTTTTAAATTTAGTATAACTGAAGACAATTTGGAAAATCTGCTCCGACCATTTAAAAAATAAAACACATTTCCGGGTTAAACAGAATCGAAAAGACATCGAACTGAAAACCCAAACCAACGCCCATGTACATTTTATAGTATTATTTTTTTATCGGGCTGTTCCCTAATAAGTGATATTTATTGTATTCCTCTTGTCCAGGTGAGCTTTGTCGGATTAAGAATGTACCACCTGGAGCCTGGTAGTCCAATTGGCCCTTAAACAATATATTACTAATAACTAAATTTTACCTCTTTTTTTTTAAAAAAAAAACCGATAAGAATGAAATGGTTGTACAAAACAACATATTTAAAAATGTGTAATATATTAAGTATTTAACAATCTTCGTTATATACAAATTTAAGTATCAAAAATACAAGTACAATATTTTAATGATATACGCAATATGGTACATATCATAATTTTAATATTGGTCAACTAGTTATATCACAACATAATAGTATATAACATTAGTATTATCTACAGAAAATTTTATTATAGTGGACTACCACTTTATTTATCAGTTTGTAAGTCAATTTAGATTAATACAAAATAGTATGTTTAACAGGCAAACATTTCAACACAATAATAAGACATGATAATGAGAACCAGACAACAGCATTATTTAAAAATAATAAATAACATTAACTCACACATTCTTAATTAACTACTAAACAATCTATATAATTTAAAATAAATAAATAACAATAATTTTTTCTTTCGCTTAATTCAATTTTTTCTTGGTACCTATTCATAAAAATGGATCGAAATATTCAATTTTTTACAAAATTAGTAGATTACGTCTCTAAATTTAGAACAAGATCAGATAGAAACAGAATTAACCAAAAGACGTTTGATTACTGTAGGAACGTTACCCGAATTATAAACTAGATTATTACAATATCTTACTGGCGAATCTATACCTACTTTTTAAATCACAAAACACCTACTTTTAACCAAACAAACAAGCAGGGAAAACCTAAAATGATGGCCAGTAAAAAGCCATATTTTAAACCCTTAAAATTTTCTGGACTAATTTCGGAGAATTTTGAAATTTTTATAAACCAATACAACATGTGTGCGTCAATGAATGACTGGTCTGACGAAGACAAAACCCAATACTTCCCGGATTTTCTAGAGGGCACCGCATTAAAAACGTATGAAAATATACAAAATTCTGATAACATTAAAAATAATTGGTCAGATCTAGAAAACTATTTTAGAATTCAATTTGAACCCTCCGCTCAAATTGATATGCTTCGCTCCCTATTAGAAAAACGGAAACAATTGGATGACGAAAACCCCATGACGTATATAACTGACACGGAATCCTTATGTAATAATGTTTATAGCTTCTTTTACAGTTTTCCCTCTATTTTTAATTTTTTTTTTTCAACTTATAGGCTTCAGACTCGGAATTAAAGACATGTTATATAAATATTGTTACCTAACCGAATGAAAATAAAACAAATAACATTTTGATTTATAGATTTTCAATAAACATAATATTAAACTTAAAATATTACTACTTTGTTCCGAGAATAAAGGCACCTTCCGGGGCCTTCGATATTTCAGGGCCCGGAACCCGGGCTCTTAGGCTCCGGGCATAATCGGGCCTCGCAGGCGAGCCCGTTAAATACCATTTACTCGGTATTTACCGGAAAAAATAACTAGTCGTTAATTATAATTACCTTGGCTGGGCGGTCACCTGTCGGAGACAACGATCGTTGTCGAGTGAAAGCACATCGGACACTGCGCGCACAATATTATTGTTATAGGTAGGTGCGTATCATCGTTGGGTGTGCCGTTTCGCCAATCGAGACCTTTTTTATTTTTCTGCCGTTCTACCGACCGCGAATAATAATATATTGCAATATAGACATAAAGAAGAAAACGGTAGTAGCTCTCTATTTTTACATCGTGACAATATTATTATATTAATATGTATTACACTCGTCGTTGTGGCGCGCAATCGCAACAATATTCAGTGCGGCGTGTACTCGTCTCGAAATAGCAATTGCTTAATTATCGCCGTTCGCATGGCGTATAATACATTATTTTGTTGTATTGATGACGAGTTGATATAAAAATATTATTTGAGTTTATTATTTGTGGTTGTTGTTGAGCAGTGGTTTCCAATATGCGGTGCAAAATTCATTTTTAAATTGCGAAATTCAAATCTAAAATCAATGTAATTAAATCAAAATTGTTCGAGTTATACGGTGTGGACATTTTGAACCATTTTCAATAACCGTAAAAACGATCATAACGCTAAAATCTAAAAAAAAAAATTTCTCGTAGTCTAAAATGCAATGAAATCGTCCTTTGCAGGTCACTGAGACTTGACGAAGGTTTCCCGAACGGTTAGTAAGCACTAATCATTAGCTTTACTATAATATTAACAACGTAATTTCCTTTGTCATAAAATATATACAGAACGTCTTCTTATGAAAACCATAATGCTCTATTTTCTGTCACTTCTGCTCGTTTACGACCTTTTACGACAATCCGGAAAACTGTAACGCGATGGTAATCGAAAGCTTGTTACAGTATTGCCGGATCAATCAATGTAAATTAATCTTATTTTTATTATTCCCATCGTCGTGGGTTGCCCTAGTGACCCGAATGGCTTTTTTTTTTATAATTAACGTTTCTATCCACTTTGAGGAGCTCAGTCGGCGTTTGATATAAATATAAAAGAAAAAGACGATAAAAAGCCAACGACCTGCGGTGGACGCGACAATAAAAACCGTCAAATACTATATAAAGTGTATCCCACTGCGCACACCGGCAAATCGATCGTTGTCGTCTAAAAATACCACCGCCGCCGATGAAAAAAAATATGTTCCGACTGCAGTTTTTGGCACGGTTTTAACGTCGAAACGGGCGAATGCGACCGCTGCAATAAAACGCCGACGGAAAATATGTAAATAAAATTTAAAAAAAATTCCGCGAGAATATATTATTATTACTATTATAATATTTTGACGATTATTGTAATCTGTTACATATGCGTCAGCGTCATTATATCCTTTGTGGTTTCACAAAATATCGCCGCTGTGCATCCGCCCAATGACGTCATCATATAGTATTATATTTAACGCGTTATCAGTAAACACGACCGAACGATATTACAATATACATAAAATCGTTATTTTTTTAGCCAACGCAGAATTTAAAAAGTGATTACATTATGATCGAACCTACAAACCTATACTCGAAAGACAAACACGAACGATGACGCCGACACGACAATATTCGTTACAGGTACGTACATTATTACGAAATTAGTATTATTATATACGTATTATGTACGTACAGCCGTTTTTCCCCCCCATCATATACAGAGCGATTCTTTCATCAAGAACCTACTATAATACTTTACGAACTACTCGAACATTTTTGAGCAATTTGAATTTAATCGAATGTACAGAACCGTAACATCCCAGGTATGTAAAAGGTCGTAAAACATTAACGTTTGGAACACGGGTTTTAAAATGCGGGTTTTCGAAAATCAAAAGTCGATACTGAAAATATCGCGCGCGCAAGACCGCGTAAAACGAAATTCAAATCAACAGAAGCATAGCTAGAAATTTTTTTCTGGGTGAACCAGATAAAATAATATAAATGTTTGAATAGGAAATACTACTTTAATGCAAATTTTTGATTTCAAAATTGTGTTAATTTTCCGAGAAAAAAAGGATAGTCCGAACTTACGTATATGCAATAACCGTCGTCGGATAAATAAAGTCAACCTGTATGTTATGCATGTTATGCGGTTTGCATAATACACAACATTTTCTCTCGTTACATTTTTAACACACGCAGTGGTCCGTCTCAATATTACAAGATACTATTATAAGTATGTTTGTATAATATGTTTGATTGTTTTATTGTTAGGTATTGCGTTGACGACGACGACCGCGGTGAGAACAGGTACATCGTTTCGATTGTGGTTCGGATGTGTATGGTATACCTACTTTGAAACAATAAAATTGTAATTTATAATATTTTCGCGATGTAATTAACGTTCCTGGTTATAAGCCCGCCGACGAAAGACAATAATAATAATAATAATAATATGTGTTCGTCGGACCGTTTTAATTAAAATAGCTACACGTTATCGGCTAGAAACCGAATAGAGCCGAATAATACCTAAAATTTTAAGAACTACAGCTGTCCACGGGTCCGTTATGAAATTAATATTTGACCCAAACAGTGTATTAAAAATTTAAAAAAAAAATCGATAAAACAATGGTACAAGGATAATAGAAGTATTGGCCACGGCGAAGGATTAAGAAGATAAGCTGGACGGACGGGAAGGAAAACTAATGTATACAAGTGATAAATATGGTAGGTCCAAGAGCCAAGACAAGCCGACAAAATGATTGGAACGAGTAGAATACATTTTTTTTGGACACGTTACATACAACCCAATATGTATTTATTTTAAATCTTATGGGGGGGGGGAATGAATGGAAAAACAGGAATTAGGACGACCCGTGACCGACCAGACACAACTATAGATAACTCAATGAACATATTAGCTCACCCACTCAGACGATTGGTTGTGCCGACAAGTCGAAGCCTCAAAAAAAAAAAAGAAAAACCTAAAACACGATTCGGCAGCCCATTACGCAGTATTGTAAATTAAAGACATTTGACAAGAGAAAANAAAAAAAAAAAAAAAAAAAACCTAAAACACGATTCGGCGGCCCATTACGCAGTATTGTAAATTAAAGACATTTGACAAGAGAAAAATAATATCAAAAAAAATGTTTCGACAAACACAAATAATATGTAGGAAACGCCATTGAAATTCGAACGGTTGTGAACCGCGGAAATGACAGTTCAAGATTTTCGGTGTGCTTAATTAAGAATAGCGTGAGAATATCCGATCTGTTGAATACAATAAAGCAGTACGCAAGGTAAAATGCATTTTTACTGCGCGTATCATGGTTAGTACTGTATATTAATTATATTACAGCGACAAGTGTTTATTTTATATTTTTTTGTTTTTAATGAACTGGCGCGTCTGCCGCGGAACATCGCAGTAGTCGCAAAAAAAAAAAAATAATAATAAAAAATACAATCGGTAATTAAACCGTTCGTTGTGATCGTAGGTACAACGCAGGTTTTTCTTTTTTTTTTTTTATCTGGCGTCCAAATGTTGAAAACATTGTCCTTTTCATGAACGCTTTAAATACAGTAAACAATTTAAAAAATGTTGACGGACACTCGACAGAGAGAAAAGAGACAGTTTTTTAGAAAATCGGAGAAGACCAATTATATTGGTATCGTCCGCTACGCGATGGAATCGAATTATTATGAATTACACTAGAGAGGGGGGGGATTATTATTATTAGTATATGAGATATGAGGGCACGCGACGGAGTAGTAGACGAAGAAATAATGACGGGTACCGGAAGGAATATTATGGTAGGTGGAGAATAAGAGTAGCCAGGGGCGCCGTCTACAGGGGGCTTTGGGGCTGCAGCTCCTCATGAGCTTGATAAGATGAAGCTCAGTCTCCAACAGTTCTCATATGGTTCTTGGTTAAATGGAGTCTGATGTCAGGCATTTTTTAATTTTTGCTTTATGATTTTTCTTGATACTAATACTAATAATAAATACTATAATATACAAAACAACAAATAACTATATTTTAGCAATTGTTTAACGAACAATTTAAGTTAAATAAAAATAGGAAATGTATGGTAAGATTTAAGTAAAACCATACATGTGTTTATAAAATAGTGTGCCCCACATGACATTTTCAAAACCTGGGGCCTCTAAGAGTAACCCATACTTGAGCGTGGTAGAAGAAAGCTTAACATATAGTAGAAAATCATTGGATTCGTGTCAATAATTGAATTGACTTTTAGTATTGATCAAGTACTGTGTTTAAAAAAAAACCAGTGTGATAAATCACAAATACGAAACCACAATCCAATTATTATTGTACACGGCGTGCTATCTACGTGAAAAAAACTCTCTTCTCGGATATCAATTGTATTGTGTTTTGATATAATATTACCGCCTCATCGTAACGTATACACAGCGGCACGTGTCAGATTATTAGTCATCGTACAATAATGATTATTAACGGACGGGGAAGCAAAGGATGTGATTACTATTATTATTATCGTGACAACAATATAATAATTATTATTATTCGGTCGGCGGAATTCATTTCAAACGTTTTGTTTCATCGCGAACGCCGGCAAAGAAACATTGGAATTCAACGTGTTACGGGGATAAACGTAAAACAGAATACGAAAAGAACGATAAACTGCCAAACATTTAAATATAATTTAGTAATCAATATTTCACTTGCATAATATAGATATATATATATATATATATATATATAATAAATGATATCTATGGCAAGGGAAAAAATCAAAAATAAAATTACTACAAAACATTAAACCGTTATGAACTATAAAAAAAAAGCAAAATTTCAAAAATAATTTGAGTGTTGATGAAGACAATACGTCCGTCTGTATAGATCCAACAAATTTCACGTCTCTGGATTGTGTCCAAAACCGGTGTATCGCGGACATTTGTAAACGGTGATATATATTCTGGAAAAATGTATTTAGAAAACCGTATATCAAACAAAGTCGCAGCAACGGACGGAAAATCGGCAACTTTTAATGTACGCGGTAGGTTCGGTGATTTCGGAGGATTTTTACTAACCGAAAAACTTGTAACAGAATATGCGTCGTGGAAATTAAACGCAGACTATAGGTATAATCTACCCCGCATCATTATCGTAATATATTATTACTGCTTTTTTGATACGGTCGTAACATATTTTAACAATAACGTCTGTCTACGAGCCTTGTCGATGAGTCACTGTGTGTACGGTGCTCGTAACCCCTCTCTTATAATAAATGGATTCGGTGCAGGAAACCGTGAATGTTGCGGCCAAAGTCACCCTCCTTATATAATATTATGCAAACCGAGAACTCCAATCGTATACGGTGACGGGGTCGAGAGTATAATATTATAATATTGATATAGGTGCACTAAATAAATCGATATCCCTGCGTGAAGGAATGGTATTCGAGAGATAAAAATATAGTGATACCACTGCTGGGAAGGGAGGGAACAATTTAACTATTATATCTGTACGCAACGATAAACCATTTTGTTAACGAAAACCGATTCTGAGCGGAGTGTTATTAGTCGTATTTTTTCGATTGTAGCCAAGGTGACTCGGAAATCGACGGGAATTGTACGATAAATTGCCAGTTTCTCTCATTTATTAAGGAAACTATGGCACCGACAAGGTTAAAAAAAATTCGCACGATGGGTTCAGCCAATTTTTTTGGCGAGAAGTTGAGACGGTAGGGTATATAGGGGAAATTAATTTGTATCTGTAAACAACGATAAACCATGTTTTTCCCGGGTTTTCCGTGTTTTTTCCCGGTGTTTCACATTTGAAAAGGGTCTGCATCGTATATGTCGGGGTAAGCTTTCTGGTAGAAAATCGATTGTAGAAACAAAAATAAAACAAAAAAAAAAACACAAATAACAAATCACATTGAAAATCAATGCATTTCTCGTTTCGCGCATACGTCACAAACGGCGGCTCGGAACGGCATGACGGCGGCGTACCAAAGTCAAATTGTTGACGGCGGCAAATAAAAATTTGACCTTCCCGCGCGGAATAAAAAGCGGCTCGAAAACGCCGCAAAGTCCGCGAAGTAACAGATGGAGCGGAAAAAACAAATACAACAAAAACAAGCGCGAAAATAAACGTCGGGAGAAACCGTTGCAGTTATGCGACTTTGTACCGAATTATCGTATCAGTTTGTGCGCGCGATAACCGTAGACGTTACTTTCGAGTGCACGGGTGTTTCGAATTTCCACGGTCTTGCCGGCATATTACGCAATCAAAATAACACTGTTCGGGAATATGGGTACCTGCCGCTGGTTTATTTATGCGTGTAAATAATGTTATTATTGTTGTTATGATTAATGACCGTTGGAGTGTCTACGGGTTCAATAATAAATTATTAATCCGCACACTTCGCAGTTTCGTGCGCTCTGACCACGAAAATTACACGACGACGGCGAAAATAATCAGACTACGAATAACATAAACGAAGACCAAAATGTATCGTTTCGTTTTCAATTGAATCTTTTCGCGAATTGAATTTTTATAGGACGAAGTGCTCCGTTGTAGCCGGTGAAAAATGAGTGAGTAAGGGGCGAGTGGTGGAGTGGGGGGAGGGTGAAACATACGAGTATAGACGCCTGATAACTAGGACTCGAGACTTTGTGCGTTTAAAATCCACAGAAAACCGCTTGAAAATGCCAAAAGAGCCCTGACAATTTTTTATTTAAATCAAAAGTGACAGAGGATTCAGAGTAGTTTAAAACTCTCACCCCTCCCCCTCGTATCGGCACTTACCATTAAATGCAATTGTCTAATACTACAAAACGATTAACATAATTTTTTTTTATATATAATACTTATAATTTAAATACTTGTGTTAATCATTTTTGTAGTAATGTTCGAAAATTGTGTTTTATAAATTAAGAGCCGTTAGAGGGGGGGGGGGCTTTTAAAAACATACTACCATTTTTGTGTTGTTTTAAGTGCGTTTTCAAGGCTTGTTTGACGTTTTTGATAGATTTTTTGTAGATTTCAAGTACATACAATCTCGAACTCTACAGTTAATCCTAACATCTCGATAATAAATATTATTACGGTGGATTTTCGAAAATGGACCGAAACGGGTACCCCGATCGTACATAGCAGCCTATAAACCCGACGGTGATTGACATATTTATAGGTTAAAA
This sequence comes from Cinara cedri, assembly GCA_902439185.1. NCBI lineage: Eukaryota > Metazoa > Arthropoda > Insecta > Hemiptera > Aphididae > Cinara > Cinara cedri. Next base: position 66,063 of record CABPRJ010000027.1, read on the forward strand.
ATCGTATTCAACATTAGGTAAGTTTATTATTATTTCGAAAGTATACAGATTCTGTGTGAACCATGGAATTGGTTTTACCTCGGGTTTCACTAAAATGTGTTGTTTTTTTTTTTCTGTAAACGACTTTTTTACCACAAATCTTGCTCCAATCAAAAACTTTATAGGAAATTTTGTGTAAAATTTATGATATACTTAGTGCATATGGAACGTCATTCTTTTAGATTCTGAGTGAAACGAGAAATGACGAATGTATTGGTTTTACAATGTTTATTTATTTTTTATGTGAACTCTTTTTCTACCAAAACACATACTCCGACCATCAAGTATAGCATCTTTTCTGAAAGGAAATGTTCTCTGGGTAATTTAGAGAGGTCATTTTTTGAAGTTCTCATTAATATTCGAGATGATTTTTTTTTTTATTCAACTCATTTAATCATTAAGTTTTCATTAAACAAATTTCCATAAATATCCCGCAGTCTAGTTAAAATGTGGGTTGAAGATGAACGATTGAGTTGGTTTTTTTTTTTTTTTTGAAATTCGAACATGCATTCACATATAATCGGTTTTACCGCGATCGATATAATTATATATTTATGGTTTTACTCGATTACTCCGATTCGGGAATTTATACGATTCCCAACTGTCACTAAACAGTAAACAGGAATTGATCATTTTCGAGTTTAAAATTAACCGGTCGATCATAGCTCGAGTTCATTTAGCTTTCAACTTAACAAATTGAATTGATTTTCGGTTAAATTTTAACCAGACTTTTAATCGAAATTTGTTTTGTATATTTCACTATACCTAATCATCAATAGTCGAGTTAACTTATAATTGTTACGATAATAATACTATAATTGTTTTCATTAGCTTTCACTGCACGGCTGCATCGTTGATAAGAACTATGAACGATACTATAATTTACGGTCACGTTATTCGTACTATTTTCAGTACCTAATCAATAACCATAATGAAATTATAAAAAAATAAACACACAGTTTTGGGAGAAAATAATAAAATACAATATGTACATTATCTATCCGACGACAGAATTATGAGATAAAATGATATTTTTCGTTTGTTTGTACTTTGCCCGGGTGAAAACTCGGTTAAAACTCCGGATTAAAACAAAAATCCGCTACAATTTAAAACCGCAGATGCAACTTAACCCATTCGTATTTGTATATTTGTTTCGGTTAATTCTGTGGGAATTTCGTCACAGCGCCCACAGAACTACAGCAGTGTAAGGACGTAAACTAAATAGAACACAATAATACGCAACGGAATGCTGTTACTACTACTTATTAGGAAGTGGGGTGCAAACTGTACAGAACTCGTGTTTTCTTATTTATTTAACGATTTTTAACAACGGTAGGCAGGTATAATATTATCGTGTTTGTTTTCGGCCGGATAGAATATTGAAATGAAATGATAAAAAAAAAAAAAAAAAAAACGGCGAATACAACAGGCTGTACATATCATTATATTGGGTGTTGCGACGATATACGAGTGCGTAACAGCAACTACGGCAGGGACTGACACGACCGCACGCCCAATAACATTATAGGTAGGTAAACACAAAACCAATACTCACCAACCATCGACTTTCAGCGTATACCTACCTACATACAGAGCGTTAAAAATATAAACGTAACAGATTCAACCGATTCGCCGATATTATTTCGTGTCGACGGTCGACGTGGGTGGACACGGGTAGGTACGGCGGCTATAGTTACCGTCGCGTATTTCGTAAAACGTTCGACACGCTTATGCGCGAAAACCTAACGCGGCAGTACGTTCGGTCGGAAAATTCACGTGAAAACGCGTTTTCGCACGCCCGCGACTGTTGAACGCTTACGGCTAAAACTCGTCGGGGAGAGAGAGAGAGAGAGAGAGAGAGAGAGAGAAAACAAAAACTACGCGTACGTTTCAAAATTCTCGTGTAATCGACGCGGCCGCGGAATTCGGCGAATCGTATTGACGGTGTCTCGGTATACCGTGTCAATAACGCGATATTGTGTCGTACAACACGAAAACGTCCCGAGGAAACGCGATACGGGGAGAACGATAACTCAACATCGGCCGTCCGCCCGGAAGGAAAAAAAAAAGAAAAAAAAAGTCGGGTTATACCGGCGTGCACTGCAAGTAGTGTCTGTATTACGACGACGTACAATTGCATACGGGGAGCGGCGACACGGCCGGGGCTGGGGCGGCGAATTTCGAAATCGATACGCGGGCGAAACGGCAAAGTGCGTTTTTTAAACACCCGACGGTACGCTCCCGGACACCATGTGCGTAATAACACAACGGTCCGCGGCTGGCGGACGAGCGGTCCGAACCCGGTAATCCACGCTGCGGAAGTTAAATATAGACGTTTCGCGACGGGCCGCCGGGGGCGCTGGTCGCGACGCGCCGGGTTCCCCCTGGCGTGGTTTTTCGCAAAGGTCTTTGACGCCGACGAGAACGGAATTAATCAACGTCCCCGACGGTGTACAATTGTTACGGGTACGTGGGCGCACCGGGTGCGGGTGCGAGTTCTCCGGGCGCACATTACGAAACCACCCCGACCAGGTTATTACAATAATAATATTATGTGTGTCGGCATTCGTCTGTCCGCTTACCGGCGTGTCGTACTCGTCCGGCTGGTAGATGTCCTCGTTGGACGACCGCTGCTGGTGCGAAAACGACGGTTTCCTGTTTGACGATTTTCTATCCGACGACTTTGGCGAACTCATGGCCGGTCGTCGCACAGCATAACAACCGCCTGCGTCGTCGCCGCGAGTCTCGGGGACACGTTGTCAAAAAAACTTAACGCCGTTAAATACTTTGGCGGGCGGGCGGGCGGACGGACGGCGGCACGACCGCGTTCTTATTAATAAACGATTAAAAAAGTGATGACAAAAAAAAAAAATACCGAATTTTATCTTTTCCGGTCGGGCGAAACGGCACAAACGCGATCCGACGGATTCCAGCGGTTCTAGAAATCCGTGTAATCAACAACACTATTAAAACCGTTGGATCGGTGATAACGACGGGCGAGATGGCGGACACGCACACTAACGTCAATACGACGCGCGTCGACGACTGACTGCACGAGCGACGGACGACGAACGGCGGAGGCGGCCGCGGTGGCGGCGCGTGCGTAGTCAGCTGATCCGCGTCGTCGTCGCCCTCCCGCCCATCGTGGTACCGAGTAGGCGGATGCGGCGGCGGGAGTTGAGGCCTGGCGTCATTACCCGCGGGACCCATCGATTCGCAATTGTATAATGACGTCGTCGTCGACGGTCCGGACCGGGAACGGCGGCGCGAACCCGACCGAGGCCCTGGCGGACACGCGACAGGACCACGCCATGGTCCGACGACGACGTGGGCCCGCTGTTAACTTCGATCGGCCGGAACGAAACGCGTGGCCGCGGCGCGTGCGAGTCCCGATTTTTTTTTTCTTATGCGAGCGAGTCGAAGCCGAACGAAACGAAACTATAAAATAATCGGTTGTTACCACGACCGTGGTAAGTATACGAATACGAGGAAGTGTTCGACGCTGAAAAGTCCCCTTTAAATTATTTTCCAAATTTTATTTCTATTTTAACCAGGGGGTGCTAGGGGGTCTTTGGCACCCCGAGTTTAAAATTTGCACTCTCAAAAATGCGCAATATGCTTTTTTTATATCGTCAACTAAATATTTTATCCGTTTACTTCATAATTGATAAGCGGAATAAAATACAGATTACCTACAGACAATACAATATGTGTACACAAAAAATAAAGTTAAAAAGTTATAATACGTTTTTACATAAAAATTGTAAATGAAATGTGCAATTGTTTATTTTGAATGTTGTGTAAAGGGGATTGTTGAGGTATCACCCATATGGTCTGTGATGTGTCTATAATTTTACCACCCCTAAAGTTGATGGTCTAGTTGCGCCTATTACTATACTGTACTAAAATGTGTTTTAATTGTTGTCGGAAACCACTTTTCCGGTTAGTAAAAATGCACATTGTATAATATGCCTTTAAAAATGTAGATTTTTCGACCGGTGGTAGTTAATTTAAAAAAAAAAAAAAAACTGACAAAAAATGTTGATTTCTGGGTTATCTTGGCTACAAAGGAAAAAAAAAACTAATAGCTAATATGATTAATAACTTTATCTGTAACAAAGCTCCGGTCAGAATTTTGTTTTGTTTACAACGAATTATCGTTGCTTTTAATACATTAAATTATTATCATAGTATATATAGCCATCCGAAATTTCCACGTACAGCAGTGACTTATTCATGGCTGTCAAGTACTTCCAGCTTTTTAATTTACTATAATATACAAGATGTGAAACAAAAATAATATTATATTATATAATATAGGTAATTTATATACATATGTTTATCAAGTTAGTACCGGAAGTCTTGGCAAATTCTGAAACTTCACCAAGAATTTGCCAGATTTTGCCATGCAATTATCAAGTTGGCACCGGAAGTCTTGGCAAATTCTGAAACTTCACCAAGAGTTTGCCAGATTTTGCCATGCAATTTTCAGAATTTACCAGGACCTCTACATAATGTATACAGATAAATACTTTTCCCTCACACTGTGTTTTTCTCACCGAATACAGTATCGTTTTTCTTCAAATCGTAGGTATTAATTTTTTTTAAAGAGCTCTGGTGTCGTATTTCCAAATTGTCTCCACTTCGTAAAATTTTAAAATTACTGATTACTTTATTGTTAGTTATTACTTTAAATATTACAATGACCATTAATCTACTGTCCAATACCCATTTAAGAGAAGGAGCATGCTCGTTTTTACGGACGAAAATGACTTTGCGGGAATAGGAATAATTCATTGACATCATAATATTTCCCTAACATTTGTTTTAAACTGATATACAAAATGTTACACTGAACCCGATTTTTTATTTGGTTTTAAATAATGACGTACACAAGTTAAGAACATTTATAACTAAATTATAACAAAACAACTAAGTGAAAATAATAAAAGCATTATTTTCGTGAATTTTCCCGTTCTTTCTACATTTTTTCCAATTATTATGAAATATGCGTTCCCTTCTAAAACGGTGCTACACTTGAAAATCGGATCAAGATTTCTGGTAGAAATTTAGTAGACAGTATAAAAAATAAAAATAAAATAAGAAACATTGTAAATTAAAACCGATACATTCATCGCTTTGCTAAAAATTTAAAAATAACCCCAAAATACGATCGTACTTCATAAAAATAAACCGTGAAAGAAGCTTGAAATTTGTACTTTTAAAAAATTATTCCCCCGTTAGACCGATGTTTTTTATATTTTTACTCATGCGTGCGTGTTTAAAAAGCGGAATTTAATAAAGATAGTAAAAATAGTTCTAATATTTTAGTTATTATCGTGTCTGCCTATGCGGTGCGTGTTTATTTTTTGACGTATACTGTTTTTATTCGTACGTACGTGATTTTCGTATTTTTTTTAATTTTAAAAATATTTTGAATTTTTCTTTTCGAGTGGCCGGGACGTGCGGTAATGTGAATTTTTTATTAAAATTATACAATATTACGAAATACCCTGGAAACATAATCACTATATTTGCATTTTAGCATAGTGTGTGTATATTTTGGTATTTTATATACATTGCGCATTTCTTACTATACCTACCTACACGGTAATTAACCGTAGATAAAGTTTCTGCATACTATGGTGAATAATATGAAATAATTTTAAATTTTAAACTAAGTGAATGTAATGGTTTTACTATAATTTGTATTTTATTATGCGCGTGAACAACTTTAATTCTACCAGAAGTCTTGTTCCAATCATCAGCCTACATTGAGGTGGACATTTTTTGTTTTTCCTTGTAGTTTTCTTAATAATCGACAAAAAAACATTAGAGAAATGGGAAAATATTATTTTCGCTTTTTTAATTTTTTTGTTATAAGGTTAGAACTAATCACAAATACTTGAAATTAATTCTTGAATAAGTACTTTTTAAAAATGTTGCTGTTTTCAAATCATTCTGACGTAATGCAGTATTTTTATATTGAAAGTTTTGAAAGTTCAAATTTGTTTGGGTATCACAAAAATCACAGTGTTTCAAAACACATTTCACCGAACTTTTATCTAAATCGTTTTTCCTTACCAAAGATTTATCTTCTCGTAGAATGAATACAAATTGAATTCCTTCTATACCTTACGGCTTACACCTTCCTTTACAGTCTTTCTTCCAGTAGCACAAATACACAATCATCACTCATCAGCATTATCTTTTATACTTATTAGTTTAAAATTGAATATTGTCGGCTATCCAATGAAATCTCGTGAGTTGATTTTAATAAATTTTACAAAACTGTGACTAGAAAACTATCATTAAAAAACTACAAGGAAAATCAATATTGACCATCTCAATGAACCAACGAGATCAAATATTCTACAAGATAGGTCCGATATAATATTTTTGAATCGTGCAAGATTTCTGGTAGGAAACTTGTTTACTGACACACACATAAAAAAACTACTTTTGCTGGGTAGCTGACGATATACATATTGTCGTATTATTAAACGGCCACGACATTGGACGGACCGGAAAAACACGTAACGACCTCGACTGAACGCTATACAATTTTTAATAATATTATTCGTCGGGAACAGGAGTATGTCACTAACGACATGTTTATTCAATTTCATGTATACTTTCCAAATTAACTCTATTCCTTAATATATTTATACTATTTATATATGAAAAGGGTTGATTTATAGAGGGGGCGACGTGACGTGATGATCCCCCACTTAGACTTTTTCTAACCAGATTTATGTTTTACTGTTTATTTAAAACTATGGTGCCTACATCGTGTTTAAAACTAGATGTCTAATGTCTATACAGTTCAGTATTTTAGTCAGCAATGGGTCTACACAACCTGGTCTTATGTCAGGTGCAGATTTCTGTAGTTGTCTTTGTGGTAAACACGTGTATACTAAACTTAGCTTATTCGTTCATATTCATCTTGACCATATTCAACAGACCTACCGATTTTAATTAATTACACACACACACACACACAAAGACATTAGGTAATAATGCAATATAAATATAGAAAAAGTTATGAAAAGGTTCTCGAGTGAAAAAAAAAATGTAAAATTATTACTGTAACTGATTATAGATATTTATACTTAAAATTAAATAAAGATAGTTTCAATTGAGTGTGCATATTAAATTTATATATAAACATATTTCGTTTAGTTCGTTTTCTGGGTTCGGTTAGGTTAAGTTAGTTCAGGGCCGTGACTTCGGCGATAACATCACCTAATTGTCTGATATGTTTTGCTTCGCCTTTTGAAAGGTGGTTCTGTTAAGAAGGGTTGGCCAGGCCGGGTGGAACAATGCTAACGCAGTCCCCCCCCCCGATTCGACGGAGTCTATAAGAATGAAAAAAAAAATAGCTGTACCTAGGAAGGTATGAGAGGTGCCCATGACCAGGTGCTCTGATCACAGAGGCGCAAATGAAAGATTTTAAAGTTCTGTAATTGAATATTTTTACAATAAACGTATAAATGAACGCCAAACGAACAGGTTTAGCTTTTATTTTTTTCTTTGCTAATCGGTAAATGTTTCTGACATCACATTTCGCTATGCATGGTACTGAGTTAGTTTGTTCTACGATAAATCAATAAAAACACAATTACCTGAAGGAGCTAATTTAACTGATCTAACCAACTTAAAGCGTTTTTTTTAACCTAACCTAACCAAGGAAATCCTTCAGAAATTTGTAAAAAATTCAAGATATAAGTGTAAGCCACCGACCCCTTGCCCCGTATAGAAATGTGAAATTTAAAAATCCGGCTTTCGAGATGTTTTCGGACTTCCGCGTTTGTCCGTCTGTTGTTTGTAATAATATTATGTTCAAAGCAATTGTATTCAGATATATCTCTACGCGTGCTATAGACTATGTTTGTCCGGTTTTTAATGTTTAAGTGTCAATTTAAAAAAATGTTAATTTGCATGATAATAAGATATATTATTAGAATGTTAAATATTCCTAGAGACATTCTTAAATAGTTGAGGGTAAATCCACTATAACTGATAAGAATTAATGTACCACGCATCAAGTACCACGCAGGGTCATGGCCCGCCGGACTCCACATGGCTTTACTTGTTAAAGTAGACACCTACGGTCGAACAATTGTGATGGATTTTCTTTTTTATATAGTTTTCACTAACTGAAAAAGTGTTCTCAGATGCATTTGACCAAAACAAAAAAACAGATTATTATAACTCGCATGGGTCCAATACGTTTTCTGATAATGGACTAAAGATCGTCGCGAAAAGCGCATAGGTATACGTATAGATATCAATAGTTTCGTCTTTTCCGCAAGACCTGGTCGAATATTACCCGATTGTATAGGTCTAAACTCTAAAGTGAAAACCGAATCTAGCTGAGTTCGCGGCGCGTGACGATGCGTATTATTGACGTATCGCGTCCAAGGTCGTCGGCGGCGTGTCCGCAAAAACATTTCGTCTGAAACGTGTTGTTTATAAATAAATATAATATTATACACCAGCTATGCCAGTAGTCGGGAACGGGTTTTGTCTATTATGGTATTTGTTTAAAAGTCCATCGTTTCTATATCGTCTATATTTCATGTTTGATTAAACTGTAACTGCTGCCGTTTCCGTCCGTCGGGTCCAAATGACTCGCGATTTCCTCTTCCCCAACATTCTCTTCCCCTACCCCAAATGGACGCGTTTTCGTTTTTTTCGATACGCCACGCCGCTTAAACTGTACTAATCTATACGCTATGCGTGCAAATCGTATAAATCCATACCATCGTAGGTACCGTCTTCTTCTTCTTCTTCTTCTCATTCACAATTCGTCCCGTCACTTCTCCGCCGTCCGTCTCAAGCGAGCAAATTTACTTTGGTTTTACAAATCAGCCGTGTAGCCAATTTTTCAATTTGAAAAATCCTCCAAAAATGTGCGCACCGTGCACTGAAATATGTGGATTTCCCATTAGTTGTGGTACTTATTTTCCGGATTTCCGGATTCCTTCGACAGCACCGGACAAAACAAATAATAATTAAATCCTAGCTGTGATATGTTCACAAACAAAATACGATGTATTACTTAAGTTTAATAAGTTCATCTTATTGTTCATAAATAAAACACCTACGTTTTAACCAGTTATTCCACTTATCAAGTATATATAGTATGTACATATATTATAGTATAATATATACAAAATAAATAGATTGAAATTATTCAAATTCAACGATTGCAAACCTAGAAGAATAATTATTATAAAAAATGTCTTTATATTTTATGATAATATTATAATATTATTATGAAATAATAATACAACCACGCAATAATTATTGTCGGTGTGACAGGCGAAATAGACATTTTTTTTTCTTTTTAATACAGTTGATGAAGGGTAAAAAAAATTCGGTGCAACACTAACGGCACCCGTCGAGTTTCACGAGTAAATAAATTCCTAAATGACTATGGTATTCGGTACCTACTACGTATATTTCTCGTAACAAAATACTAATAGATGCGACGCAAAAAAAACCGGTTGTGTCATATCTGGCTTTTGCGATAACTCTGCGATAACAAATGCTACTTAATCCATTTACATTACTGGTCTTTGCATTTTACGTTTCAAACATTAATTTAAAAATAATACAATTATGCAGTATTTTGAGTGAAATTGGGAAAAAAACTGCTAAAAATTGCTAAAAATTTTCTATTTTAAACAAATTTTGGCGCCCCTGAATCCCCTTTTTTAACACTAATTTTACATTAAATTCATATATTAGAATAGATAATACGAATATCACTTTGACAAAAGAGATATCTCTAGCTTCTGCGCCCTTTTAAGGAACTCAACATTTGTCTTTTTGGGGCAATTGCCCCCTTGAGCACCCCGTATACGTCAAATATGTTAATGTCTATTTATATAATGTGTCTCTATAAGAAATCAAAAATTTTGGAGCATTTTTTTTTCTTTTACTATGAGTATCACTGCACGCGTCGTTGTAAGACTATAAACCTAACCGAACAATTTCAATTTATTACTATTAAAAATTACGTTTAAAATAAAAACACTAGTTATAATTAACACTCGAGTAAAATGTCAAACATTTATGTGTATTGTAACAGTAAAAGGTAATTTATAATTTATGAAAAACAAAAACATCAAATCCAAATTCAGAATTAATTACCCAATAGCGTGCAATATACGCGTATACTCGGAAAATTGAAAAAAAAAATTGCTGTTTCGCAGTAATATTATTCATAAATCATAATTAAAAACAAATTTATAATTTACTTATCTGGTTTAATAGATCTTATCTGTAGATAAAAAGTATGTAAACGAACTATATAATAATTATAAGCTACCCCACGGACAGTCGTATAATGTTGTACTATACTGCAGCTGTTTGATTCATAAAATAAATGAATACATAACTATATTATTGTATACGAAGCCAGTGGTTTGCAACTTGAATTTTAAGTAACGTGCATTATTGTATATATAAGTATTGCAAATATGTAAAACCATCAGAAAAGTGGCGGATTTGAGGTTAGTGACATGGCAATGCCCACTTTTGGACTTTTTTTTAAAAATTGTTACTTGAATTATGTAAGTGTACCCATGGCCATAACTAATGGAAATAGGGTCCAATAGTGTACGTTTTAACGTAAAATAATCAGTGTATACTATATATAGGGTCTTCTAAATTGCATGTTGCAGTTAAATTTTCAAAATCGAAAGTAGATAGCAAGTAGATAGATTTGGCACCAAAAATTAAGGGTGACAAAAATAAGACAATGTAACATTCTAAAGGATACATGATTATACACATTTTTTAAAATAAATCATTTATGAAATTTGAAAAACACTGAATTCTAGGTACCTACCTAAATTAAACTATAATTTTAAACCCCTGACTCATAAAATTTGTATCAATCATCCGGTATGTACTTAAGTAGATAGGTACAAAAAATATAGAATTGTTTTCAATATATAAAAACATTTCAATAAATTTGAGGTGCCTTGGATTTGGCTCAAAGCATTATACAATTCGTTAATAATTATATTAAAATTATAAACATTAAACATTACCCGGCTCGAAATGAAAAGGTAATTTAAAAAACTGTTTACGCACCTACGAGGTAGGTACCGCTGCATTACAACACATGCAAATGTACATTGTACCTATACATGATAACTAAATTGAATACCACATCATTATTATTTACTGACCAAAACCAGAATAATATAAAAACATATTAAGTATACCATAAATAGTCGTTTTAAAAAAAAAATACTAATAAAAAAGTGTGAACATAGGTCAGTGGACTGCGAGCCGATTAATATTCGTCTCTCTCGCACGGTATCCTCCGTGGTAAAAACCGGTAATATAATAATATTATATTTACTTAAATGGCTAAATTTAATGCATTTAGATGGGTGCACAATAAATGAAAATTGTCAACATTTTTATCTTTTTTTTTCAACAAACCACAAACAAATAAACCAACCGTGACAGTGAAAACTTAACAAATCTATAGGTCTAGTAAATAAATATATAAAAAAAAATGTATACATAAAAATAAAAAATCACTAAATGCGTCACCTGGAGTATTATGATAAGTGTATTGTACGACCGGTTTCGAATTAAAAATTCATCATCAGGTATATCACACTCAAAATGAAAAACGCGACTGAATATAAAAATTAAATGAAGGAATACATAGAAAAAAAAAATTATAGAAATTTGGTGTTTTGCATAGAAATAATTTATTTTAATAGGAGAGATTATTTAAAGTGGATTATTGCTAGACATAGATATGTTAAGAAATATAAATCATTCGGTTATTATTTATAATCTAAAATGCATTGACATAAGATATTATTTTCAAAATCGGTTTGTACATTTAAAATATTATTAAAAATATTTTTTCTTTATTTCATTATAGAAATGGAATTCTTCTAAAACTGAATTGATGTAAATGTTATTTTAGGTACTTAATATCTCTAAGTCTGTATTAATATCAAAGCTTACATTATGGTTATTTTCTAAAACATGTTTAACTGAAATTTACGTGCAAAATTGTGAAACCAATAATATTATTAACAACAAAATATACAGTCCGTATATAAAAGCATATTATAGGTATGTTAATGACGCGTTCAATTTATTTAGAGGTTCAAATAGACAAGTAGGTAATTTAATTTATTACTTAAACAAAATAAATAAAACATTCAATTTATACTCGAAATACAAATAAATAATAAATTAAATTTCGTAGATCTTACAATTTCCATAATAAACAATTACTTTGATATTAGTATTAACAGAAAACCTACACAAACTGATATTATAATACCATATGGTTCTTGTCGCCCTTATTATCAGAAAATATCATTATGAAATTCAATATTCAATAAGCTTTAACGTTATCCATTAAATAAACATAATTATCAACACGAGGTCAATATTATCTGTAACATAGCCCATAGAAATAATTTCAATTCAAATACTATTAAAAATATTAATAAACGTATTAAAGAAAAACTAATACACAACTCACCAAATAATGTTAACTATTGTAGTATGAAATGTCAAAATAATATATCTAACGAATTCGATACAATTCTGAACAATAATACAAATAATTTAATCAAACATATAAACAACAGAACTGAAAACTTTACAAAAAATCCCCCTTTTATTGAAAATGCTGGTATATATAAACTTAAATGTAACTATAATAAATTGTATATAGGTAAGACAAATATAAATTTTAAAACAACATATAAAAAACACATTTCTAAAATAAAATTTCCCCCCCCCATAAAATTGACCCAAAGACGCCCCTGACTACAGGTAACGAATTTATTAATTTATTTATTTTTATATTTATATATAACCCAACCTTACGAGTATTAACCATTTTAATAATTTTGTTTCAGATTCCATTACACGAACGAACGACCCACTATATCAGAATAGTTTATTCATTTATCGACCTGTTGAACGATTATTGTAAAACTATGCATTATTTAACGTTTAATCCGTAAATGAATAAACATGATATCCCTATTGTACGACGTTGACTTTATGTAGCCCGCGAGCTTTGATGTTTTCCTATTTGCAGCTTTGCCGTTATCCACTTCGAGTGTGCTTAATCTCCGTGGGTTTTTTTTTTTTTTTCAGAACTAATCTCGCGCGCTCATTGTCGACTTGGGTGCAGGCTTACGCGTTTAAATCCTATTAAAAACTTAATCAATCTTGGACGGCAAACTCTTAATACTTCGTAGCAATTAATTAATTACAGTGAAATCGAAAATACTTCGTATAATTGAACGAGATTCGTATAGATTTTGGCGTATCATTTATATCGTTATAATAATCCATTAGGGACAAATACAGACAAATCTAAATGTTTAATGACCGCGCATGAAAAAACGCCGGTCACGGTCACAGCGATAAAAAAAAAAAAAAAACACAAATTAAATTCAACTGAATACTGAACTAATATAAAAATTATGAACGGTGTGTTATTATACACGGGAGTGCTATTAGAAGAGGAGATCGTTATAAGTGTGCCAAGACCACTGCACCAGCAGCCGTATAAATCATAATTCGAGTAAAAGTATTTAAATACATAGTATATAATAAGTACTGCCGTTTGGAATTTTAAACGGGTAAGTACGACGACGTATACGATATTTCCCGGAGTTGATTTACAGCAATAATTTACGATTTACGCCGAACGATACAAACTGACTTCGGTTATTTTCCAGCTTTTATAGAGAAATTAATTTTGATTAATCGTTAAAAATGATTTTCGAATAAAGTTCGTCGGGCAAAATCCCTTTCGTCATTCAAGTATGTATTAAATGTAACATTCGTCATAAGGTCAATAGATGTGGTATGGTGATGCCGTATGGTATTTTATTTGGAACGTTTATCAGGATTTTCAACGAGCTCATCACCCCTGCTATAGGTATTCTTTTGTTTTATTTTTATCGATTTCCGAGTTTCCGTTCAGAATCTTTTCCGTGATTTATCGTTGCGTGTACAGTTAAAAACAAACCAAATTACCCTGTACGTATTATCCTGCCTACTCAGCAAAACCTACCCGCCTGCACAACAGTGGTCGATCCGCGACGCAAAGTATGTCGTATAGACTATTTTTTCCTAATCGATTACTTTTTTATTCGGCTGGACGAATTAACGAACAAATAAAAAAAAACCTGCCGACACTGAATACATACTAGCCGTGGACTACTGCATTTGGATATGGGTTATTTTTTTTCACGTCCCTTAGATTCGTATAGTCCGGTCCACATATAGAAAAAATAAATAGACGTTGCCTATTTAATTAAACCGCGACGGCGTGTGCGTGCGCAAATACCAGCAGCGGCACACGATAAGCGGTACAGCTGCTGACGGCGGAGTTCCTTTCGAAATTAACCTTAGACTACTGAAGTGCGCGTGTCATCTATAAGTATAATAGTATGTTAAAAACCTTGGCGCCGACTCAGCATCGATACAAATCGCATAATTGTACATAATATTATTATTATTATATACTAACGCGAAAAAAAAAAACACGGCCACGCAAACGTAAAGTGATCGAGTTTTATCATCGTTGAACCAGCATGATGTTACACGAACGACACGTGAATAATGTTACGTACACTCACTACTCACCGGCGTGAAAGAGATACTTTTCTATACAGGTCCCCTGTTATTAAGTTCAACAAAAACGATCGGCGAAAAAACAAACATGTCCAAAATAATAACATACCTCAGGTACAATAAATATCCCGCGGAAGACTACGCGGAAAGTATTGACTTTTTTTTCAGACGGTTGCAAAACGTCGCCCTTATTATTTATAACCACCATACCACATACATAACGAACTTATAATTTCCAAATACCTTCGTCGAAAATTCCATAGCGAACGGATGGAGTTTTGGTTCAAAACAATAAAGTACGTAGGGATTCTTGATTTCCGGACACCCGTTGCCGGTGGCCAGAATGGACAATAAAGACAAATTTTAAAAGGGAGTTAATACACTTGCCGATGGACACAAATGAATTGACGCTTGCGGAAGATCGATCACCCTGTATATAAAAATTTAACGTCGCGTAAGGTTATATAGATTCTTATTGTGTGCGACGATTTATTTTTTTCGTTATAGGTCAACTTCGTATACAGACAAGGCGATTCATACATTATAATAATTATTTGTAATGTAGGACAAAGAAATAATATCGTCCCGAAGGTTTTCGAAATTAAAATTATAAACCGTCGTTTCAGTTGTCAATAACATGATAACTATACTATATGCTTGGTATAACTGTTTCGATGTTTTAAAAGAGATTTTTTTTTTTTTTTTTTTATACACCTAATATATTCATCTCAAGGTTAATATAATATTATTGACTACCTTTATGTAATAATATTTTGATTAGTTTAAACTAAATCCTGCGCTATTCCCGACAAATTGCTTTTAATTAGTTTTAGATTCTGAATGAAGCGAAGAATATTATGGCTTTACAATGATGATAATTTTTTTTTTTTTACCTGTGAACAACTTTGCTACCAGCAATTTTGCTCCGATTTACAATGATAGCACTTTTCTGAAAGGAAATTTGACTGGAGAGGTACTTTAGCAAAGTAATTTTTTTATTTTCCCTGAAGTTATCTCGATTAATGGGAAAAACCCAAGAAAACAAATTCCGAAAAAAATGAATACTTTCCGAAATAATGTGTGTACCCACTTAAATTAATCACGTGGTATATAGGTATATTGGTTTTATTGTTATTGATTTTTAAGTTGTCTCGATTACGTATTTGATAAAGTACAAATCCGCAACTTTTAACGTACCTATTGCGTGAAAAAATTTGACCGTCTTTACTAATTCAAAAAAACACATTTTAGAATCTGAGATTCAGAATGAGAAGACCCAATATCTAAAATTATTTTACACGTATGCCGCGACCGTTCCGCTTTTTTTCCCCCTTTTGTTTCAATAAAATAATAATTATTATTATTATTTACGTTTAATTGATGGTTAAATACCTAATACCGACAAAGTTTTATCCGTTTTGTAAACCAGATAATACTAGCTGACATTCGCATTCGTATCAGTCATTTTTGTTTTTTAATGTTTACTGATACAAGAAACGACCGATAGATTCCGCACATACTATTACGTCAGTATTTTCTTTACATATCATTATTTATTGTGTCATTCTTATATTTTCTCTTCGTGATTTTCTTCTTTTTTCAAATATCCACTCGTTAGAGAGTTTACGGTTTATATAACACACTACACTACACGCCATTCATTAGAATAATATTATAATACGAGTCAGCGAAGATTTTATACAAATAATGTTATATTGTAATAATATCGTGTCAATATTGCTGTGTGCCTGTGTCCATAAAATTTCGAACAGACGGAGTGTCCACGACAATAAGAATTTTCGATTTTCTCATTTATTTTCAGTGCATCCACACAATTGGTAAAAGCAATATTCCGATAATATATACATTAAAATTATCATGTTTCGATGTATTTTTGAATAATTGATTTGTAAGTAATATATATTTCAAAAAAAATTTAAACGACATTATTTATTATAATTATACTTTCTAAGATTAAACGTGTCCGGTTTTATTTTCAACAGAATAACTCGTTTATCGCGTCGAAATTCGTTTATCAACACAATATATTCCGTACGGATACATGTATAATAATATACAATATGTACTAGAGGTACATACAAATTTCAATTTATGTAGGTACTTGCCAAGAAATAATAATGAATTTCTAATAAAACCACAATAATAATATAATGGATAAAAATACGAAATTTTCGACATTTAAAAAAAATTTTTTTGTAGAAATCGGTAATATATATATTTTAACGTTTAGTTAATGACGGTTTAAATGTACAAAAATCTTTCCAAATCTTTTGTAAAATTAAAAAAATGATGTTCTATCTTTTAATTGCAAGACTTTTTGGCCAATAGGTATAGGTTTAAAGGTAAGGAATACGGCTATTTTTACGGACGTATGTGACTTCATATAACTCTTCAAAGTATATTATAATATTATAATTCAATTAAGTATATTTAAACCACCCCCTTCCATTTAAAAATGTCTATTTTTTTTTATGCCAATACATTGCATATAACTAGCAAGAATTTGCATGCCTATCACCGCAATTTGAATTTTTATAATATAGTTTAAACCATGGGGACGCTGCGCAGGAGAACCGTTTCTCCATGACATAGAAAACGATACGGTCGATTTTTAGAGAGAAAAGAAACTCGGTTCAGTCGCTATTAAATTTATTTAACGGTTTCTAAAGTTAGTGAGAAAATAAACATTATTGTTGAATTGTATTGAATATTATTTGTTTTCCGTTTGTCATCAACAGGAAATTGTCCGTTCGGATTAATTTTTTTTTTTATCAAAGAACGACGATAAACAGGAAAAAAAAAATCATATTCGCGCAAACTTAAGGCCATTCTTACAATGTAAAATAATTTAATCGGAAACACGTTATTATTTATAAAATTATAAAAACGAAAAATAGTTTTTAAAACGTATTCCTAATATTACCTATAACGGCGCACTTGAGTAGGTTGAAAACCAATAAAAAAAAAAAATAAATAAAAATAGATCTAATCATAATAGATATAAATAAGTACAAAAAACTATTATATTTTTAAAAATTTAAATATATTTTATGTTATGTGAATTAACTTGACCTATCGCGTCAACAAAAGGTCATAATACTAACGCCAAACTAATGGCATGGGTTATATCGAATATTATTATCGAACATTTTGACAGTAATAATTACATGTGTTTAACGGACGAACGGCACACGCCAAGCACACAATTGTACAATTATTTTTACTTAAAATTAAAGAAAATAAATAAAACTAAAAAAAGAACATTACAAAATACTCTCCCCTGCATTAGATGAAAATTCTACAAGAAAGTTCCTATAAAGTTTTTGATAGAATCAGATTTTAATTTACCCACGGCACATTACATAAATGTACCTGGCATATAAGTTGCCTATATCTAACTCCTTATAAAATGACTAATAAAAACCTTTAGTAAAAGTAAAATTACCTACTACAAATTCAACCAATTGTAATTTAACCAACTCAAATGCGCTCTCAAACTACTTTATTTTATTTGACTACTAAAAAACAACTTATAATAAATCTCCTGTTAAATTATCAAGTATTTCTGTTCGGTCAGACAATTATAACCACAGTACCTATCAAATAAAAACTACATAAAAATCTCACAAACATAAAATGTCTATAAAAAGCTAAAAAATCGCCTAAATTTTTTTTTTTTGAAAATAACACTATGTTTTTTATAAAGCAAATATAGTTTTTATATCAAAATTTAAACTTTCTATGAATATTTTCAACTGAATCACAAAAAAAAAAAAAATGAAATAATTTGAAATCGTATAAAATACTTATAATATCAATATGTACCAAAATAATGTGTACGATAATATAAATAACGAAATTATAAACTTTTAATTATTCCTGTAAATAATTATTTTAAATAATTTATATTCTCAAAATAATAAAATATACCAATTTTAGTTTAAAAACAATATTGTTTTTTATAATGTAGTTAACCTAAATATTTGGATCTAGTATTAACTATGTTCAAAGTACATTGGCCATGGGGCTAATGAAGAGATGACATTGTTATAAATTATCTGTGATAGCATCATCTTTTTTTTCCTGAATGTTATAGAGCCCGGGGGTAGTTAAAAACCTAAGCCATTTAATTAATATAATTTTTATGAAAATTCGAAATATACATACACGTAACGTTGTTTTTTCAAAAATGTGAATACTTACTATAGAACCACAAATAATGTAAAATCATTCAATGGATCATCATCACAAGTTTAAAGTAATTAAACAACATTAAATGATTTGACAAGTGTCAAATAATAAAATGAATTAGCGGAAAAAGACATTGTTCAAACATTTAAATTGTATCTACATCTGTGATAAATTGTGTTATCAAAATTATGATGTGATAAGATAAAAATGGACCTACTAGACGTAATAGCAGATACGTGGCTTGAAACGTGTTTATGGCTACTATAGGGAACTCGTAGACAAGATTACCACAGAATAAAATTTAGTTTCTCATCTACGTCTGTGGTATCACGGGTACGCCGCATCTGCACTACATAGTTACGAGTACTCAATGATCTGCACACGCATTCTCGGAGACGATTCCAGTTCTATGGTATGCAGAATTCTAGAAGAACCCATTACTGTCATTTATCACTAATGTTTGGTTTTACAAGGTGGATTTAGGTTATGCGAGTTACTTTAGTTATTATTTATTATTTATTACAAATGAATACATGGTAAAATGTAATTATGGTCAGTTAAATGGGCTATTATTGTGGTTGTGTAAATTTGTAAAAGATTTAGAAAACAAATTAAACGAGCTCAACTAAAATATCATTACAAATATCATTAAATTTGTAATATTCAAGATGGATTTATCTACCTTGGTAATATTATGACTATTCCACATTATTCGATAATATTATATTTAAAAACAATAATAATTAGTTATAAAAACTGGTCACCACAAACCCTTTGCTCCTAGCACCCATCCGGGTAGGCAATAGTTTGTACATAGTATTGGAAATCGGGAATTAATTACATTAAATACTAAATTTCTTAATATTAATTTTCGACAAATTTACGGTTGGTATTATAGGAATGTTGAATTACCGCCTATAACATTCTTATCATTTTGTAGAAGATCTGGACTTCGACCCATTCTCGCCATAGAGTCTCTATGATTCTCGCATTGTATACTCTATAGTTAAGAAAAATACCACTAAAGTCGTTACGATTTTTGTATGACACCCACTTGGGTATTCTCCGTCAAAAACCCCCCCCGCCCGCCTGCCATATTACACTTACCAGTCCATATCATCTTAGTTCATGATAGCAGTTGTAGCAACCCATGGTTATGGTTACGGCTTTGATTTTATATAAACCATAGCCATGAGTGTAATGAA
Organism: Cinara cedri; assembly: GCA_902439185.1. Classification (NCBI taxonomy): domain Eukaryota; kingdom Metazoa; phylum Arthropoda; class Insecta; order Hemiptera; family Aphididae; genus Cinara; species Cinara cedri. The sequence continues at coordinate 86,174 of CABPRJ010000027.1, forward strand.
CACGAATTAAATGGCGGATTGAAACTTCACTTCTTATCACCAATTAACAGTGTAGTTGATATCAGCTGTGGGGGGAGCGTTGGTAATGGTTATTTACCGTAAAAACTGGACGTGAATACAATTTGTTCGAAAATGGAAGAGGTAAAGTCCAATTAAGCGGGATTTTTTTTGTGCAAAGAATTTAATCTGTGCGTTTATGTTAGTCACACTGATCCGTCCGCCGGTAATCATTATTCTTCCTTATCGTTATCATTTCCGACGCCTGACGCGCGGCATCACGTGAGACATGAATACGTGATTGTGATTTTACAACCTTTATTTACATTTCTATGCTAACTTTTAAAAGTTGATTTATTATAGATTTTTCTGTGAACGTATTATAACCCTTCCGCCATGGTAAGTGATCTAATTTCAATTTATGTTAAACACGATGGTTACGGAAACACCGTTTTCTGTACCTACTGATTTTTTTTTTTTCCAGAAACCTTTAATGTTACAAGGGCACGAACGTGCCATTACTCAAATTAAATACAACCGAGAGGGTGATTTATTGTTTTCATCAGCTAAGGATGTTACTCCAAATGTTTGGTATTCATTGAACGGTGAGCGTCTGGGCACATATAACGGCCATACTGGAGCTGTTTGGTGTATTGATGTCGATTGGAAAACCACCAAGTTCTTGTCCGGAGCCGCTGACAACTCTTTAAGACTCTGGGATGTGTCTACTGGTAACCACATTCACATCCAACTGATGAAATCGTCTATAAACAAATAATTTACAATTTATAGGTGTGGAGATTGGTAATATAAGTAGTAATTCGGCTGTGCGTACATGTTCGTTCAGCTACTCGGCTGATCTTGCTAGCTACTCAACTGATCAGGCCATGAAACAAGATTGTGAAATTTTTATTGTTGACGCTCGTGATAATGAATCATTTAGTAAGTAGTTTTTCATTAATTATTTCTTCCTACTCAAGAAAATTAATACTTCATAAACTGTAATAATTAACATTTGCATTTAATTTATAGTTTGATAGAAATTAAATTTTTATTCAGGGTTTTGAAGAAACCAGTTCAAGTGAACTTGTTCAAAGTTCAAAATATATGAACGAATCACTAATCAAGTTCATATTTTCAACGAATTTGAACTTTACGTGGGTCATTTGTTTAATTCAAATTTTAAATTATAATGAAATAATGTATTTTTACCATATTGCACTTTAGAAATGGAATGTTAGCAAATTCTACTGTAATGACCTCTTGAAATTATTTACATATTATATACTTCATAACTAATTTGATATATTTTAATAAAATCAGTGAGACTTCATGAAACTAGTAAAACTCAATAGTAACTTATAATTAGTACAAGGATTTTTATTCACTAAAGAGTATCAAAATATTCCTTATAATATGCAGTGAAAATTGTAAAACATACAATAAAATTTCAATTATTTTCATCACAAATTTTCATATTTAAATATTATAAATAAAGGTGTGGTAAATTAACACATTTTTAAATTTTATTTATTATTAAAATATAAAAAATCCACAAGGGTTGCAAAATATTATTTTTCCATCAGTAGTAAAAACCTCAAGTGTCTTTGTTTGTTGAGGAAATTCACTCTCATTTTTTATTGCAAATCGAACTACTTATTTCATTTTCAAATTTGCATTTTTACTATTTACAGACTAAACTAAACTCACTAAACCGTATTTTGATCGGAGTGTTATGTCGATAACTGACTGATGTAGCAAGAGCGATTAAGATTATAGATATAAAAGTTTAGGCCGTAATCAATTAATTATCTTTATTTCAATTATTATTTAGTGCCTACAAAATTTATTTTATTCCTTTTTTTTTTTTTTAATTTTTCTTCAATACATTGCAATACATTTTAAATTTCGAAAAAATATATTTTTCCCTGTACCTTTCATATGAAATTTTCAATATCTGTTTTTGATAATACAGGAACATAAAATTACTAAAACTATAATTTCTTCTATGATTAAATTTACTTAAAAATGAATAATGTAATAAATAGAAAAAATATTATTTTGCTACAAATCAAATAAAACGGTTAATTAATACCGAAATTATACTTATTTATTGAGGGTGTAGTATTATTATTTATTATATTGCTTACTGAAATTAATAAAAAAAACAATATTATGTGTTGCTAAGTATTTCTTATTCTATAATTAATTGAAGGGTTAATTATTTATTTTTTTAAATTTAAGTTCTTTGTATAGATTGTATATGTTTTTATTATGGATAGAAAATTTATCAATTTGAAAAAAAAACAATAAGCCAACATTTAAAATCAAAAAATTTATATTAGTTATTAAATACTTAAATAAAAAAATTCTATATCTTTCAATAGAACTTTCATTATAATTAACATTTGGAGGTCATTTTTTTTTTTTAAGTTATATTAAAAAAAACCTATTATACTTAACTCTGTCAGTATTCCACTTGTGTCTTTCTTTAGTAAGTTGTTAAAATTTTTTTTATATAGAAAACAGCGAGCCTATATTGAGAATGACTGTACCAGAATCAAAAGTAACTTCTTTGATTTGGGGTACACTGGACCATACTATTATTACAGGACACGAAGACGGTGCTATTACTCAATGGGATTTGAGAGTATGTACAAGTGTATCAATTCATGTATATTTTATTTACGTTGCAAATTTTGTATAGACTGGAAAAAGTATAGAAACTGTTAAGGATCATCAAGGGTCAATTAATGACATGCAAAAGAACCGACAGGGTACCATGTTTGTAACGGCATCAAAAGATAAAACAGCCAAGTTATTTGATGTTGATGATTTGTCAGTGCACAAAGTTTATGTGACCGAACGACCAGTCAACAGTGCTTCACTATCGCCTATATTTGATCATGTAAGTAGCTTTCATTAATATTAATACTAATAAATTGTGCAACATATAATTGAGAAATACTGGGTTTTGTGTCAAGGTGGTATTGGGTGGTGGTCAAGAAGCTATGGACGTAACGACGACAGCAGCTCAAGCGGGAAAATTTGATGCCAGATTTTTCCACGTCATATTTGAAGAAGAATTTGCCCGAGTAAAAGGTCATTTCGGTCCAATTAATTCTTTAGCGTTCCACCCAGATGGTGAGAGTTTCAGTACAGGCGGAGAGGACGGTTTTATTAGAGTACAGTCATTTGATCCGACTTACAAAGAATTCAGATTTGATTATTGATTATCCTATTGTTAAAGTGTCAATAATTAAAACCCCAAAAAAAATCTAATTTTTTACAATAAAAATGATAACATTAATCTATTGTCAATTTGTGTCATTAATTTATTTAATAAATCATGTCAGATACAAAATATGCCATTGATAAAAATAATTTGAAATAATATAATTTTTTAATACTTTCAAACCTACACTTGTTACGAGTTCAATTGCATCATCCTTTGAACAGACGCTCAATGGTATTTACACTGCATTTGGAAAAATTCGCAAACATTAATGTGTAGCTTATTTGTTGTTATAGGTATTTTTTAATTACTTATTTAGATGTAAAATAATCCAGCAATAAGCATTTAAAAGCTTCAAATGTGGTTGTAAACTATTGTGGAGTAAATTACCGAAACATGCCCAAGTGTGTAACATTGAAAACTGTTCCTGTCCGGAAAGTTAAGCAAAACTTGATTCAAACTAAAGTTGAAAAAAAAGTAATTTAAACAAAATATTGTACTTCAATGCAACTTTCTGTAGTTCTATATTTTTATCAATCCCAACATTCAGGCATTTTATTTTAAATAGTAAACTATGTAATTTTTGTACATTACATATTGTAATAAAATTATTTTATACAAATTAGACTTTTTCTTTACATAATTGAACACAATATATTATGGTAGTGTTATTGTTTCTTATAAGAATTTTTATTCACCATCATAAAATAATACACATTTTGTTAAATTAACCCTAGAGAAGATTCTTTATGGTCTAAAAGACCGGGCTTTAAGAACTTTTTTCATTGTTTCAAAAATACAAAATATTAATCTAACACATCCTAGATGCCATTTTATTAGGTGATAAACTAATATTAGATATAACTCCCACTTTATATGATCTGATATCTGTACTATAGAACAGTTCAAAGTCCATTGTCTAATAAAATACGGTCTAAATGACCGTGTGCTTGCTATACTGTAGTCTGTGATATTTATAAACAATTTAATTTTATGAAAACTCATTTATGGTTAACTTTTTTAAACTGTGTTCTCTTATAATTTTTAGCCGATAAATATTTATCAATCATTATTTTATTTTCAATGTGACTGGCGAAATTGTTGTTAGTTGACACATGGTTTGCCATATTGTGTGTAACTATAATACACTTTCTATATTATAAATAAATTTGACAATTTTTATTTGTTTAAAAGCAATAAAATAATGATTATTTCAATTTATTGAGATTTAATTGAAATATTTCAATACACTGTCAAAAATAACGTGTGTGTGAATTTTCGTGAATATTTTTAATGTGTGTAATCTAGGGTTAAGTAAAGAAAATGTGTAATTGGTATGTAATTTAATTATAAAAAGTAGGCAGCGTTGTTTGAGTATAACAAAATTATTAATGATTTCTTGTAATTGTTTTTATATTACTTAAATAATTGTATTGTTAGCCTACCCTGAATATTCACCTTTTGTACATGCCTCAAATGACTCAAACTAGGCTGTTTTACATTCTCTATAGACATTGATTAATAATAAAGATACAAAATAAATTTGATTTATTTAGTTTTAATAAAATTCGTTCACAGAGAACGATGGAGAGGTATGTGCCAGGCAGCACTGACCCTTAATGGGTCTTAAGCTGAGGAGGAAGAAGAAGAAGAGTCAATAAAATACAAATGTTTTTATTTTATTATTGATTATAATTTTCATATTTTCAACATCAACTAATAAACCTAGTATTTGTTACTAAATTATATTAAAGTTTTTAGAAAAGTAGACCTTAAGAATTTATCAGTTCAATGTAAATAAAAGTAATCGAATGTAATTGAGATAAAACTTGCAAAAAGAAACATTGGTTGTAAATAACTAAATACAAAATTATAATAATTCTCAAAAATACATAACTTATTAACACACAATTCTCAATGCAGCTGTAGGTTATATATTGTTAATTCAAATTAGCTGAATGACATATTTGAATTCCTTTGATAATATGACAATTTTTCTAATTTTAAGACTGGTTCATGATGTATGGAGTTGAATTTGGTTTATATTTTATTATTGTGTGCATTTTTTTTTGATAGTTAATAAAATCTTGGTTAATTTTGTACCAAACAATCACCATTTCTGAAAATGTTTTGTAATTACTCACTACTTAGTAATCAAATATGCAATATTATTAAAAATAACATAGTTATGCTTCTTTTTAATAAACGTACACAAATCATTTTATTTACACATAATTATTATTTGTTATTGGAATAATAAATAAATAATTGAAGGTTAATAAAATATATTATACCTACTCGGTTGTTTAACACAATAAAAATGGACTGACCGGTGAAACAAGTAAAAATGCTCAATGATTATCTTTTTAGATTCCGTGTCAATTTTAAACTAAAAACTTACAAAAGAAGAAAAAATTTAAAATACTTAAATATCTATTCTGTTATGTAGATACCAATTAAACTGAAAAAAAACAACTGAATTTTTTTAAATTAAAATAATAACTATAGACTATAGTATCATTATCATTATTTAAAATCATTATGAATCTTACGTGTGTTCGACAGCTGATTGATTATTGTCCAATTCTTTTAATGAAGAAAATAACAATTAATAAAATATCCAATTGGACATTTCAGTTTTAAATGTCAAAAGTATTGATTTTGTAATATAATAAAATCAATAGTCGTCATTGAAATAAGTAACCCCCAGCCATTTTGTTCCCACTTAACTATAGTTTTTGCAAATAATGTTTTTTTTTTTCAAAAGGTGTAACAACTCTGATGACTTATATAATTTAGTATTTTGCCATTCAGGAATAAATTACTATCATTTATCTATATTTAATTGTAATTGCTTAAACCTGTCCTATAAAACCATTTCTAGATAGACTTTAGTAAAACTTAAAAAATGACCAGATCTGCAATTAAATGGCTGAAAGACTTGGATTTTTGTTGTAGCATTCTACCATGATTATTAATAAATAATGTATGTTAACGTTAAATTTTATTCTATAATTTTGTTTTACGCCCTACTCAATTTATTGTTAAAATGTGTATTGTATTAATGTTAATTGTAATTTACCGTGTAAAACCAAGTTTTGTTCTTTTCAATATGATTAATTTTTTTTTTATTGAAACAAAATGTTGATGTTATAATAATATTTACTTATTGATGATTCGTTCAGAGATTAATAAGATTCTATCATATTTTGGAAGTTTTTTCAATTGTTTTCAGTGATACTACTAAATAATGTCTACTGGTTTACCAATATATTTGTATTTATTAAATGGCCACCTTGGATTTGGCGAATATGAATTTTTATTTTTGAATAAAAAATATATTTAAAATAGAGGAACCGTGTGGCATAGTGATTCAGTTATATTTGTACTGCGAGAATAAAAAACTTGAACAGAACTAGAGCCGTTTCGCTTGTTAAATATCTCCGTATTAAAAAGGTTGTACATGGAATGAACAAAATTGTGAAAATCAGCGATACGTGTCGCACGAGTCAACGGATGAGTTACATTTAAATTGGTGACCATTACCACGGAACAATTTCCATGAAGAGAGATCACCAATGACAATAAATGAAACGTGACACGACTGGTGGCTACGATAGCGATGTATTGTTATATTTCATGAGTTGGGAGAAAATTCTCTGTTTTAAAAGACCTGGTGAGAATTTCCTGCCCAACTCGCGGCGTGGTAGATCATAGTGTTTATCGGCCCGATCGGAATCAGGCCATTGTCAAAAATTAGAGTTCTAGACTCCTTTGCATGCTCCCCTCCACGGAAATCTTTAGTAAAAGGCGAAAGATTTTTTCGTATTGAAGGGGAACCGGAGTGATTGCAACGTTGTTTTCGGATGACTATATACACATCACGGCCGTGTCGGCCTTACCAGAGGGTTTCAAAACCGTGCTGAAATACTGCACTCCTGGTCGACCGATTACTTAGTTATAAGTACTGAGAAGTCGGTTAACTTTCACCGACCATTTATTCGTATTCGGATCACGAATTGTCCGGTTTTTAGATCGTGAAATTGTTCGGACCGATCGTCGCGGCGTCCGTCTCAAACGGAAAACACCCGTCGCGCTATCTGTTGGCGGCACGAACCAAATTGTAGACGGTCAGTTGGCGTGTTTTTCGAACGTGTAGACGGGGTTAAAATACGAAATATCGTATCAATAACGAAACACGGCGACGGAGCTCCATCTGTCGGACGCGGAAACCGTAAATCGAACTATCGCAGAGTTTCCTATCGACGGGTTTCCAAAAGTAGTAAAATAACGATATTACCGAATTACTTTGGATAAATATTTCGCTATGAAGCAGAATTGTTTTCAAATTTGTTAAAACGTACCCAATTCGCACTTTTTAAACATCATTGTTCTGTGTATAGTCCGTGTATCGTGAATAGATCTTGCAAGTAGTATAGTTCGCGTATATTATAATTTGTATACGAATTTTCAGACAGACAATATCGACGTAAAATTATGACAACGTTTCCAACTACGAAAACCGTATCGTTTATTTTTATTCGAAAAAAATCCACAACGCTATTAACACGGTAGATCTACCGTGATTATTCTATACCTACGTGCGCACCAGTAGAGGGCGTACGAACACACGCACAGAGAAAACAAATAGCATAGGTACACCGCAAAACGGAAAACAATAATAATTATTAATGGTTTTCACCGGGTATCTTTTTTTTACTCGATCGAGTATAAAATACAATCGTGCTGCACGATTGTGTATTTACTATTTTTCACGATAACGGGGTTTTTCCCCTTGTTTTATACCTAGTTACTTTTACAATATTATACGTAAATTATAAGTTTACATTATTGTGAAATACGACTACGAATACCCATTGAGTGCTGTTTATTAGGTTAGGAGGTACTTATATACGTATATATTTTTATTTTTTTTTTACAGAAATTTTTAATTTTATTGCGTTTTGTGACTCCCCGGAAATTATTTGTACTTCGACTTTATTTGCAAATCGTGAAAAATGCCAAGTTTATTAATTGGAAAACGGTCAAAACACGGGTTCCAGAAATTGATCGCAGTTGATGCACACCGCATTACCTGCTGCGGCGTTGTGGACGGCGATTTTTATCGTTTGGGGTGCCAACCAAAGCGGGAACGGTTTTTTGCCGTCGGCGTTTCACTAGAAATCGGGGGCGGCTCCGGAGACTTGAGACTGGAAGGGGGGAGGGGGCGAGGCTCGAGCCATATTTTTCAGAAAACTGTACCAAAAACGTATTTTATAAGTTTGTTTTTCTCTTGTACAGTCGTCGCCGACAAAAACACGCGGTCGCCGGTCGGGTAAGGTGATAAACGGTCGAATTGAAAATGACCGCGGATAAAAACGATTCCCGGTAGAAACGTTTGTGCGCCGCAATTGCCCCGGCAAAACAAATGAAACGATACGCGAATTACGCGCGCGCAGTGCGTACGTTTGCATAGTATTGTGCTCGATCTTCGTCCGGCGGCATTAAATATTTAATATACGGACGGTACACAAACCGTCCGTCGATCAACAATGGGAATTTCCCGAAGTTCGGTTGATAGTGTTGCTTTGTCAACAATACATAGGCGTGTCATATTACGGTAAAATAGTTACACATATTCGTTGTATTTTCTCTTCGATAATATCTGTCGAATATTGTGCCTACCCATCTTCCCGGTTTTTCACGTTTGTTGGAAAACCGATTTAGCCGAAGTGCCGCCCCGGTGAGATTTCGTTTTGGAAAAAATGCCGTCATTGTTGATCGGAGCGAAATTGCTGGCAGAAAGGCCGTTCGCAGATGAAAACAATAATAATAAACACCATTGTGAAACCGATACGTTAGCCGCTTCACCCGGAATCTAAAAAAAACGGGAAGTTCCGGATTTTTATGGACACCGGTTGACGTTCGATTCGTTTTACACGCCCGGGGCGAACCCACGAAAACTATCCAGTAATATCAGCGCGTGCATGTGCATAAGGGTCTACTAGGGACGCCACTGCCGGACTCCTCTTTGTAATGGGAATATTCTGCGCCGTTCTGGCACCGAGAATCCCGATATTTCGAACTCGACTTTCTCCTCGAGCAGCACCATCAAGGACCACCGCAGGTCGACATGACGGTCGGTCGTGAAGTTGGCAGGCGGTTAGTAACCGACGCACCTGACGATTCGTCCGTCGTCACTCGCCCGCGCGGCTAGCAGTCGAGCACAGCACGTAGTTAATAGCGCAAAGCGAGCGACCTCACGTGCGTCCGCGCCACGCTATTAATTCGCTATTTCTACACACAGATAGTGGCCCGATCGAAATCAGGCCTTATTGAAAAATTAGGGTTCTAGACTCCTTTGCATGCTCCCCTCCACGGAAATCTTTAGTAAAAGGCGAAAGATTTTTGCGTATGAAGGGGAACCGGAGATGCCGTAGAGAAGTTTTTCGGGTAGTTATATACGCTGTGCGGCAGTGTCGACTTGATGAGACGTTTCAATACCATGTCTGATACACCTTATTGCAAACCGAACCTAAACCGCTGTACCCCGACGCGGCGTGCTTTGACGTTTCGCGAACAAAACACCGCGTTATCCGACCGCGGACCGTCGTCTTTTGGCGGTGTGAAATCGTACGAACCGAATGCCGGGACAGTTTCCGCAAACGGAGAGAGACGACAGCGCCATCCACTGGACGCGAATGGGAACGGGACGCCGTGTTCCGCCTGGCCGTTACGACTAAATTGCAGACCGATTGTACCTCGGTTAACGTAATAAAGCATTGGCAAATGTATTTGTATACCAGGATCGGGCAGTCAGTGTTAAACGCTTACACACGTTGTTTCCACCACGTTTGATACAATTGTACCCGTATTGTATTACGCGGTCTATACGATGTCCGTAGAATACCTATAGCCAGTGTCTTATACAGCAATACCCTACTGTATAGTTAGGTAACCCGCCTAACCATTGATGCGATAAATGCCACGGTACGTAACGGTAAAATTGTGACGCGTGTGGTTTGCGAATTTCGTCGATTTTGTCGATTTCGCCCCGGGGATCGGGTATCGAATACAAATATTGATATCAGTGGGATATCAAAACAAACCAGTGCCCATATCAGTAAGTATCGGGATCATTATATAAACCCATATTTCATAGTGTCAAATAATACTGTACGGGATTTTATGAAAATTGTAAAACAACTGGAGCAGGCCGCACACGTGCGAATCAATCGAAAATTAAAATTATTAACGCAGAACCGTGCAAGGTTAGAACTTTACTGAGGTACCGGGCGCCGATGTGGCGATATGAGAATGCATTGTCGTGCACGGTACACAGTGGTGTCGAACGAAAAAAAAATAGACATCATTGTCATATTGAGTATTAGTGTATTTTCGCGATTTCACAATATTTACATGTATAGAGTCTGTGCCTAAACAGCGAATAATATTAATTCATTTTTCTTGTTTTCTCAGTAGACGGGCACTTAATCACACCGATTGGGAAATCCGTTGTATTGCGAATTGTCGTTTGTGGACCGTGGTCGGTGGTATTTTTAGAAAATCGAAACGAGTATTTTGACAGTAAATGATTCGATAACCGGTACTTTGCTATCGATATGAGTTTTAGTATCGAAACGACGATATCGATACAAAAAGTATTTGTATCGAAAGAAAATTGTCGATACGTTACTGATATCGGTAGTATCGCAACGTCCCCACAATACTACCTACCTAACCTATTATTATAACATGAAAATTTATTTTTCTCTCTTTTTTTTTTTTTTTGGCCATGTTATCTGAAATTTCTTTTGGTCTTTGAAGTCATTGTAATATTCCGGTCGGTAAGTAGGTAATTCGTGATGACTTAGAAGTAGATAGGTACCTAGTTACTAATCCAATTCTTCATTTCTGTTTGATAAATAGCCCATAAAACAAATCTATTTGAAAATACTACTGAATCAATAATATTTCATAGGAATAGATAATGTTTGATCGTCATTAGAAATTATACATTTGAGTTTTTATTTCCGATTTTGTAGTTCAGATTGCTATATATAAATACGAGGGAGATAGAAAGTAACTAGAAATTATGCAAATTATTTTATTTGGTCAATTTGTATCAAACAACAAACGCTGAAAACCCGATATACAGTATTACTTGTTTAGAATTAAAATTCCTACATAAATAATTTAAAAATAGTTAATTTATCATAATTGTTTGAAAATATTTTGGTGAGAGAAAACTTTTTTATATTTTAAATAAGTACAAAACATTGGTTCAATGAAAGATATACCTAGGTACATTATATACGAATATACAATTATAGAAATTCTACAATAATTTTCAAGTATTAGTTGATGATAAATCGTTAGATCTGTTTGTTATTCACTTTCCATTGTATGTTTATTTCTGTGCACAATATTATACTAACTCTATTAACATACAAAATCATAAACATATTGAATGCCTAGTATTACAAAAAGTTTTAAAAATAAATTCTTCAAAATATAATATACATTTGTAAATTTTCTATTGTAATAAGTGAAAGAGATGGTTTTAACTCGACTGTGTCTACAATACTTTTTAGTAGATTATATTATTATGGTTCCTTTGGCTGCGAAATAATATATTTCAATACAAATTTTTCATTTTAATATTTTATCGCTGTCCTAATTGATATAGGTACCTAAGTAACTAATTGTTTCAAATAAAATTAATTATTTTTATAGATGACATTTTTACCTATGGCTAAATAGTTTAAAATACTTATATTAGAAATAAATGAAGTATTTAATAAATACTTAACATTAAAATACATTAGATAAATAATTTAACTATATATTAATGTAAAATTTAAAAAATTATAGTTTTCTCTTTGAAAATTGTGAAGGTAAATTTTCATTATTAGATTCTGAGCAGAGTGAGAAATGTATTGGTTTTACAATGAAGTTTATTTTTTTTCTGAGAACAACTTGTCTACCAGCAATTTTGCCCCAATTTTCAATTATAGCATTTTTTCTTAAAAGAAATCTCACTGGGGTGACAATTAAGGAAGATCATTTTTTGATTTTCCCAATAAATGGGAAAAAAGAGAAAATTTACAAAATATACGTTTTAAATTTTTATTTTGTTTTGATTCAGTTAAAAATGTTTGTAGTGACTTGAAGTTTGTACAGAAAACTTATATTTGCCTTTTCTAAACGTTGTAAAATGTTCAAAACATTGAAGCAATCCTAGAACTATTTCTAGGTCTCATTTTATAACTGAAACTTTTTTAATGGATAAATTGTTAATTTGAATTTATCTCAATTTAATCAAATAACAGTTGAAAACTATAGGTATTTAAATAAATTTTTTTAGAATGTAACAAAACTAAGAATACAATTACAATTATAAATAAAAATCTTTATTAACATGTTTCCCACGTTAACAAAACCGTTTCATACGAAAAATGTTTTCTCAGGTTGTGGCTGTAATTTAAAAAGCGAATTCTTACATAAATTATGTGTTCTACCACAGTTTTTATCATAATAATATAAAATACAACTAAGGTTACAGCCATTTTTGAGCAGTTATGGGTTAGAAGACATTAATTATATAAAAACAATTAGGTACTGCACGCACATAAACCAAACAATTTGTAAAATGTTATTTTCATGTATTATTATTATTATTTTACAATTTTGATTTTTAAAGACATGAATAGCATGAATATTATTAGATTAGGGCTGCTAGTTTTCAAGAATTATGATTATAATTTTGAAATATTTCAGTATTATGTTCTTGACAAGTGGTTCTCAGTTTAACATTTTTTTTTCAAAATAAAACTAATTTTTTAGAGTTCTTTTATTTTCATTATTTCTTCACTAAATCTTCAGTACCCGCATACTTCTTCAATATTGGATGAGTTGATTATATCTTGATCTTAAAATAAATAAATCAATAATTAATAATGTAATTAAATACAACATTTACCTATTTAGTATATTCACTTGAGTATAGTAAATTTCATTATTTTTTTCAGTTTTCCTCAACAATTCACTCAATTTTACATTTTTAACTGGATAATTGGTTCAACATCTACTGTGTTCGTTATTATAATTTATAATTAAAAAAATAATATTACAATCTTTTAATTTAATTTAGATGTACCTACTGAACAATTTATTTTATATTTTAAATCCATAGGGGGACATATAATACTATAGGTTTAGCAAACCTAGGGCCTCAGGCTGTTAATTTTACTTGAAATTTGTATTTTTCTTTTTTCAAGAAAGATTCAAAAGAATGGAAATCAAATTTTAAGATTAGAATAATGTTTTTGTGAATAAAATATCTTAACAAAACTATGTTAGGATCATTTAAACAATATTGACTATTGACATGGAACAGCTAAAATGTACTAGGTGTATCGAATTTTTTAGTTATGAAACAAATTTAATACTACATTTGATTACATGTGGATCTAAGCATCAGAAAAAGGTTATCTGTGTAAAATGTTCTGATTTGTGTTGTAGAAAGTTATTTACAAACAAAAACTATTGAAACTACCTATAGACAAATCATTACGTGTAATTACAAAAATTACAAAAAACATTTTTATCTTTAAGTAAGTATTACTGAATTTTAATTCTTGAAATAATTCATTTTTCAATTTTATTTATTTTTCAACTAATAGATTTCAAATAATGGAATACAATTATAATGAAGAGGTAAAATTTGCTGTACAATAGTTACATAATGTACATGTTTTCTCTGTCCGACTTCTGAGACGAACATAAACCATTGGGAATAACACACACTTAAATACTACTTGAAAAGCCAGGAAACTTTTTTCAAGTCTGTTGGAGTTGCAGGAACAGCCTTAAGAGTTCCATCAATTCCAACCGTTGTAACTGTGGACAACTTTCTTGGAATATTTAAATTGCGTCCAGGTTTGCAAAAATGACTCCTTTACTTGTTTCATTGATAATTAGTTCTTGTTGGAAAAATGTGGATGATGGTGTTTGAAGTGTGTAAATGTAGGCAGTATTCTCTGGTTGGGTCAATGCTTCAGTGAGCTCATGGATGTTTCAGTATGTGTCTGCCATCTGGATTACATGACCTACATATCCTCTTACATTTTCTCTGGGCTTGCAAATATGTGTAGTTGTTAGCAATAATAATACTAATTGAAGTGGTGAATGGATAAATGTGTTAGGTACCTGTCTAAATCAAAAAAATTACAATTATAAATATAATAGCTAAATAAAAATTCCTAATATGCATTATGCATATTAAATCACAATTTAAAGTTTATATGTATACAATTTAAAAAGTTCTAAGCCTGTTTCATTTATTTTCAATTATTCTGTTTTTTATTTGATGTGACATTAGTTAACATCTCTATACACTAGGTGATGTAATAAGAAAAATTTACCATTACATATAAAAAGAAAAATTTACTATACAATGAGTATAAAATTCTATGTTTGGAAGTATTATTTTTTAATAATGAACACTTTCATAGTTAGAAACTAATTTAATTTATAACAGAAAGCATATATTTTTGGTATAATAAGATAACAAATATACCAAATAAACATAATTTCTATTATAAAATTAGAGGAAACAGTACCTATTGATATTAAGTAACTTTAAGAAGGCTAAACAATTTTATCATACTTAAACATATAAATTTTTCAAGTTACCAAACTGCGAGTACAAATATATAAGCTAAAAATTTTTTAAAAATAGGTAGTACTTAAAATAAAATATTAACTCAATAACATACTCAACAATTACATTGCTGCTGTACAGTCCTAACTAAGACAGACATATTTTCAGGATTGATGGCTTCTGCACCAATCGCTTCTTTTAAGAAAGGTACATCTACATTTGTATTTGCAGGTCCATGGTTGTGTTGATATCTAGCGTTAATGGTAATCCTGTTGTCAATGAGTTCTTCATTCACTGATTATCTACAAAAACAAAACTTAAAACCCCAATTTATTTGATGCTCACAAACTACCTATACCTATGCGGTTGGTTATGGCTTAGTGCTTGTAATATCTAAATCAACATAAACCTTTGATCCATGTTGAATGCCTGTAATCACTCAGTAAGTTTCTGATATTTCTGGTATTTCTTCATCTTCATCAGTGAATTGTTTATTTGGGCTGTTCTCGTAAACAACCGGTCGAAAATAATCATGGTTCAAAAAATTTAGAAGAGCGATTTCTTCTTCGATGTGAATCATGTTCTAGTTGTAAGAGAAAAAAAATGGATGTTGTATAAATATTAATTTATAATAGTACAAGTAATATTAAATACAGGTAAATTCAAAATTTAGTTAGTAATTTAATATTGATAACACGTATGTTCCGCTGGCAATATTTGATAAGAATGCCCAGTGGT
Organism: Cinara cedri; assembly: GCA_902439185.1. NCBI lineage: Eukaryota > Metazoa > Arthropoda > Insecta > Hemiptera > Aphididae > Cinara > Cinara cedri. The sequence continues at coordinate 101,809 of CABPRJ010000027.1, forward strand.
TCCCAATTTATTTTTTTTATATAATATTGGCTATTAAACTCCTGTAATTGAACTGCTTATAGTTAAACAAGTTGCCTACCAAGCACTTGAAAATGTGTTTTTTAAACGATTTTTGAAATTCTATTGCCAATGTTCAATTATTGTTTATGTATTTTGCATGCCTTTGTGATCAATCACGTCTCGGATAAAAAGTAATTAAGACGGACATTTTGCATGGTATTGATATAGGATAAATAACTACTGGACTCTCTTATCAATTATTGCCAGCGCAACGTACGTTTGATAACCATTAGTTAGGTTTGTAGATATTTCAACTGTTCACTTTCGTATGTCTATGTTGACTACAATTTTTATGTTTCTAAGGTTGGCGTAACCGATTTCTCGAAATTTGATTATTATCAGGTTTACTGTTACCAAAGGGGGTGTACTGTACCCGTACGGTAATATTATTCTATGACTATACCATAGACCTCATTTCGGATAAATTTGAAAATTTCAAGATACTGAGTGTAGCGAAGAATGTATCGGTTTTATAAAGATGTTTATTTTTTTTATGTGAACACATTTTCTACCAGATAGCTTACCTGATGTATGCGTTGTACACCCTTTTCTGAAAGGAAATTTTCTTGAGGTGGTACTTTAGGGAGGTATTTTATTGATTTTCCCGGCAGTTTTCCTAATAAAAAGAAAAATTGAGGAAAAACAGGAAAATGTACAAAATGTATTATTAAAATATAAAAATTAAATATTTTAATAGTAAAAATTTTAACACCAATTAGATCCAAAATGTAATAAAAAAGGTACCTTGTAATTTTTCGTTTGAAGCAAGATTTCTGGTTGAAAAGTTGTTTACCAATAGAAATAAAACAAACTTCATAATAAAACAAAAAGAACCTTACTAAGCTTAGAATCCAAATTTCAAACAATACTGGTGATCGATACTGACATTAGCTGATAAATATAAACAGCGCATTGAAGGAAAATCGGTAATTATTTTTCAACATGACAATATTTAGTCCACATTGCAAAATTTGTAAACAATTATTTGGGAAGTATTTAATGGGACGTCCTTTTCTACCCACCGTATTTACCAGACTTTACTTTTCTAACTACTACTAATTACATTCAATGCAACAAGTACTTTCAGAACAATACTTACACTCTTATTCTTACAAAAAGTGAACATTTGGCCAAATTGATGATTGGCTTTAAAAACTGAATAGTTCTTTTGAGGCAAAATGTATTGTTTAATTTAAAATGTTCAAGAATAAATCAAATTGATAATAAATAAAATAAAATTTAATAAATAAGTAAAATGGGTAATACAAGTAATTAATTTTAAATGATTGCTACATTATAATTCTTCATACTTTGGACAAACAAATGTGTTCAAAACAGCAGTAGGTGGAATTTGTTTATTTTGTTTTATCAAAGAACCGCCATCATCAATCTTACAATTGCCATTAAAACGTACTCCTTTTGCAACATGTTTATTTTCATTCTTCATTTCCTTGTCTGAAGACACTAAACAGTATAAAACATATTTATATACAAGTTTTAGGATTTTATACTTGGTTACTATGGTAAATTAATAAACCATTATAGATACCATATTAGATCGGAGCTTTTATATACAGGGTAATATATTTTTATCATGAACTAACAATTTTCTTCTAGGATTTTAACTGAATTTGATTTTTTTTTTTTTAACATTGTGGAATCGTTGAAGCTTTATTTTAAAACCATTTTTAATTTTTTATCTCTACTCTATGCACCTTAAATAAGTATATACTTTAGTTTTTCAAATAGGAACATTCCTTTTTGATGTTTAAACTAATTATTATTTTTCTTTTGTTAAAACATATTGATTAGTAAACATTTTTAAAAATGTATACTATTAGTTTTTCAATGAGAGTCTTGTTGAAAAGTTTGGCTTTAAAGCCTCTAAATGTCTTAATCCAGGCTTGGATTTATCATTTTGAGTTATAATAGTTTGAAGTTTAAATCAGAGTAGTAGGGAAGGGTAATAAATTATATAATTATTTCTAAATGATAAATTGATAACTTGCCTACTCTTCCAGTCTAAAATGTAAACAGTTATAAACATAAACAGTAAATATGATATTAGTGTTATGCATATCAAAATTTTCAGTCCACAATGTTAAAAAAAAAAAAAAATAAAATATAAAAACAAATAATCAAATTTATTTAAAATTCTCTAAGAAAATTGTTGGTTCATGATAAAAAAAAAACACTGTATAAAATTTAGTTAATTATTAAAATTGTGTTCAAAATTGGATGTTAGAGCATACTTGTTAATTAAAATAATATTTAAAATATTTAAAAATGTATTCTATGAAAATACAATGTCCAACCTCTAATAATTTTGAAGTGTTATATTTTAAAATGATGTTATAAATAAAAATTAAGGTAGTATTAATATTTTACTATTTTCTCTAAAATATTGGTGATATATATATATAACTTTGAACACTATTTAAAACATCCAGGCTATAATTTGTTGAATACAGTAAACAAACAAAATCAAATAAAATATAAAAACATTGTTTCAACATTGTACCTATTAAAAATGTAATTACTTTTAGAATTCAACTCATTAATTTGTTGTTCTAAATCTTTTATTAGTAGTTTATCTCTTCTCATTTCTTTTTTAAGCTGCCGTATTTCACATTCCCCTTTGAAACATTGTTGTCGCGCTTCCATATCTCTAATCGATCTTCTGTTCATTTCTTCTTCTAGTGCTTTTTTTTCTCTTCTAAAATAAAAATATAATTGAGCAAAAGAAACGTATAGAACTTATGATATAGTCATAATTTACTTACTGGACATCAGAAACAATTTGGAGAACAACATTCATACTATCATTGCTTAAATTATCTATTTGTAATAATTGTGTTTCTGGTTGTTTATCTAATTCTCTAATTTTAAATTCTAAGTCCTATAAACAATATTTTAAATTTTTAAAACATTATAATTCAATTTTTTTTTAATATGCACTTACAAATATTCGATTTTTATAACTTTGTATTAGTGTAGATTTATCCAAATCATCATTTTTTTCAGTTTCTAATAATTGTTTTTGTAATTTCATAATTTCCATCTAAAAATATACATAAATATTTAAATTAAAACTAATCAATCAATTGAATGTTTCATATTTTATATAACCTTCATTTGATTATTATCGTAGTTGGCTTTTGATAAACATTTTTTTAGAGATTCATATTGTTCTTTTATCACTTCGAGTTCTGTTGTCAATGATTGCCGTTTGTCATCTACTTCAGCAAATAAGGAATTTCCTCGCTTATTATGTTCATTTTGATTATTTATACTAGTGACTTGTAATTTGAGCAGTTCAAATTCTTCTTGCAAAGTCTTTAAAAATCATTGAAGACATTAAAGATTATATTTTCTTAAAAATTATATTGAGAATATATTATATTGAAACTTACTTCAAATTTTTGCTTCCATTCATTCAATTGAAGTGTTTTAATAGCATTTTGTTTTTTAAAACTATCAAGCTCATTAATAGTTAGTTGTTTAATATTTTCTAAATCAAAAATTACCATATTTTGATTTTCAATAATTTTTTGCAACTCCTTGTATTTTTGCTAAATCAAATTTCAAATTAAAAATTTGAGCATCACATTCATTCTACATGAAGATTTTGTATGTTACATATCATTTAAAATACCTTTTTGTTATATAGTTTAATTTTCAATTCTGTAATAAAGCTGTCATTTAGATTTATTGATAAATCTTCTTTTGGTTTATTCGTTGATTCTTTTAAAATAGATATTTGTTCATTCAAAGATTCAATTTGAATTTTATGTTCTTTCTGTTGTTCTAATAATTTAATCTCTAAATTGGAATACTAAAATATATTTATATTAAAATATTTGTCTTATTTTTAAATTTGTAAATTTAGGTGGGTAGGTCAAATTTGCTGAACTATGGCCACGGACAGTAGATTTTTTTCAAAACCCAAAACCGATAATTCAACCTTGCCGATTTGCTAAAAACTGCCACCATAATTCAACAAAATATCAAACTGGTTTTAACGAGTACAAAGTAGTCCGTGGCCCAAGTTTAGGAGTTCAGCAAATCAGTCACTCCCAATTTAGGTATACAACCTAACCCTATAATGCATTATTTCTTTTTTTATTTAGTCTAAAGCAGGTCCTTTTGATGGATACTTCTTAACTTGGAGAATTCGGGAAAATGCATATAGGATTAATTTAATTTGATTAAAAAATATTTTAGGTTTATTACTTTTATAGCCCATTGCCTTAGGTCTGTTTCTTTTGATGCAATTTTTGATTTTAGTGTAATATTTTCATCTTCGACGTGTTGTAGTTGCACTACATCATTTTGGAGTTCACGAATAAAATCATTTTTTATTTTCAGTTGTAATTTTGTTTCATGCAATTCTTGTTCCATGGCCATAAAAACAAAATTAGATTCAAATTGGAACAAATCAAGTTAAATACCTAGTTATAACTTATAAACAACTAATTCAATGTCTAAAGAAATTAGCCAAATCTTCGAGACTAAAGGAATAGTAGAAATGGGAAATCAAAACACTAAACGTAGATAACGGTATCATGATACTTTAAAATTACAATAACAATCTATTTTTGTAAATTCAAACCATCGACACGGTGTGTTTATCATGGCTGCCCAGTGTCCAAGTGATCTTATTTGTTGCATTTTGAATCTAGTTGTTCACAAAGAAAGTCGGTTTTTTATTTTTCTTGTTTTTTTAAATTTTATTTGAACAAAATCGATAAAAACGTAAAGAAACAATTTACGAAAATTGGTAATGTTTTTATTATTTGTAATTTCGTTTTTTTTTTTTTTTTTTCATAATTTAGTTATTATTTAGTAACCTACCTACTTTCATAGTATCCTACCACCGATTCCTATGGAATATCAATGTATTTTTATTACCCCCCTCCCCGCTTTATCTAGGATCATCCCGTCTAATTACTAATTTCAATCCATTTCCGAAATTTTCTAGTTTGGTATTGCTTCTAAAACTTCCACATCATTTGTAGCTACATCTTCCCACCTTTGTTCTTAAATTATCTAATTTATTCTGAACTTAACGTCAGAATTATTGCACAAATTTGTGAACGGTAGATTTTATTGTTCGTGTATTGTATCTATATACAATACAAGTAAATTTTAGCCTAAACATTTGTATAATACAAGAATTAAAAATAACTGTAGCTTAACTGTACCACGTACTCGCACTCAGTTTGGCAGGTAGGTAATCAAAGTCCAATCATTAGAGGAGTTATTTTATTACGTAAACATAATAATATTTTAGCCAACTTTGATTATTTCATTATGCATAAGAAATGAGTAGGTAAAACAACTTTTTCCCGGTGTTTAAATTTCAATATTTATTAGTCAATTTGTTTCCGAGTCTTTTTGTATTTTAAACTTTCTAATGTATAATTTTCTCTTTCAATACGATTATTGTACACTTGTGCGGGCAATATTGACTCGGCTCACCCGTCTCAAGCATGCGTTGCTTATCGGATGTGCTCGTAACTTGATAAATGTATTGTTATCGGTCTTTCCGGCGGTAATTTTCCCTGATCCGGGTTCTATTCCAGCGCTGTCCTCAGTGGCGGGTTTTCGTCTTCTCCGCGCGTGCGTCCCCAGCTCCACCGCGGTCTCATATCCGTTGTCCACGGGTTAGGCGTGTATCACGTTCACCCACTCATTCAATGAAAACGGTGCGGGGGGAACTCCGACCCCTCTCTTATTGCGTCCCGCTCAGTTCGAACGTTGGACGCAGCAACGCCGTGGTGACGACCGTGGCGATCTCACTCGGATGAGCTACAAACCGTACAACAATAACACACGTGCACGCGCACCTAAGGCCTACTAATGCACACCAAAAGAGCAAAACTGCTGAAAACAGTGTTAGCCAGCCCGACACAGTTTTGTTAAAAATAGAACATGGGGAATAACGTCGCATACGCACACTGATAAGACAAAAACAAAACGAAAACATTTTTGCTTTAAACACCATCGGTCGTGACTAATGCCGTCTGGAGTGTTTACATTTTTCTGTAGTCATAATTAGTCACGGTAGAGGTATTATTTATATTCGTAATATTATTATTATTATTATTCGTTTTTCGTTATTATATTATGTTCTGTGTTATTATCGTTATGGCTTGTGATGGCGACATTTTGGTAAGTTTGACAGGAAAAAGGCCATCAATTTACGATTATAATAATAAAGTAATAGTAACGGGACGGTCCGAGACAAACTGCGGGAGAGTAAAACTACCATACATTTTTCCCCCGTTCTTCTAAATCGAGTAGAGTGTACCGCATACAAATCACAACTCCTTCGTCTACTTCAGATGGCATTTTGGTAACTTATTGACACGAAAAAACGAACTAAACGCGCACGCACAGAGAATAATAGTGGAATTTGAACGCAAAACACGAGTAACTGCGATTTGTTTTGCCTTGACGTGACCAACTGGTGTGCGCACGTGTGATACGAAAATGACTAACACAGTTTTGCTCTTTTGTCGTGCGTCGGGCCCAAGGCTCGCTGATAGCGCAATTCAAAACGCAGCGGAGAGAACGGCGGCGGCGGCGGCGAAACTGTCGACATCCGCTGTTCGTTTTGAATTGCGTTGCGCCTTATATTACCTGGCCACCTGGCACAATATTATCGTCCCGGGCCCGCGCGGCTGGTTTTCCGCAACAACGGCGGATGCCGTTCGCGCAAACACTTCGGCGGGTGCCTAGCGACCGGGCCGGCCGTTCATCCGGCGTACGGCCACGCGAACCGACATCCGCGGTGACGACGAGACTGCCGATCGTGTAATTTCGCGTAACCGTACACACCGCATCACGCGTCCGCGTCATGGAGAGACACGTCCAACGGTACAGCGTCAACGTCCGGCAGGGCAACTGGGTGGAAGACGCTTGGTCGCAGTCGGTGAGTCGTTCGAAATCCGCGTGCGTCCGCTCTATTGCCCGAAGGCCGACGGTCGGTACGATAAAAATCTGAACAGTTAGGGGCGGGCCGCGGTTTTATTCGCTTTGGGTGCGATTCGGCAACCGCCTCGCCCGCAAAACCCGATTCCCGGCCGTTACGGTTTACAATACGTAAATGATACGTATGCAGGCGTAATTTAATTAATTGCATTGCAGTTTTTCGCCGCTCAACTGTTTCGGTTCGTAAAACGATACCGCCCTCGGTAGCAGTCTTAGGTACTATACATTTTTCGTTTTGTTTTGAACGCAGTGTGTTGGTTGACCGGCGATTTATGAACAATGGCGACGTCAAAATCGTGTGGACTGATTTAGTATTGAAACTATAGGTTTTTGAAGTTTTGATATTGTGCGGATATTATTTATGTGTTGCGTTAAATAACTTACTATCGTCAAATGCGTATTATGTCTGTCGTAGTCCAGTGGGGGATGGTACGTGCCTGTTGTCATTTCAGAGATCGCAAGTTCAAACCCGAGTTCCGATGATTTTTTTTTTCTTTTTTGCAAAACCATATCGGATAGGTAGCAGGGAAAAAATGCTATTTGTTTCAAAAAATAAAATCAAGTGTAACGTAGTATTTTTTTTTTTTTTTTATAATTTTATGAGAGTATTATCAAATTTTGACGAAAGTCGTAAATATTACGATAAAACCATGTTTCGCTCGACTAAAACTTCGCGCCGAATCGTTTTTCGTTGTCATCGGTTTATCGTTGGTTGGTTAGGCTAGGTCGCTGGCCGCACGCCTTCCAGTATCAGATCTTTTTTTTTCAATATATAGAACTAGTTCAAGTTTTTAAAATGTCATTAAAAATTCCTCATTGAAAATAACTAAATTAACTTTGTTCTTCTTCGTTCACTTTAACCACTGACTGTACTAGTGTTAAGCACTCAATTTAGATTATTGAGCTGGACTGAACAGAACTGATCGAATTCTGTTAATCCGTATAATCTCGATTACAATGTTATCGATCCGGACAATTACATAATTCAATTTATTTAACAACTAAAAAATTAGACGATTAAACGAATTTTTTAACTTATGCGTCCAATCGATTTTTCTAATTCATGTTCGGGCTGGTTCACGTCCTAATCGTGGTCATTCGAAGTAGTTGGCAAAAATTAACTGCAAAAATACCAATAATTGTATTGTATTATTACATTGTTTTCGGTCGACGGTGCACAAAGGAAAAAATCGCGTTGTTTCTGAATAAAGCAAATCAAGGCGAGTTGGGCAAGCAGAGAACTACTAAAATATACGACAGCCTCTTGCGACCGGTGAGTTGGTTTAAATTTAAATAATGTATAATAGTAATAAATTAAATACCATCTCGAGAAATTTCGATATCATCAAATTTGCTTCCGTCAAAAGTGACGCTTTTATTTTGCAGCGTATAATTTTCTCTTTTGTATTGTTTTTTTTTTTTTTTAGTCCAGTCCTCCCCACATAATTTGTTTTCTAGCCTGTCTCACGCGTATTATAGCAACAAATATATTTTGCACTTCAACGATGCGACATTGAATTCCGGGTAACAGGACCTATTATATATTTTATAAATAATAATATTTACTTTACCTTGGCCGAATCTTTTTTTTATTATTATTTTAATTAAAACTAATAAATTATTACTGGTTAATTTTAAGGGAAAACACGAATTTTTTAATGTTAAAAATGAAAATAAAAAAAAAATTTTCGACAAAGGCATATGAAATACTTTTATTAATAAAATATTTAATTGCGTAATTTGCTCTTAACTCAACCAAAGATTCACAATACGGCGGTGGTGTATTTACGGGGGGCTGACAACGCTAATAGATTATCAGCTCCCAAGGCTTAAGAATTCCCTAAAGTACCATCCCATAAAAATTTCCTTTCAGGAAAGATGCTACACTTGAAAATCGGATCAAAATTTCTGGTATAGAAAATTTGTTCACAGACAAGAAAAAAATAAAAATAAACATCGTTGTAAAACCTATGCATTCTTCGCCCCGTTCAGAGTTTAGAAACGCATTTAAATTCTAATAAGCTAAAAAATCAGTTTATAAACATGAATGTAACGCGCTCTGCTGGCGTTTGTTCGTACGTAATACTTGGTTCATAAAATGTTGTTAGATGACGCTCTGCAACTATTCGAAATTCATCGTACTTTGTGATTGATTAAATAGGGAATATTTAAAGGAATGATAATTCACGGAAAAGTAGATTGTAGTTAGTTAAGTAGGAAAGTAACATATAACAGGAATAATAATTCACGGGGAAATAAAAATAAGGAAAGCATAATACAAAAGAACCAAAAATATCCGGTCGTATTTTTGTCATTACGTATAGTCAGGTTTTTAAACAATTTTTTTAGAAAAACTAGAAACTAGAAAAAATTATTCAGAAAACTCTCACCGAGCAAAAATTCCGCATCTTACGAAATCGAAGTACAAAATCATTAGGTATTATAAAATACGATTATACTATAGGTATATACGTCGCTTAATATACTTGGAATCGAATTATCAATTTTGGTTTTTTAACGTTTTACGAGCGTATTTGCGTCATTTGGTGACCCCTGCGAGTTATAGTGCTAAGTGACCTAGAAGAGCGTTTTTTATGGCTTCTCACAATCGCCAACCTCTCGTATTATACCTAGTAGTATCTCTCTAGCGATGAAAATATTTCGGTTTTTACACGTTTTCGTGGTGTCCTCGTAAATTATAAAAAAACCGAACAAAGTCTATCGCACTATATATAGGCCACTATAAGGTGGTAAGTTTAAACACTTTAGGATATATGATAGAATATAGGGTAATTTAATTTGTATACTATCTACGACGAATCATCATTGCAACTGAAAAAACGATTATGAGCGGAATAGTTATTACTCGTGTTTTCCCTCATATTGTATTCAAGGTAACTAAACTTATATGATATAAAAAATAAATTTCCGTTTTCTGAATTGTTAAGAAGTTTACAAGGAAAATCAAAACGTATGATCTCTTCAATGCACCAATTAGATCTGAAATTCTACAAAGAAAGTTGCTTTAAAGTTTTTGATTTGAGTACTATTTCTAGTAGAAAAGCCGAAAAAAAAATAATATTCCTCGCCGCGCTCAGAATCTAAAAAGACATTATAGTGTTAGTGTTAGTCGTGTTTTTGTCGAATTAATCGATATATTTTGTTATCAGTTTTTAAAATGTTATTGTAAAACAGTCGAAAAAAAAAATGAAGTATTCGGTAAACCCCCCCCCCCCCGCACCTTTTTTAATGTACGACATAAATTTGTGATTTTTTCGAAAATAAAAAATTACACACATATTTAATAGGTTTTTCGCCGTACTCTGTATGAATAAGTGTCTGCCGACGTCTGATAATTCGTAGTGGTACAGAGAATCGGCTGCCGATGGACTCGGCGAATTTTTTATCTACGGATTCGGCGGCGGGCGGTGGCGAAAAACAATTAAAAAAAAAAAAAAAAACCGCGATAACCGGTTATAGGACGGGTTAATAAACCTAAAATGCGAATTCTGCGGTACGCGCGGTGTTAACGTGTTTATCATGCGTGTACACTTGTAAAGTACATCGGAAAGTCTCGATTCGACGGACCGGCCTGTGAAAAACGACAAACGGCAAACATTCGCGTTGGACGTAAGAAAGACCAGTTAAAATGAAAATATAACGACCGGCGATAACGCGTCGGCCAAACGGACACGCATATTTGTGTGGTTTGCATTATTGGCGGAGAGGGCGCCGTACCGAAATTTCCTGAAGTACGGTCGTAATCGTCGGCCCCGGTGTTGTGCGGATTCGTTGAAGTCCGTTAGTGGCGGTCAAACGGTTTCGGAACCGTTCCGAACCGTTATTATTATTATTATTGTTTTTTTTTTTTGTCTCGTTAGGCTCGTATACTCGAAAAACCGATTCGCCTCTGTCCGTTTTTCCGTCCGACCGGCGTCCCCAGCCCGGCCCCCTCCCCCCCGCGTCCGAACGCCTGATTTCTCTGACGGACGATGGAAAGGTAAGACGTTTGGCTCAGAGACCCGCGCCAATTTTACCCTGCGCTTGACACTCGAACGGCCGTCGCCAATTTGAAATAATGATGGTTCATTTGTATATTATACGGTTTGACTATGTGATGCGTTTTTTTTTTAAAAAACATTTTCCGCCCGTGAACAATACTATTCTATACTAGAAATCTTGCACGTATACTATTGGATTTTTTTCAAAAGTAAATTTTGCCTTGTTGGTTAATTTTTCGATTTTTCTCGTAATTTCCTTGATAATTGGTCGAAACCCGGAAGGACTACGTACGCATCAGCGGTTTCTGTTATTTTCGCGGCATTTCAAAACTTGTTTAACGGAACTTCGCTCGGAATCGTTTTTCATTAGCAATGATTTATCGTTGCGTACAGATATAAATTAAATATCGCTCTATATTATCATAATCGTCTTATAATTTGTTTTTTTTTTTTTTTTTTTTTATCGACACTCGCAGGTCGTCTTGGACACAGCCGAAGAGTTCTTGCGCTACGGCCAAGACGCGCAGATCGTTTGTCCGGATTTCCGGTTCCCGATCGTTTCCGGCGGCGGTGGAGTAGTGTTGTCTTGCTCGGCCGGTAACAGCGACACTCCAGATGGTCTGGGACCCGATTGCACCTTGACTGCCTCGGAGTTCACCGAACCGTGCGTCCGCAACTGTTTCAAAATTTCCGGGTAAGACGTTAATATTCTAAAACGTTACAGTGTACTTCTTGCCCGTTTTCACGGGTTTTGCTGCTGTTTTTACCGGACCACTTGCACCGGGCGATTCATTCAAGCGGGTACACCCATTATCTTGAATAGCATTAACATTTTTCTAGAACATTTCAAAAACAAGCTGCTCTACAATTTCATATCTATGTTATGTTTTGTCGCCCTTATTTTCGGGGGTAAAACCGCTACCTACTTTTGATTTTCAAATGACAACTCATATTAAAAAGTCTATAAATACATGGAGTATTAGTTCCACTTTTAATTTAAACCCCCGGGGCGTAATTTCACTTCTACCCCGGTCAATTATTGGGGAGTCAATAATCATCAGCGACATTTACCCCTCCCTTCAGAATATCACTGGGGTTAATAACCACCGGCACATCAGTTTCCCAAAGTTTGAAAATTATTTTCAACATTTTAATGACCGCTTTTAACATTTGTCCGCTCATATTATCTACGGCTCGATACCAATTTAAGGGGAAGAGATACGGCTATTATTATGGACGAAAATGACTTTGCGGCTATTACCGTTAGTTAAGGTCGAAAAAAATGTTGAATATTATTTTATTATTGTATACTGGCGACGACAAACCGTCTGGTGGTGCAGCTCATAGCCGAATAGTTCGTTTTGCGAAAGAAGATTCCGAATAAAGCGCATAATCGTATTATCGCGTTGTTGGCGTGCAGAACCAGTTTTTATTATATTTTTTTTCCCATTAGCGTACGCGATAATCCCGTCAGGTCTAATACGGATAGGCACTACAGCGGCCGAAGTTACGAATTAATGTAGTACGAGAAAGACGGTCAAGATATATTTTTTTATATAGGTACGCATAGCCGGTTCGATATAAACGAATGTTACGAGTTTATCAGTTCCATTTCATTCTCCTACCGCCACTCACCTCGAGATACGCTGTGAACGGGTTTTTTTTTTTTTTTTCTTGAATGCTAATTTTATTCGTCCGTTGACTGGCGGCGGCCAGATGCAATTGAATTCTGTACCTATAGTACGTTGGCAAGATCTGTCGTATGTAATATTATATGTCGTTTAAAATATGCGCATCGATTCGAATCGAAATGTGAGTGTGCGTTTACATAGAATTTGCAGTATAAATTATAATGCTGTACCGCGAATCGGAAGTTCTTTGAAAATTTGAAAAGCCGTTTGCTAAGTAAAAATAAAAATAAAAGAGCCGCACCTAGGGGTATGTATTTAAGCCGAATACCCTCCGAGTGGCTACATTACTTACTGAGATCGGGTGTATTTTCTTTGGTCATTTTCATTTTTCAGCTTTTGAAACGGCTGAAGTCGTCGTATATACTAACAAAAGAAAAAAAAAAAAGCAAATATAATGTCACGGGAATTTCGATTCCCCACAGTTTTTAGAACATCATCGAAGGATCTGAATTTTATAATGTCAAATAGGTTTATTAAACCAAGTGGTCGGCAACGGTCTTGGTCACCCCTATAATAGCATCTTCTCAAATGTCGCGATACTTTTTCGCGGTCATTATATTGACATGATATTATTTAAAACGGCTGCCAGAAAAAAAAAAAAAATAATACCAATTTGGAACTGATCAGAAAATTTTAAATTCTGATCAGATTTCAGTGATCATTTAGTAGGAAAGTATTTGTTTTACTGTAATGCGTTTTTTAATATTTTTTATTTCTGTTTGTGAACAACTTTTCAACCAAAAATCTAACACCAATCGATAGGTTCAATTTCTTGTAACAAATTTTGTCTAGTTGGTAAATTTTCGATTTTTTCATACTTTTCTAAATGATTGAGAAAATTGGGAAAAGACCCATTGTATTGTATTTAATAATAGTTTATGTTATTCCAATTGTTTTTTTATTATTATTGTTATTTAACTATATATATTTTATGAATTAAAAATCACTTACGTAAATAGTTGACTGTCATATTTTCCGTTACCGTAAGTGTTGATCCGTGATGGAATAATTTTTTTACTCCTGTAAAAAAATACGTCCTTTCAAATGCTATTGGTCCCGAGAATTGAAAATGTCATGTTTCGGACAACACTATTTTATATACAAAACGATAGAAGAAGGGTGTATACGTAATCCTTATTATTATTATTTTTTTTTGTCTCCTTGGTCCTTTCCAAATCCATTATCCGGGTCGTGGAGGGTCTGGCGAAATCGTCCGGGAACGCGGGTTTTTACGACCCGCGTGACAAATCTTGGACGTTTCCCGATTTTGATAGCGTATATGACCCAAAACATAAAGGCATAACAGAGCTGATAGACCCTAAGAAAAAAAAAAAAGGAAAGAAAAGAAAAGTCACTCTATTTCGACAGGGGGAATTTAAGTAACGAGTTTTCTAACTTCATTCGCCTACACGAGGAATAATAATATGCATTCGAAATGACATAATATCAAATTTTAGTTCCGCTTATGGTATTATCATATCATTGTTTTCAGCCTAAAATAGTCAAGACGATTTTAATAAAATTATTCGCTAGAAATAACTTAAACCTTCTGAGCTCTTTTTATCCTTAGCGGTGATTTTTTAAAACATTTTCCCTGTAGAGATGACATGTTTATTCCGCATATTTTTTTACCGAGAATTTTTATTTTTGATACAATAAAATATTATCTATATTGGTGTGTAATTTATGTGATCACACGGTGATCATCACGCGGCATCTTTCATAGAGAAATCCCCTATAAAATGTTTCGAAAAAAAAATCCCAGCTGAATGCTGAAAATGGGTTTAGAAAGCAAGATTACATTTTATACCCTTTATTATATTGTATATACCATACTTAACGTGATTTTTTCGTTTTAGGCTCTTAAACGGTTGTGAAGACGGTCAGCCCGTTAAGTTCGGCGACACCTTTAATATAATCCCGTGTGTTTCGTCAAAAGTAAGTAGAAAAATGTATGTAAATTGCATTTCCGCGCTTAAAACATTATAGCAAATGATTCAAATTAGTCATACTGACATGTTTAGGATTTCGCCAAGGAGGGAAATATTGAACATGCAAATTGTATCGTATTATATGACGTGTAACAAAAAAAAAAAAAAGATCAATCATTAATTTATTTATTTTTGTTAGTAATGGATAATAATTCAACTGGCCTTAAAATTTTGATTGAAATTAAATATTACTAGTTAGATACTAATACTAATCTATCCTCTTTCATAATATTAGAATGGTTTAGATAAGTTTCGTTTTCAACAATAGAAAATGTACGAATCGCTCAACACACAGAAGAAGATATACTCACAGTTTAAAAAAAGAAAATGTCATAAGTTCTGTCATTAAGTTATTACTGATGTTATGAGTTTCTATAATCAGTTCATAAAATATTACAAAATTCTGGATGCTAAGGTGTTTTTTTGTCTGTCTTGAAAATTTTTTTAAAATTTGGCTATGTGTCTTCTCTGTGTATAGCGATTCATGTACGTTCAAGGGTTTTTTTTCGATATATTAACTAGTTATATAATCAACTATATATTTTTGATTTTCTAACTAAAAAGTAAAAAAATTTTAATTTAAAATTAGATTATCATTTAATTATAATATTAAACAAAATAGTTCCTCTAGTTACGTTAACTCCTTTCACCTGTTGTTCCCGCACATATCCGAGATTATCCATCTAAGTTTTGTTTAAGATTCCTCATCCTATTTGACGAAATTTTATACCAGTTATCGACTTGACGCAACCTATTTTGTTACCGTTTACGACCGTAGGAGTATTTTTATCCCCTCTTACAGGGAGAATGGTATTATCAACTATAAGGTGAATTCCTCCATCCTATTGAAAAAAATACCATATACCTACTGGAATCACCCACCTGGGCTTTTCGTAGTACCACATGCTCCCCTGTGGGTACCTTTTTGTTGTCCAACCCCAAATAATTCGGATGAAAACGAAGTAGAAGAATATATACGAAAACAAAGATTAAGGGGTGATGTCTCCCTAATCTTCCTTCCCCCCTAAATCCCATAAATGTGTCACTGAGTCAAATTATAAGACGGTAAAGACTCTTTCTCTATACCGATTTTTTTTGTGAACTTGGATATTATGTAGATAACTTCATATTTTAAAAAGTGCTCGATGCCTACGTTTTCGAACGTTTCCCAAACTATTTTATTTTTATGTATATACAATTAGGTAATGGGGGTAACTTCACTTGATTATTTAAAAACCGAAGTAATATTATATACTGTACAAATATAAATTATACATTAAATAAAATTGAAAATTCTCTTTTTTTTATTCTAGTAGATAAACATAATATATCTATAGGTAATAGGTATTAAATTGTGATATACTTGACATACACGGAGAAGATGAAACCCACCACTAAAGGCAGTGCTGGAATAAAACCCGATTGAAAAATGTTCGTTGAAGGAAAAATCGAGAATGAGGTGAGAAGACGTAGTTACAAATGATGCAGAAGTTTTACAAAGAATGTTGAACTAGACGATTTTGAAAATGGATTGAGATTAGTGATGAAACGGGATGATCCTAGATACAGTGGGGGGAGGGGGGTGTAAAAATAGGTGTGTCAGGATAGTACGAAAGTATAAGGGATGTTCGGTTTGCGATTAAGTTGAAACGGCAGAGTTAAATGCGACATTCTGACCCTATCCGCGTCCGATAGATGACGCTATAATCCCTCACTGTTTGTGAAATCCGTCCAGACGTTCGATTCGAACGATTTCATACCGCCAAACGACGACGGTCCATGATAGAACACCAATATTTCGCTCATGAAGATATAAAGCCGGCCGCATTTAAAAATAGCGTTATAGGCTGACAATAAGTTTGGTATTCCCGATATAGTATTGAAATGTCTAGAAAGGTCGACACTGCCGTACAGTGTACATAGGCTACCCGAGAACCGACCCCAACAGTAACTTTTGTTCCCCATCAGTTGAACATATTTTTCGTCTTTTACCAAAGATTTTCGTGGGGGGAGCATTTAAAGGAGTCTAGAAAAAATGTAATTTTTTGAAAGACCTGATTCTGATCGGGCCAATATTAATGGTATATAATTTTACTCATTTTTAAAGACGGCTGGTGCCTGTAATGTTATATAATATTACCTCTACAGTCTACACTCTACAGGCATCATTCAATCTATATAATATTATTGAAGTGTCATGTCAAATCTTCTAAATTCTTCCGTGACCATTAGTTGTACTTAATACAAGTCTGTCACAATTGAAAATCTGTGATTTTTCTCCAGAGTTCAAGTTAATATCCATGTTCTTATCTGCATTATATTGTTATATCGTTATACTTATTATTTATTAATTTGCTTACTCCAATGTATACGATGTAGACACTTTTCTGAAAAGAAATTTTTTTTGGAAGGTACTTTAAGGAGGTTATTTTTCTATTTTCCCGTCAGTTTTCAAAATAAAAGGGAAAGAGTGAGAAAAGATGGAAAAAATGTACGAAATATATTAGTAAAATATTACGATTTTTTTTTCTGTGAACAACTTTTCTACCGGCAATTTTGTCTCTGATAATGATAGCACTTTTTCTGAAAAGAAATCTGACTGGGAAGGTACTTTAAGAAAGTCATTTTTCGATTTTAACAAGAGTTGTTTCCAGAAAATGTAAAAAACCGGGAAAAAACATGGGATAATGGGAAACATGGTATATAATGCTCATTTAATTATTTTACAATAACATGACTTAATATGCATTGTTGATAAAGTATCACTATCGACTGAACTCTGCTCAGAATCGTTTTTAGTAAGCAATAGTTTATCGTTGCTTACAGATAAAAATTAATTTCCTCTCTATATCTTACCTTCCCAACTTTTCACCAATAACAGTGGTTGCACATCGTGCGAAGTATATTTTCTTTTGTTACCAAGGTAATCCAGAAATAATAAAAAAAAAAGAATACATAACAAATTTCGACTTTTTTCTATTTATTAAAAAAACTACAAGAAAATTAAAAATAATCTTTGTGCAGTAACTATAGTTCTGAAATGCTACAAGAAAGTTCACTATAAAGTATTTGCTTGGAGCAAGATTAGGTACTGGTAAAAATGAAATGGCGTTAATCTAAAGATTAAAATGTCCAAATGGGTAATGACTAAACATATATTACTATGATAGTATACGTCTGAATACCTCGGCGACGATGACACGGTAAACGCTTGATTATTGTCGTTGAAACACGCTCGTATTATATTATCATTTACTCGGATAGCGTTTTGTTGAACTGGGTTTTTAGAATAAAAAAGTAAAAAGTATAGGCACTCCGGTGATTAAAAAAAAAAAAAAATAAAATATAAAGAAATACTCGTATTCCAGATGCGAATAACACAACGGAGACGATTCAACTGCCGTGTTTATTATTTGCGTAAAACAATAAACGAGTAAAGTATTATATTGTAGCACGTTCATTGATTTTGGTATAATAATATGACGTATTATTTATTATTATTTACTGTTAACATTTTACAGGGGACAATAGCCCATTAAATACAATAAACAATGACAACATCAAGAACAACAAAAAAAAAAAGAGCCGATACTGGGGACGGGTGCAGTCACTGTTTTAGGTGGGAAGTTGAGGAGGTAGGATACATAAGGTTATTTAATTTATATCTGTAAGCAACGATAAGCCATTGTTGACGAAAGACGAATCGGAGCGCAGTTCGGTAATACATAATTTGAAGTTCCGTAATTTGTTTGCGATTTTCGTTTAAATTTGATTTCAAAACGCTTATTAAAATAAAAAAAAAGTCGTACAATGATTTTGGAAATTTTATCACGTTTAAGTAAGTCTGTACAATATAAGTATTATTACTAAGCTTCAAGTTTCTGCGTGTGTTTATAACCAAATTACAGCAAACAAACTTCCAAAAATTATAATTTCTTAAAAGCTCATAAGTGGCTCAAAAGTTTTAACAATGATACCGTAAGAAAATTAATAAAAAATAAAAAAGGTATCTTGTGATTTTTGAAAACGTCATTTGTGTTTTTATAAAATAATGAAATCGTGAAATTGTACGTTTTCCTACGCTTTTTCTTACTGAAGTGCTTTTATTTAAAAATTGGCATGAAAATCTAAAAATGACCTCTTTAAGTACAGTTTAGACAACCTGAGCTTTCAGAAAAAAAAATGCTACACTTATATATCGGAGCAAGTTTACTATGAAAAATCTTGTCCACAGACTAGAACAAAAAAAAAAAAAAATATAAACAGCATTGTAAAACCAATAGCTCTCTCGCTATGTTCGGAATCTAAAAGAGAATAAAAAAGGGAAAAAAAAATTGTTTTAATATTATAGATTGATAAAAGGTACATTAACAAGGTAATGTGACATAAAAATATAAAAGTAAGTTTTAGTTTGAAAATATAATTAAAGCTTTTGACCTATAGCATTCCCGGGACATGAAAAAGAAATCAATATTAGTACAAATTAGATTCCAAAGTAAAAGTGCTTTCGGGAAATGAAATCAGTGTAAATTTTTTTTTAAAAAGGGCACAAAAAATAAACTTGAACTTCTAGTCGAGTACTTGTGTGTATAGATACTGATCTTACATAATAAATCAGGGTTATCAATATTATTATTGAGAAGATCATAGACGAATAAGACGTCAGCTAGGTTACGTCTAACCACACATGGGTGAATATAAATATAATCCGCTACTAATGACATTGAATCTCTGGAAATAGGTAAATTTAAACGGAAGGCAATTGACTTTAGGAATTTATATTGAACATTGTCAATAAGTTTATCAGTGGAATTTCGATCCCATATCAATGAATTAAAGTTAGACCTAACAAGGCAGTAATAGAGCGTTTTTAGTGCATGGACATTTTTACTTTTTTTAGTGTTTCTTAATAGGCAACCTAGCATTTGGAATGCCTTATTTACAATTAAATTATAATTAAAAGAGAAAGATATATTAAAAGAAAAGAGAATACCCAAATCTTTGACTGAATTCACTCGATTAATGATAATATTATTAATTTTTGTAATTAAAAACCAAGGGATAATTTTTTTTTAGTGAAAGAAACAGCATTGCATTTATTAATATTTACTAGTAATAAAGTTTCGTTACAACCTAACTAAATTTTCTTGGAGATTAATTGCATCATCCTGATTTTTAATAATTGAATATAATTTAGTGTCATCGGCAAACATTAACACATTACCCGAGGAATTAAAAATTGACGGTAGATCGTTTGCGTAATGATGATACAATAAAGGCCCTAAGTGCGAACCCTGAGGTACACCAGAGCTTACAGAAATAACATTTGAAATTGAATTTGACAATTTAACTGACTGGCTTTAATCAGTAAGGTAGTATGGTATTAAACCATTTAAGAAAGTTACCGTGGTGTCCAGATTTTTTGTAGCTTGATTAAAATCAAGTCATGATTTACTCTGTTAAAAGCTTTATTGAAATCTGTATATATTGTATCAATTTGAAGGTTGTTTTCAATGGAGGAAATTAAATTAGGCCGAAACCCATGTTTGTTAGGAGTAATATAATTAGACAATTATATGGATAGTTTTTTAGTAATAATAGACTCAAATAGTTTTGGGATAATAGATAATTTAGAAATTGGTCTATAGTTATTAACATTACTTTTATCGCCAATTTTATAAATAGGAACTATGTACGATTTTTTCCAATATATTGGAAGGGAGCCCGTTGACAAAGACAAATTAAACAATTTAAGCAGAAGTTTGGTAATGATTGAGAGATCATAGGCGGAACACCATCAGGACACACACTGCTATAAACGTATTATGTATGTATATAGAAAAAAAAAATAAAAAAATAAACAAGGACGATTTCTAAGGAGATATCGACCGTTTTAATATATTGACATTAAAAAAAAAAATCTCTCGACAGTGGTACCGTTGTAAAATATAGTATATATATTTGCTTATGATTTCCCGTTATTCGACTAACGTGTTACCGATTGTTTGCTTGTCAGTGGTAAAATGTGAATTATAATTGCGAACGGTTTCATTGTTTTATTAGTTGTTGAAAAAATTAAAAATAATTTTTCAACATATTATTTCCAATCCCCCGAATCCCCCTACCATTGTAAATCCATCATTGGTTGGTTTTGGTTCGGACGTGTGACGAGGAAAGGGACGATTCAGATACTGTAAGAGTGGTTTCTCGAATGAAATTAACGCAGAAGAAAAAGGAGGAGAAACTGAAAAGGAGTTGTTTAGATACGAACGTTGAGAGAAATAATAACGACTATGTGTATTTGGTATATATTTAGGACCCCCACACAGACGCGGGGAAGGGGTAGTAGAAGGAGAAAAATTAAACCGTTATATAACGATGTTATTTTCTTACATAACACACGTATGGCAACGACGATCGTCTAAATGTATTATTGTCGTTTTTTCAAGGCGCCCAGTGCCAATGTCGTGTTTTGCCCACAAAAATACGTTCTACGGTAATAGTGTTACTGTTCAGTAGAATCAACCAAATTTAAATTATTATTTTTTTTTTTTAAATTAATTGAGGAAAACATTCTACAGACCGATAGATAAAACAAACGGAGCCTGTTCGAAGAGTGTTGTGTTTTCGTCGGACGATATTACGAGTAATATTCCTTTGAATACTATTCGTTTAACAACACAATATAATAAAAGCAGGTCTTATTGAAATAATTGCTGCAAATTCTCTAAAAATATACTACCGTTTCCCAGTATAACGGTTTTCCGTGATCGGTAAAATTATAAATTCGGCACGGCCCATTGTGTTTTGGCATTATATTATAATATTAATTCGATTTGCTTTCGACGATGTGAAAATTCAATAAAACCCTGCAACGGTGGCGACTGGCGAGTAATACGGTATTTATTTTTCGCTGAGTGAAATTATGCGAGAATTATATTTTTCTCGTACCGATTCGGATGATAATATTATGTTATCTTGTATCTGTACATGAATGCGAAATTTGGTTGTTGAATGGATTGGAACGAAATCTTCTCAAAAGTTTCGAGATGTGGTATTGGTGAAGGATTATGTGATGAACAGAACGAAGAATAAATAATAACAGTGTAGTGAGCGAATTAAATGACATTTGCAGAAAGATAATCATGTACGATTAAAATCAATGTTGGAAGATGGCATATCATTGATCATGGTCTGATTAATATTATGAATATGAGATTATACATATTATAATAGAAGGGAAGATAAATAAGTCAAGAGACCGAAGACGACCAGGAATATCATAATATATCAAAAATATGGTTTCTAAGAGACTAACAAACTATAGAGAATTAATTAATTTGGCTGCACGTAGCAATATGGGAAATTGTAAACCAAATTCAAACCTAATTGAAAACTCTCAAAATTCACGACGGATGTAAAGATCAGCCGAAATATAATATCATATTATCGTTAATAGGCAGTGTCATGGTACACACACAGAGAGAGAGAGAGAGAGAGAGAGAGAGAAAACTCCTTACACAGTTCACCTGTTAAATAATTGTTTGCTCTTGTATATACGACACGTTTCCGACGAAAGGTATAACATTGCGCAGTCCGTTTGAAGTTTTAACGGGCAAACTTTTGGAATGAACTCGTGTTGTTGTCGTCGTCTTACGAATTTAATTGGCGGAGAATTCGGACTTTTACGAGGGCATATTTCTCGGTACCTAATGCAGTAGGGCATAGTACGAATTCCGACCGATCGAAAAACCTTAAGGGGGAGTGTCCGTCCCGGCGATGGATTGATAAACACGGAAACGGAAAAAAATAATACGAGTTTAATAACGCTTTTTGTAGGCGCGGAATATTTTCAAAACTATTAGCCCGTACTTTCAGTTAGGTTAGTCCTGCAAAAATTGAAATTTATACGTACTATATTCTTTTTATCAAAACCATGGTTATTTCGAAAAAGCTAGAATCGCAATTATCGATGTGGGACTCTTAAAATAGCAACGTTGTTTTAGGTACCCATTAATGTATTATAATAATTATAAATTCTTCTCCTTCCTCTTTGATCTTCTACCCGTTATGTCTTCTCGAATATCTCTCACTGATGCTTATGGCTAAAGGATAGCGAACGAGTACAATAGTTTTCGTTAATAAAACATATTCTATTTTTTGAAATTTTTACCAGCAAAGGGATATTGGCAGACAACTAGAATTAATCAGAATGCAGTAATATGTTTAGCGCAACTGAATAGCAACGCACGTTTCGATAAATCACGAAACGCCAAACGGTTTCAAAAGTAAAACTTCTTTTTAGTTACTTAATCGGTTTTTTTTGTATAAATTTGAATAGTGCCAATCCATTTCTCATTCATTTTTCAGCTTTACCCAATTCTTTTTCGCCGGGGTTAAAAAAAAAAAAAAGAAAAGAAAAATGAATTAAAATTTATATTTTGCCGGTAACGCTAGCGGGACAATAGCTACATAAGTGTAGTCTACCGCTAGAATCCATACCGAAGAATACCAATCGGAGTGGTTAGTCAGTGCTTATACTTTACATTAACACCCGGGTTAATAAACTATTATGTTTAAATTATCTCCGTGACGCTCAACTCTATGTAAACAAAATATGCTTACGAATATTCGCTAACCGTCATTTATATGCGTCTGTACCGAAACATTTTCCGGTGCATATTATTGCGACGTGAATAGAGTTTACTTCAAATTCGAATACTCCGTAATATAGGTTCAACTCGAGTTCGTTACCGCGTGAAAAGGACCGGCTGCGTCTCGTTACGCGCGTAGGGCCGGGCTTTTGGCTATAAGTAAGATTCTCGAGTATTCTGTTTATAGTATGCATTCGCCAATCGACCGCGCGATCTAACTCCATACTATAATATACAATATACAAGCGTGTCCCACCGCGTTCGACGGACTTTTCTACAGCTGTTAATATGAAATATTTTTCATATTTTTTTTTTTTTTTATCAATCGGTTTGTCTTCGACATCGATCTGGAGAAAAATGACATTTTTGTTCGCATCCACTAAACACAAAACGAAATGTACACGACGTTTGTGCTTTACAGCCGTTGTTCGCGGCGGTCGTCATTCCACGACTGCACGAGGAGGACCGGGCGCTGTGCGGCCACGCGGCCGTCAAGTTGTCGGGATCGCCGGACTCGAGGTGCCGGTGGACGGTCGAGTATTGGAACGGGAAGTGGCGGATGGAAGCGGAGGGTCTTCCGGTCCCGGTAAGCGACGGGAGCGGCGCGTTTTCGCAGCGGCCGGGCACCGGAACGGACGCCCGTGGGAACGGCCACGACGACGCAACAATACACTATAACTAATGATAGTCGGTTTTTTTTTTAAAATTTTTTTTTTTTTTTTATCAACGTACACTGTACGCGCAATCGGACCGTCGTCGTCTTCGTTCGCCCTTGAGATTTTGAACCCGACGACGCAGGCGATATTATTATACATAAATATGTGTATATGTGTGTATGTGTATAAAAACCAGGAGTCTGGTTACGACCGTCTCGCATTGTTATGTACCGCGCGCGCGGTAACGTCTAGAGCCGGTCCGGGCAACCAGTTATAAATTATCGCTGCGCGCGTCCGTCTTATGCGTCGCGTTTACTTACCTGTGCGTACCGCTCGAACGGAGGCGGTGGCGACGACGACGGCGGCGGCGGCGGAGGCGAAACGCCTTCGGTCACTCGAATCGCGGCCGTCCGTCCGATCGGTCCGAGGTAGGCAAGTGTATTACGGCAATAGAATACCTGCCGCAGGTACGCGTCTGACTCGCGGTGTCCGGCAGTGAAAAAAAAAAACCAACGCAACGCAAACCGTTTTCACGGGCGGCGGAACATTTTTTTTTTTTTTTTGTCTCTTGACAATTTAACATTTGTTTCGACCGGTTGCAGATCGGAACCCGGGTGGTCGTCAAACACGCGGACACCGACCTGAACCTAGCCGTCGAAAAGGAAACGCGATTTTCGCACTTTTTTGGCAACGTGAGTATATACGTCTATCTATAATACACGTATACGCATTCTTCTTCTTCTTTTTCTTTCTCTTCTTGGGGTTCTTCTATCCGTTACCGATGTCGGAAATCATGACGGATGTTGTCTTTTCGGAACAATATTACAATTCGAACCCCGTCATCTCTGAGACTCTGGTATATTATTATGAGGACGCGATATTGGCATACATTATTTTATTGTCTCAGTCTAACTGACGTGTGACATAGCGAGATTACGTATTGTTATACTCAGAACACAGACGTGTATTGGTGAAATGTAAAGAGAAGAGTGTTTCCGAGGGTATCGCCGCGTTTCCTACCCACTCCCCTCTAAAATATATTGTTAAACAAACGGTGCCCTGCAGAACTCTTTGGCTACATACACGGTAGACGTGATTGATTTTCACGCCCACCGTTCACCTCGCCTACATACGCACGTACGACTCGATAAATGCCTGGGGAAATATATAACACGTCTTGTAAAAACAAGGAAAAAAAAAAAAAAAACGAAAATATCCAGCAGCGAAAACGTCCCGATTGATTTCGCGCGTTAATGGCCGAAATATGGCGGCAGAGCGCAATCGTATAATTTCGCGGACCGTGCCGCGGCGGTTCACTTAGTTTATGGCCACGCGCGAAACGCGCAATGCCGTGTTTTCAATCGTCCGCGACCGGCGCGAAATGCGTTTTTGATCGCGATCGCCATTATTATTGTTATTGCCACCGGCGTACAGAAATACCGCCGGTTTTTATTAACGGCGGGGCCTTTGGCGCGCCGATTTTATTGCTCGTTTCCAGACGGGGAGAGCCGTACGGCGCGCGTAAGTATAAAATTATTGTGCCGGCGCCGCCGCCAGCTGTGCCAGCTGCCCCGCGACCGTGTCCCGCGGTCCACGCGCGCGCGCGCGCCGGCTCGTTCGCAATAACAGCAATAATAATCCGTCATTAAAACGTTCGGAACTAGTTTCGCCGCTCCCTCGTCCGCGTCCCGTGTCGCCGCCGCGATAATAATTATTATTATTATTATCGTTATTATTTTATTTCTCTCCCCCCCCTACTTCCCCTCCCCCCTCATACAATCCGTATTGTTATTATCGTTTTTGTTTCTCGCATTGCCGTCGCGCGCGCCCGTTAAACGACCGCCGCCCGTATCGCGGCCCGGCGGCAAGCGCGCGCGGAGGTCGGCTCCGCGACCCGTCGGCGTACGTTTATTAATGCGCGCGCGGACGACGCGTTTTAGCCGTCGGATTCCGCCCCGGGGGATAGAGAAAAAAAAAAAAAAAAAAAAGGTCGCGCGCGGGCGTAACGCGTTTCCGCCGATAAATCGGTTCCGCCGAACGGTGAGATACGACCGCGTTCCCGCCGAAACGGTTTCCGTGTGCCGCGCTTACGGCACGTCCCGATACTGCGACGCAGCGATGAAACGCACGGCGCGCGATACTAGAAAATACGAAGTTTTCGTTTTCTACCCGTTTGTCGTTCGGTATGACGCGCACGCGCACGCGCGAGCCCGGTACGATTCCGCCGTAGGCCCTGCGCGCCGACAAGCGCCAAAACGGCCGACGGGTGATTCTGTTAGATTCGCCACCAATAACAGAGAAAAACGTCATCGACATTTCGTTTTCGTAGGCTGCCTATAGAGCTGACTTTTGTAACGTTTTATACGACAACGGTTTTAACATATCGCAAAAACAATCCATTTTACTAAAAAAATATGTGTAATCAAATCGTCGAAAATCATAAAATATTAATTTTTTTTTATACCGATTTGCTTAATTATTTATTTCTCCTCTTCTCCCACCCAGTGGTGGTTCGAAGTATTTTTACCTTAAATCACCGTTTTAATTTTCCTCTATACTACTTCGGTCTAACATTTAAACGGTGTTAGTTTAATAGTGTTATGCATATCAAAATTTCTAATTTTCGAATCTGTGTTCAAAAAGGGCGGTTCCTATTTAAAAAAAAAAACAAAAGTAAACAATTATTTAAGGTACATGAAGTAGGGGTGACAAATTAAAAATGATTTTAAAATAGAGCTTAAACGATTCCACAATGATTAACAAAAACAACAGGTAACAAATACAATTATAGTCTTCCGAGAAAATCACTGGTTCATGATAAAAATATCACTCTGTATACCGGTCGACAAAAACTTTTGTTCAGAAATTTTCCCTTAATCCTGTGATTATAATTTATAATAATTCAATGAATTGAATGTGAAAAACGTACTAAGAGTGGCTTTTGTCTATTGAATAGTTAAAAACGAAGCTTTTATATTACCGGGCGCCATTAATGTTCACTCATATAATATCATAGCCGTGTTGCTTTTTGTTCTCCTCTTCCCCCAATTCGTCGTACGGTTGTACACAAATTATCAGAGATAAATCCCTACTCACGTTTTAGATTCTTAGATTCCGCTAAGAGCGAAGAAGCTTATGGTTTTATAAAGATCTGTGCGTAACTTTACTACCAGAATAATTGCTCGGATTACTACGTGTAGGACCTTTCTGAAAGGAAATCGGCGTGGGGAGGTACTTTAAAAATATAATTTTTTAATTTTCCCAAGAGTTTTCCCAGCTCAAATGAAAAACTGGGATAAAACGCGGGAAAACGGGAAAAACGTAGACAAATTGGGAAAATAGGTACAACATTTAACTAATTTTATTAAAGAAAATATATAAAGCCTATTTAATTATTTTACTGAAATGACGTTTTTATTGTTGACAAAACATAACTATCAATTGAACTCGGCTCAGAATCGTTTTCCGTATGCAATGGTTTATCGTTGCTTACAGATATCTATTAAGTTCCCATTTTTATCCTACCTTTCTAACTTCTCACTTCCATCAGTGGCTGCATCCGTCTCCATTATCTTGCCTTTCTTTTTTAAAAATATAATTGACGAACGGTATACACGCGTATTATATAATAAAAGGGCCGTAAAATCCGCGACAAAATTTAATTGCGGTTTTTTTCTATCATTTTCATCAACACTTTTTAATTGGGTTTGATGTGGTAAAACACGTATGGGAGGTGGGGGAGTGGATGTGGTTGTTTTTTTTTAACAAAAGCGAATATTCGATAAAGAAGAAAACTCGTAAGGATGATGGCCGTTTGGATAAATCGGCTCAAAATTCAATTCGTTTGGGTACACACTATATTTCTTGAAAAAATAATATGCAAATTTAACCTAATTGTTAATATTAAACTGTTTCAAGAAATTCAGTGTCTTAAGTGTTAATCTAAACCCTTGTCAATGAAAAATCGTGATGGGTAGATCATGGGATTTGGAGGTATATAGTCAGAGTAAACGAAAGTACCAAGTACCAAGGATATTCAATGAGTTGGTATAAATCGTCGGGATTATCATGTTTTATTTATGTACCCAAATGAGGTCTTAATTTGCGAATAAAAATATCCAAATCAGACCTGTTGTGACAAAAATAATACGTTTCGATTCGATTTGGAAGACATTATATGTGCTTTATCAATACAATTATTTTTAATATTCGTGCGAGTAAATAATCACGTATAATACGGAAACGCGTATGGTGATGTAATGTTGCTAAAAAGCTTTTACCGCGAAAATAAAAGCCGTGTAAATGTCAGTTTTAAGACTATAAAATCGTATTATATTGGGTACACGGGAAGAGAGGAAAGGGATAAAAATACTGTGTGCAATACGAGTGACACGCACACGCATGTGTACTAGTATAATTCGATCTTTGTGACTCTTCCGGAGTCTTTTCACATTCGAGAAAAAAACCGTGAATCGTTTTCAACCTTGACGGTATACCCAATTTTCGGCTATTTCATAATAATATGGTTTTACGCAGACACTGCCACCTGAAAAATAACAATGGATAGAGAGACCTATCATCAGAGACCTAGAAACTAGAGAAGAAGCAAAATACCTTAGAAATAGGTTAGGTCAGTTTTTGCAACGAGACAATCCCGAAGTAAATTTGTTAAAAATTCGTAAAAAATAAAATTTCATGACCATTTTAATAGATATCGATCACTATATTTTCGAGCGTTTTTTATAATATTGCACTGGTTGTACGTCGACTAAAAAAACAATGACCAACACATTTTTTTGGAAAGTTTCATTTTAAACTGTTGAAATTGCGATGTCGACTTCGTCACTGATGTATCCTTTTTTGGAAAGAGACCCCTGCTGTTTGACTGTCATAAAAAAATCACCAGTGAGCAGCAGAGTACCGTCACTACTTACTAGATTTAAATTTTCTCCCACTTATTTTCTATAATTCTATAACTATTATTTCCACTTTGCATTATTCTTTGCAAACAATAAAAACAGAATCTTATACGTATCTATAAAAACCGCGAAACCATAATCTAAAGCGGTTTGTTGATTTATTATTGCAGCCAATTATAAAATCGTTGTAATTCATCATGTATGTTGGGCATACAAATAGTGCTTATAATAATACAATACTATTATACTGTACTGCTACAAAAAAAACAAAAACCAAACATTTGAGCATATGAAAATGTTGGAGCGGTGCTTTAAACTTGTAACTTTCAAAAGGCACATCATTAATACTAATGTGATAAATGTACAACATATTTCATCCTCCACTAGCGTCATTTGATTGGTCTGTAGGGGTGCTAAAATCCTAAAAAGCATCCAAGTCCCGCATAAAAATGGTGAAATTTGTGAAGAAATTAAATACAACATTTATCATTTTAATTCGTCTATAAAACCGCTTTTAATTCTCGATTTTGAACTCATTTGGCTAACGGGAAATCACTAGATGCCAAGATCTATACTATAGATGAAAGTCAACACTGAAAAATGAAGTCGTAAAAAATATTTGCGGCCTTGATGACCTGTTCTGAATTTTGTTTTGCTTGGTTTTGTTATAAGAGTATACGGAAATAGGCGTTTTTCTCAGACGTTTGTTTCACGATAAACGACATTGATGAAGGAAAAAAACAAATCAAAACTGTAGTCACAAATCTCGTGGTATAACCCATTTATCGATAAACTCGCATCTGTTCTCGCAGACGTTTCGATTACGACGATTATTTTTCATTCTAATCTACCGATTCTGCTGCAATGTTTCAGTCTGGCGACGAAACACTATAATATATAATGGATATCCGATATTTTGCGGACCCATAAATCTCTTCCCACGCGTTTCCGACGCGATTACGCATTGTCATCTAGCCCCTCCCCCCTCTTGCTACTCTTCTATTTCATCAACGAATAGTTGTGCAGTTTACCGCGGTAATTCAGGACGCATATCGATTAGGAAGAGAGGAAGACGGAAGACGAAGTAATAAATTACTTTTCGACGCCGCGTTAAAATATCCATGATGACTTTACAGACGAGTATAAAAAGAAAAAGTTTTGGTAAATATTTAAATTCAAAGCGTGAGCCTCGTCATATAGAATTTTATATTTAATAATCCGGCTTCGGAATGATGTTTTTGGGCTTCCTTCAATCAGCGCAGTGGTTTAGTGAGGACTTATCAATTGGAGGGGGAATCAAAAACAAAAAAAAATTAAATTTTTGTTTAATTTAATTTCCTTATGATAAACCGTTATGATAAAAATATTTGTATGAATACGGCTTACGTGGGGGCACGACACCCGTGTTCCATCTGGCTACGACAATGTGTCAGCACATATTTAAATATCCAAATTTCCGCGTTTGGTGTATTGTTGTCGGTTTTAGAAAAAAATCACTGGGAATCTATAGAAAAATGTTTTTTAGGCACGAGATTAAATTTTTCTGGGATTTATAATAGCCGAATAACAGTGCATGTATTTGTGTGTATTCTTTTTTTTCTACTTCTATTTTTGGCCTTTACAACTCTCTGAGAGTTTTTGCTGTCAACACCATCTTACGCCGTTTATTTCTATCCTAAACCATATGTTTCCATTTGTCCATTTCCAACGTCTTCAGATTCTCTTTTGATTCATCATTTTCTGGGTCTACCAAGAAGCCTATTTCCCCGCAGTTTTCATTCTAACGCTACTTTTTTCTTACCATCTTCTTCTCTTATTATCCGAACTGTAGCCATTGTAACCATAATTGGCCTTTGATAATTCTGTATACTGTTGGTATTTCGACCATGTGCCGTACAATTTCCAGTTGTATTTTCTTTGCCAATAATTTGTTTTTTTTATCATAAATAAGGCCGATAATTGTTCTCTATATTTTTTTTCCAAATATCTTCTGCAGCTTCCCATTTCTGTTTGGCTATTAATTGTTTACCTTCGTTTCACAGCCAAGTTAGGGTCAGTTGATCTTTATGACGTTATTTAGTTTTCCTAGAGAATTTGGGTGGAATTTGGTTTCTAGTTCAAAATACGCCTTTGAATGTCTGCTACTGTAAAATAACCATATGAAGGTACGTAGAGCAAAACGGATTTGTGGTTGAGGCTTTCGGCCGACGGTAGTAAATACGCGCTGGTAAAATATTTAAAAACTATAGAAGGCAAACGTCGTCGTATTATTAGTATTTAAAAGAGCTCGACGGTATAACGATTTTCAAGGAGTTACGATTCAAAAGTTTTATGTGTCGAGCAGAACGAGCGGGGGGGACTTGCAGACTAACGCGCGGTCCTTATATAGCTTTTGAGCGCTGCATATAAAAAATAGAAAAAAAAGTCACTACATATACATATCAGGAACGATGGGCAACAGAGGAGAGGGAGGATGATAATTAAAGCAGCGTTTCGTGAACCAAGAGAATTATTACATTAATTTCGTGCGACGCTCGTTCGAATTTCTTTGGATTATTTTTTTTTCACTCGAAACAGTGGCGGTGTCGAATTTTATATATTTAATTATCCGTTTAAAATACGAAACTCTTTATAATTTGTTTTTGTTTCATACCATCCTGTAAAAGTATAGTTTATTTTTGGTAATTTTAGCACACGAAACATCACTCGTCTTTGTTGTAAAACTATATTATTATAATAGACGGCGCTCGCTCAAAATACAGAAAACATTATAACGCAGGGAACTGATGGTCAGGAAAATAATAATCAGAAATACAATTCTACTATAGGAAAATCGGGACTGGACAAAATAAATAGATTTTTTTTCCAGATCTAACGATGTCCGGTCTAGATTATTGCAGTCGAAGTTTGTCCGTTAAAGATTTTTATGGATATTGAAATTTGGAATGAATTTTAGCTTTTGTAGGCACCCGTTAAAATACAAAAAATAATAAAAAATTTACAATAATTGTATTAATTATGTTCCTGTGTTTTATGTTCCTGACTTTTATGGCTTTCCATATATTATACCAGGCATACGTGGCTGGTTTCGATACGCGCACACCTTGTCGAAAGATATGCGGAAAATCGATTACTCGTATAAAATACGAAAGCTCGTGAATACAATTTACTTACGTTTCTCATTCGCCGTTTTCGATTTATTGAAATGGAAATTATTTCCATCTGGAGCGTTCAATCTGCGATACGGTGTGATTTCAAGAGGTTTTTTTTTTTGTTTACCGTTTCGAACAATCTAACTTCATTACGAAACGTACAGTGAATTATTGTTTTTCTTGTTGAATGAGAAAACAATAATAATTATTATTATTATTTGTACGGAAAATGGATTTTTTTACAAAGAAAAGTATAAAAAAAAAAAAAAAAAAAAAAAAAACGGCTAAAATAATTTTCGACCGTTAGGTTAACATTATAATAATGTAGGAAGGAATAGTACCGAAAGTCTGTGTTTTGTTTTTTCCATCCTACGGCGGAACGAAACGTCGTCTCATTCCACTCGAACGATTGCGAACCGCATCGCAATGTATAATGATATGGTGATCACGTGCGGTATATTGTATTATGTAAACCAGTAGACAAACAAATTTGAAACTAATTATTGAATTCGGGCGGTTTACTGCGGGGGAGAGAGACATGTGGATAGTGGCGTAATTTGTATTTTTTACTTATGATCAAATAAAATTATCTATAGGATCCCGTAAAATATAAATTCACCGATTCGCGGAGAGCCGATATCATACCTAATACGTGAATATATAAAAAACCGTTTACTGAATTGGTCAGTATGACGTTATTGGTTCCGTAAATTTGTGTTTGAAATTATTATTCATAAATGAGAAATTAAAGGAGGTATATTGGGCAAAATATGTGCAAAATCGAGATTTATTTAAAACTGTAGAAATTATTATCTTACCTGATAATTATTTCATTGCACAACTAATGATTCTTTTTTTAAATATTTGACTGATGCGCGTAGATAAAATAAAAAATACTGCAGCGGTAAAATATGCACAAACTATGCATATTTGTTGAAAATCGTTAAAATCAAAATTGAAATTTCGACTTTTCACGGATAATATATCTAATAATAATACTCTATTCAGAAACGTTGCTCGTTACCGGAACGGTTTATCGTGACGTATAGATGCAACAATTTAATTACTCTACATATAATCCCTTCCAAATTTCTTTCTAAACCAATGCCACACCCAACAACAGAATCAGCCTGTTTTTATTTTTGATTTTTACTGTTTTTTTTTTTTTTATTACTTTTCTTCGTTAGGCATGATAATATAAAAAAAAAAAAAAAAATCGATGTCGCTCATTTATTGAAAATATTACCTATTAGAAGCGACAAAAATGGTTCGCCGCGCGACATTCGTGTCGTCAAGTATTATACCTACTAGGTCAATATATCCACTGCGTTCTTGTGCCGTAAAATAAATACCATACCAGACGTCACTGACGATTTTTCGATTTCCGTAGGAGTTCGAAGTCAGCGCGTACTCGTACAAGGACTCGGCGGGTTGCGAAGCCGTTCAGAACGTGTGGCAGTTCGTCACTTCGTCCGGCGGTAGGACAGGAGGAGACGATGGCAAAACGACATAATGAAAATAATAAAATCAACACACGGCTGTATCATAAATTATATAATTATTCGCAATATATATTATTGTAAATATAAAATACGAACATTCGATTTATACTGCAAAATAGATAGACGACGATAAAAACAATACGGCGAATACACACGTGTTATCAAATTATTGTTATATTTTAATACAAAAGTGCAAATATTGATTTTTTTTCCTTTTTAATTTTTTTTTCCCGAAAACGCTAATACAATTCTTATATATTGTATTTGTGTATATTTATATAAAAAAAAGAAATTCTTATTATTCGATCAGTATACAAAATATGATGGTTCGTTGGGGTAAAAAAAAAAAAAAAGAACATAATTTTGATATTGTACGCGTCTTCGGGAAATTATTATATTAATATTATATTAATGGGGTTCTAAACGGAACGGGGGTTCCTTTATGTATCGTAATATTATTGTATAACACACACATAGTAAAGCAATTTAGACCGGCTTTTGTCCATCGATTTAGTGAAACGATCGGAGTTCTGACAACAGCTTTGAATCTTTAACGTGAATCGTACCTACACGATACAGTTGTTTTTTGTTTTTTTTTTTTTTTTTATTACGTTTGTATACATTTTCTAGCCAATTCTTTTGAAGTTAAGGACTGAAATTGTGGCCCGGTCGATCTCGTGTAAAAAGCATCACACTGAGTTCAAACGTGTATTCAGAACTCGTGTCGTGTCACTGCATCGATGATGGGCAAACAAATATTGGTCTGAAATGATACTCTGCGCTTGTGTGACGTGTGACGACAAAGAAAGATAGGGGAATCCCTGTTCCGTTTCGAAATCCCTTGAAATCGTTATAATTCGTTTGATTCGGATTTGTTGAGAACTTCATCGCGTACTTATAATTTTTAATATAGTCAGTGTTGAGCACGCGGTATAATATTACAGTAATAAATTATTTTTAGAATAGAAAAAAAAACCACGAATACATGCAGCGTAATAAAAACATATACCATATACACACACAAACACACACACGCACACACACACACAAAAGAAATTTGCGTAGAATATATTATTACAAAACAAAATAAATAATAATGATACAAGTACTTATATGTATTACCAGAAATGTTGACAATTTAGGAAACGATGACAATTCCTACACAGTGCACGTTTAGGGAGTAGTATATCATTGTCTAGCACTGATTGTTATCATTTCCGTAGATTTTTAGGTGACATGTTATCGGAAACTTTGTACCCGTTTTTTCTGAAAGAACAGTAATATATCCGCGCAAAACCATCAAATCATCACCCGATCCGGCTTCGGTTTTATAGGACCGGTAGGTCAAGTGGAAAAACAAATGATATTCAGCCGGAGATAACGGCTACTATATGTAATAGGTTTTTAAGTGCATTTTAAAAATAATATTTTACTTAAAATTTGTGTAGACAATTTCTGGATCGTGAAAAAAAAAAAAAAACTCCCTATTATATACCTAATGTTTTGCATTTTAAAAATATAATCATAACCTATCCAACGTCGGATGTCCTGATATAATGCTCACCATAGTTGCCTGCGGTGTATCGTTGGGTCTAACAACCAAAAAGTTAGGTACATCGATTTCTTATCGTATGAGAAATTGTCATCATTTTTTGATTGTCTGGTAACATGTAAATATATATAATATTATATAATTATATATAATAATGTAATGCGCGGAACACACGGGTTGAACATTATAATATTGAGCTTTGGTAAACGTCATATTTGTGTGCATAAAAATAATATAATATTGACTCGGATATATACGCAAAAGAGATGACGAAAAAATAAAGGGTGAGAGATATAATAGTACACATGTACATATAAACACACTACACGGGATAGACGGGGAAAAATATTTAATAAATAAAACTCAGACTTATATCCGACATCGCGCTATCTCTGACGGTTTCTCTCGGAGTGAAAAGATAAAAAAAAAAAAAAAAAAAAAAAAAAAATGTTTTTCCCGTCTTCGCGATAAAAATACTTAATATATATATTATATGTACATTTTTTTTTTTACACTGTATACGGCATATAATATAATACGTTGGCGGAGTCATCATTTTTTTTCCCGTGGGTCCCCAGGGGTGTCATCGTGGTCCCTGACGAGATTCTGTGGACAAAAAAAAAAAATATAAACACGTCTCTTCGTATAAAAAGGCATGATAAATATATTACTGTTTTTACGATCATACTTACATGTGGTGAGTTTGCTCTGCAGGATCGGTGAAAGGATCTCCTCGAGACTGGCCGATGATCTCAGCTCGGCGCTCGACAATCTGTCGACCTGAAATAGTATCATAATATGTATACGGTTTTATGATAAAAGCTTTAGATTGCCATAATATGCCGAGTCTCATGAAAATGGTATTCGAGTAATATGAATTATAGCAAGCAATCCTATTTGGAAGAAAAAAGTATGTTTCTTTTTTGTGTCCTTCTATGAAATAAAAATTGAATTTAGCGAATTATCAATACTGATATTTTTTTTGTATATCATGCCTAATTTAAAATTATTACTTACTTATACGCTTGAAAAAAATTGCAATACATTTTCAGTGCTATAAATTTTACGAGGGTTGTTATTTAAGAACTCTGATCACAAATTATTATATTGTATTTATAGAAAAAACACGAAAAGTTTAGTGAATTTCGACGTTTCTAAAGACTTATTTAAAATTCTCTGAACTTAGGACTTTTATTTCATTGAATTTTTTTCTGTTGATTTTTTTGAAAATTGCTAAAAAAATATGTTAATGGGAAAAACGTCGTGAGCGAAACTGGGATTCAGTTTAACGACACGGAAATCGGGTGCGATTTCCGAAAGTGTGCGAGCGCATTATTTGGAACCTTTTTTTCCGAGAGGCTGACCACGTTTATTATCTTACGGAAAGACGGTCCGACAAAAAACTGTGCTTTTTTTTATTATCTGGACGAAAAATAAAAGAAATGGACGTATTTTTCGAGCGTACGATCGTATCGTATTGTATATATATATAAGTGACTGGGGTTGGGCCCGAGGGATTTTTGGTGGTCCCACACGAATATCATCACAATATCGTGTAAACGTCGTAAATGTTATGAGAGAAAATATCCATAAAAGTATAAAACTTCTCTCCGCGGAAAATTGTCTCCCAAGTAAAAATCCGTTTATACCACGTGTTTATATAGGTAGTGTTATTGTATTTACATCAACTATATTGGTTTTTTGGAGGCAGGCCACTGCAGAATAACATACTGTTGTTTACTACTGGATGTCGGGTAGAAACTCACGTGATTGTGCTGAGGTGAAAAGTACGTGGGTCCTCCACCCCTGGAAGAAGAACGGACTCCTGAAGATCGGCTGCTCAGGAAGAGCTGTTCTGGTCCGTTGCCATAAGAATGCGCTGCTGACCCACCGCCATACGGGCTGCCGCCGTTGTGTTGGTCCCACTGCGGTGGCCGTGGCTTGCGGTCACCTGGCCATGGTATGATCCCGTTTGGCGTATTGGCGTGCTGTCCGAGTACACCACTTTCAAACGATTTGCTGGACTTGATGGAGTGGAGTTGATGTGCGGCTGTGGTCGTCTTGGCGTCGTCCGTGCCTGCGGAAGGGACGGAAGAGTTCCGGTTGGCATCTACGGCAGGACTGCATTTGCCAATCCCTACCGGCCCCGTTTCCGGAGGACTGTTGTTATTGTTATTATTGTGATTGTTGTGATTGTGGTTGTTCCGGTTTTGAGCGTACACCGCCGTCGTCTGGTTGATGTTTTTGGGTGGCCCGTAACTGCTTACCGGGTACACGTGGTCTGGAACGCACTGCCACGGTACCACGCCACCGCCTCCACTGACGGTGCCGCGGATTTCTTGACTAGACCACGGTGGAGGGGTTTTGCCGGTGGTCACCCGTTCACCGTTGCTGAAAAACAAGCAACGAGTACGTTAAATTATATAAATCGGGAATTCACCTTTTTGTAAAACGAGAGCCGTTTGGGAAAAACGGGAGCCGAGTGAGCCCTTTTTTTATGTATTGAAATTTCCATAATAATACAATTACATATGTATACCTGTTTGTTGACCTGATCGAGTTGTACGGAAAGTCTCGAGTCAGGTGATTTTCAGTCCTTTTGTTGAGTGCGTTGTCTTTTTGCTCGAGATCGTGTAACCTGCATGCAAAGACAACGAATTTATATATATATATAACGAATGTGTTTTGTTTATGGCAATTGAATTAAAGAGATGAAATACAAACGGAATTTGCGGAAATGAACATTTTTGTGACCTATAGGTTAAATAAGATATACAGCAGGAGAAAAAATTGAGAATAGATTGAGGAAGTCAAACGATTAGGGGAGTCAATTGGTGGCGACAGAAGGAAGCCGGGGATAAGCCAAAGAAAAAAGTCTGGTATTACGGGTGTAATATGCGGGAGGCGTGCGTGTGAAGTAGTTAGATGGAAAAATCGTAATGGATGTACAGGAAGATACGGAAGGTAAGAATAAGAGTATACAGCTGACTTTCTTGCGTGGGATAAAGATGAAGATGAATACGATTATAGGTCGAAAAATCATACTCACCACCGCGAATGGTTTATAAGATTCCGTTGATCGTGACTAGAATAATTCGTTGTCGTCGGGCTGAGTAGTGTCGACGGGTTGACGTATAGGGAAGAACAGCTATTTTTGGCGTTCTGGTCCATGCGCACGCCGGTAGACCCGTTTTGAAGATTTGGTTGCTGTACACGACTGCGGGGAAACAAATGGAGACAAAATATTATAAACGCGTTATCATGATAGATATATTGTGGTTTTGATATAACAGCACACGGTTTCGTATTTCTCTTGGTTAGGTTAAATGTACCTGTATTATACTGAAAGTACCAAACTATCGAAAATATCTATAGTCAAAATTATTAAAAATACCAGTAAACGTAACTTAATACTGTCAAAGATTAGTTTAACTAATAATATCTGTTGTTTCGATTCCATGGACCCATAAAGAAATGGACTGATATTAGAAAAGAATGTATGATATCTAACATTTTTAGAAAGAAATGTTTACATTGAGATATCATTGAAGAAAAAAATGTATATAATCAGTTACCAATGTCTGTGGTCATCGTTCTTAGCGTGCCTGTGGTTGGAGTCATGATGGAAATATTTCAATTATGAGTGGAGCTTTTCCCGGGGCTAGATGGCTGATGAAGGAATATGGTAAACTGAATTGTTTTCTATCCATTGGAGACTATCTGTCCATTTTTTTTATGGGTCTATGATTGATACCCACTAGGGGTGCATAGTTAGACACTCGACTTCCGTGGCTGTGAGGGGCGACATATTAATTTTATAAGTGCTTTTTTTTATACATATACATTTATTTTTTATAAAGGTGGCCATGTTTTTTGCTTTAGGAAAATTTCACTTTTAATCGAAAATTATTTTTTATTTATTCCAGACGGACACCACGACGAAAAACGATACCGGCTAACGTCACGTGAATTAATTGCACTTGTCTCTTGTCTCTTTGTTTTATTTAATTGAATAAATTACACGGAGCTTTGTGCATTTTTATTTTCCCTACTGTCCATAAATTCTAACTTTATTAACTACATATTGCAAAAACGTTCATAAAATCGTTAGAAAAGACGTACGCTGCAGTAGGTAACTGCAGTAGACACAAATGTCATTGTTGTTGATGCAAACGTAAAAAAATAAAAATGAAAAAGGGAACGATATGATAACGGTAAAAATATTATTTAGGTCTAATGAAATTTTTAAAAAACAAAAAAAAACCTGTTTAAAAATAATTGTTTCGTTTAACGGCATTAAATATTTTTTCTATGTTTTTTAAAAATTAAATAAGGTGTATGCTATTCGAAGTGCACGAATTTATATGAGAAGCATTGTTGTTCCAAGATAAGTATTTTTTTTTTTATCTAGGTAAAGTTCAAGCTGATGGTGAAACTAAAATTTATTTAGATGCAGGTAATAGATTATCCAAAAAAACGTGTCTAGGTCCCAGACTCTAGATAACAAATAGAATACATTATATGTCGTAGGCGTATAGTTAAATCAGACATTTTACTAAATGCCTGTTTCAAGTCAGTTAAGTAATAAAAATGAAACGTTTTTATATTATTTTAAAAATTAAAATATATTTTCTTATAAAAATTATTCAACCCAACAATATAAAAATAAAAGTTCCACAGGTTTTTACTTTTGAAAAATATTATATCTTATTGAATCTTATGTACATACTAAACACCGGTAAAATTGTAATCTTATCAATAATTACGTAATTTTGACGTCACTGAAAAATATACAGAACATGGTTGAATTCTACTGTAATTTAGTTTGGTATGTGCATAT
The DNA here is from genome assembly GCA_902439185.1 of Cinara cedri. NCBI lineage: Eukaryota > Metazoa > Arthropoda > Insecta > Hemiptera > Aphididae > Cinara > Cinara cedri. Next base: position 141,823 of record CABPRJ010000027.1, read on the forward strand.
GTGATTATAATATTGTGGCCGGCCTATTCAAAATTTGTTTTAGTAATATATAATATATATATATTTATATCACATAATATCATTTCACACAGTAAATTGTTTTATGAATAATAAATTGAGATAAATTTATGACAACCAAGAAAAAAAAAAAAAAAAAAACCGTGGATTCAAGAAGACTACGACAAAACTCTAAACGAAATCAACGATACAAAATTAAATCCAGGCAAAACCAATATTATTTGTGTCGTAAATAGTATTTAATTGAAGCAGAAAATGTTAAACACATTGTTTTAAAACCAATAACTAAAATTGAAAATATTATTCATGTTGTACCTTATGGAAATTATTTTGAAAAAATTGAAGAAAGTCAAGATAAAGCGACTGGTCATGGCGGAAGGGATAAAGTTGAGCAGTGTATAAAAAATAGGCACAATATTCCTTGAACAGCAATCTAAATATTCATTTATCTTTGTACAATTTGTAACTTAAAAAAAAATCAACACCCTATACTATAAAGGTGTTTTTTTGTAAAATCAATTATACATTATTTTTTCTTTGGAAATAAAAATCAAAAAAAAAAAAATTATGCAGACAGATTTTAATTCAAGAGCATTGATTTTCGATCAACAATCGGTAGAAGTTTTAAATGGGTTATGGACTATCGGGATCACGCTACTAAGTATTTGTATCTTCGAACACTTTAAAAAGAGCCATCGAAATTGTACATGAACTTTAAAACAACAGTACTTTAGGATATGAAATTAAAAATATTTCATATACTTACGTATTTTATGCATTAATAAATTATACATAATTTTTGTATATAATAGTAACAAATAAATAATTTACAAGAAAATATAGTCTAGTTTTTAAAATCATATGAAACATTTAATTTGTATTATTTGCTTGATTTGAAATAGGTATTTAATTTAAACGACTACTAATTAAGCATTTAACTTGATGTTTATGCGTATAGTAAAATCGTATACAAATTAAACTATTGTGCTTACGAAATATGAATACATTCATTTACGGGATTAATAATTAGGTAAATATTAAAATATTTATTTCTCGGCGAAAAGTACGGACAATTTTGCTTTGTATACCTCCTTTTGTCATTGATTAAAATTAAACATGTTGAGATTAATAAAAAATTTTAATTCGGGTATTCGGGTAGTAAAAACGAATTACAGTAGGTGACAAGGTGCAAGTATAAGTTAGTACTGGTAGTATTCTGCGAGTGAAATATCTAAAAACCGAAATATTCTATTTATGACGAATGGATCTGAATAATGTTTAATAAACCGTATATGTCTAAAGAGAGCATTAAGTAGATAACTCAAACCATAATTATCTGGATTAGACAATAGATATTGACTACATAATACAGTAGAGTTAGTGATCGTTGACCAATATCCAGTAAGGTCTAATGATTAAAACGGTTCCTCGATAAAGCGGAAATTTGAACCGTTCGAAAATTGAATTTCTCGTGTATTGAAACTTCCGTCAAACGGAAACCCGCAAATAGCGAACGGTACATGTCCGTACACGGTGTTCGGTCGCTCGGAGTTCCGTTCCGCAGACAGTTTTCGAATTTTCGTTGTATTATTTAGTCTACCATACTGCAGCTGCACGAGATAAAGGTCACCAACACCTTTCGGTAAACTAGTTCAGAAATGTTCGATTACGTCCGTCCCAAATCCTTAGCCTTTTCTCTGTTTTCTTTTCGCGTTTCTCCGAACTCGTATAACGCTTATTTTCCGTTTTGATAAGTTCTCCCTGAATGAGGTCAGTACACATGGGTGGGTTTAAGTAGATCCGCCTCATCGCTTATTTTTTTTTTATTATAAATATAATATATGCAATATATGTATAGACTTTACTATGCGTAAAGATTTTTCGGTCAGAGTATTCAACCAGTGAATTCTATATGTATAGAAATTGAAACACTATTAATTTGTTCGTCATTACTATAATTATATAATAACAATAGTTCGGCTTAACCATGAGTTCGTGTCGCAAAACTCTCTAGTTGACGGTATTAATAAAATTATCAATGTGTGACCGAAAAAAAAAATAAACAAAAATAGTTTGTTATCATATTTTACCAAAAACTCGGATTCGATAATAATTGTCGATCCAGATAAACTTTGGGAAACCTACTAGGTATACCGCTCCTCTTCCACTCGGTGCCGTCTCTTCGACTATCTTCTATCCTTTCTGAATATCATATTTATGCCACTCATCCCTGCTGTCTTATACACCGTGAAGTTGATTTTTATAATTCATCGGATCGTTGATTTTCTAGCTCCTACGGTTCTCTTTCCATAATATAACATATGCCATTTATAATATTAATGATTTTCCATCGTCCATTCGGATGTGAATTCGCAAAAGACAAAATCTGGATTATAATACGACGGTAGCCACGACGAAAGAGGAGCTAATGTTATTTAAAGCCTTTTAAAAAACAATACGTGTATAATAAACCTTTTTCCTCCCGCGCATCGTATAAAAAAAAAAGATATAATAATAATATTAATATATTATAAATATTTTACATACAATCGATAACTGCCACAAAAAACTGCTTTCAACGGTTAATTTCGACAATATTATTATATAATTTGTGATAAAGTGACAAGTAAATATAGAAAAACTTTTCAATAAAAAGTTTCCCGAACTTTTAATATACCGCCACCACGCTGCAGTTTAAGCGTACGGTTTTTATTTTCTTATATATAAATATACGTAAGAGTTAAAAGAAAAAAAAAAAGTTTTTCCGTACAATCTTTAGGGTAGGCGTAATTAAACAGAAGGAGGGGAGGGGAGGAATAACAAATGATTTTACACGCCACTTATATAACTGCTCGAGTCAATCGATTAGAAATTGTAAAGTTTATCGTAAGTGTATACATTAAGAAGTTAGGCAGTGCGTTTTTTTGTAAGATTTATGTCGAGCGAATTAATTTGCACGTTTATTATTTTAAAATAAATTATTGTAAACGATTAATGAACATAATTTATACGAGGGTATATATACACAGAACAGCGAACATAATAACTCTCCGAGATTGCAACCGAGGGTAGAAGGATATAGTGTAGTGCTTAGCAGTTTTAATTAGCACGAGAGATTATATAAAATGAACAATTTTCACAAAAACCGCGGCCGCTGCCGCCACGACGTCCTAACCTCGAGAGGACCATTCAAAAACCGTATTAATCACGGAAAATACTCCTGAATGATAACGACGTAAATATAATATAATAGGTATACATAATGATGACGACGAGCAATTTTTTTTATTTTCGACCAACGAGATTCGTGATATTGATATTGTTAATAATATTATTGTAATGCACAAGTACCTACTTATAACTGACAAAAAAAACAAATACAGTACGGACGGACATTTTAATATACAGTATAATAACTTTAATTATAAATGTAAAAAGCCCGACGAATTTCGAACTACGGGTATAGGCAGTAGTTAGAAAGTTTGAAATATGTACTATGTAGGATATAGGGGGTAATTTAATTTATATACTGAAAGCGACGATACAAAGAATTTTAATGAAAAAACGATTCTTAGCGAAGTAGTATTGTTGTAGTATTAATTGTATTTTTTCCTTAAAGCCAAGATACAACACAGAAATTAACAAAAGTAAAACCGATGTCTCAAACATTTGTTGTCAGTTTTTAAAACTATATTAAATATCTGTTGGATATTGTTGAAATAAAGTACAATCGGGAGACAAATTCGCATCTTTTGTGGTCTGGCATAAAAATATGCACACGTTCTTATTAGGTTGCCGAAAAAAAACACACACTTTAGTACTGAACCAAATAGATTCTTCGCTCCACTATAGCGACTCCGAAGAAATCCTAATGAAAAAAAAAAAAACTGTTAACCGAAAAATCTATAATATTTTTTGTTTTATCGAGCTTCCATTGACGTATAAAAACAATAATAAAGATAGTTTTTTTCCTGTAATAAATAACTCTTGTATTTACGAGCTACGTATCGTGTTCGAGATTAATAGCTGATAAGTACCTATAGTGGGATCGATTTAAAATAATAAGAACTGAAATTCTTTCGACCTTCGCGTGCGATACGTTTTCGACGAGGTGAAAATAAGAATAAGGCGTCTGTTGTTGTTTTTACCTACAGGTGTTACAAACGCGATTAATATCCGAATAAGATCGAACAGTGGGTTGGAATAATTATAGTATAGGTATCTACATAGAAAAATCGTAATTCGTTGCGATATAATTTTCGACGAGGCGACAAATGTTTTTTTACCTACACGTGTTTTATGACCGATTAACAATCTGATAAAGATCGGTTTAATGAACGCATTTTGAAATCCATCTCTTTCCGTGGCCATGAGAATTCATTATTTTGTCTATGGAAGACAGCGGAATTGTAAGTGTACACGATTTTCATTTTTCTGATACTGGATATTGGGATACGTATTTTTTTAGAAAGGTTTTTTTTTTTTTTCATATAAAACATTTTATAATAAAGACGATTAGCATTATAATACTATTAATAATTTTATTTTACTTTGTTTCATCGATATTTTTAATAAAAAGTTAAATTTTATTTTCGTTTTAAGTACAAATCATTGATTACTTCACGTCGGTTGTTATGTTGACTTATCCGTGGCAAGATAGCAAAGCTAACACATTATTTAGTCTATAGTCTATAATCATAAAAACACACAAATTCTTAAAAAGTTTAATAAAGATTTGTACACGTATATTATTATATATATACACACAAATAATAATTATAACGCGCTTATTAATTATGTTTTAATACTGTTCCTGAGACAATAATTTATTCATTTCACACGCAGTGTTGACATTCGTGCCTATAAATCTATCTCGTTATCCGATGTGCTGATATCACGAATATTAAGATACTGTTATTGGTCCGCGACTGAGATTTAATAATTTCTATAATCGACTAATTTCTATTGAAATAATCATATACTATTAACAAACAAATAAGACGCACAGTAAATATTGCATTTGTTTTTCAAATTATTGCTTTCGAAGTAAATGGTATTTAAAGAGAAAAGTTCAAACGGATCTATCCTCCTTCCCACCATAAATACACAACTGGGACGGGTTCGATGAACAGCATTTTTAATTCTTGCGGTTAAACCGTAACAGAGGTATGTGTATACATTTGCGCTTTTCGAGAAAATAGTTCTATTTCGACCGGAAAACAACATGTCTGCAGCAGCAGACGTCGTGAAATAAATGAACGGTAGGTACTATAAGTTTTCAATATACGTACCTGTATGGTTTCGGAAAAAATAAATCGAATTTAATGTAGAAAAATATAAATTTGGGTTTGTTCGTGCATATTCCGACAGAGCAGAACCGTTCGTCCGAATAAACCATTCGGATAATAATTTATTTGCCCGGTCGAGTTTGTGGAGGCGTTTTCGGTCTCTCGATAGATTTTGTGGACTTTGTTTTCACCTCACCCTCACCACCCCTTATTGCGTCGATCAATAAACTTTCGTCCGTATATCGAATGAGCATGTAGATAAACATAATGTTATGTGTGTGCGTATAGTAATTTTGACTTTTATCGCTAAGCGCATGGTCATAAGACTTTAAGTCGAAATTCGACCGAAAACAAGCCATACATATTGTGGGTATACGACTTTTGGGCAGAGTTAAAAACTAATAACAGCTGATTTGTCGACTTATTATAACCCGGTTAAAAAGTTTTCCTCGGTGGTTTACTCTGCGGGTTATAATATAAGTATAGGTATACCGCATGGTCCGGGATAAAACGTCAAAAATACCGGTACACAAAATGTTTGGAGAAAAAAAAAATCGATCAACCGTTTTATTTACCGTTAACGTACAGGCAGACGTATAGTGTGTAGTGTAGTATAGATATTGACTTTGACGACTGGTCACGAAACTTTTGTAACCTACTTGGAAATATTTTCGAAAATCAAAAAAAAACGAAAACGTTTCCCGCGTTTCCTTACGTATAATAGTGCAAAATAATGTTCGGCAGCAGTAGTGTATGCGCGTTATATGATACGCGATACCGAAATTATCGAAACTTTGTCGGGTTTCGTTATTGGTTTCAAATTAGATGAACAACAAACGTGGAAAAAAGCCAATCGTTTCATTTCCGGCGAACTGAAAATATAAACGCACCTAATACACGAAATCGTTTCAGGGCAGTTTTTCATTTAGGTGCACTGCGTTTCGTTACAAATGCGGTCATTTTTGATTCAATATCAAAACGGATTGCTAGGAAAAAAAAAAAAAAATTAAAATCATGAACAAATTGCAACTACGCGATAGTGCCGACAATCGTTTACCGTTTTCGCACGGTGTAAAAAAAAGAAGATATTGAATTTGCTGAACACTGTGTCGTATCGTATCAAAATATAAAATCGGCCGTAATGTTAATACGCCGCTCGTGTGAAATCAATTAGTTTTATTGTTACAGAGATCACAAATTTATGATTTTGTCCGAGTTTGAAAAATTCAAGAAATTTGTATAATCAGAAAATATATTTAATAAGTCGTGTAAAATTTATGATAAACGATAAAGGTAAAAAAAAAAAAAAAAAAACAACAGAAAAAAATAGAGCACGGGGGAGATTGTGTAATATCTCCTTAATCTCTCTCCTAAACGCCGGCCCGTTGATTTTACGAAAACAAAGGATATTTCACGTACACGCAGACTTATGCATATTAATTGTTATTGATCGTGTTTATATTGCATAATATGAGTACTTATAAGCGGTACATTGTACATAGATATTCCCCTTGTGGCCTTTATAATTTACAAATACAATGAATATGTGACTGAAACACAGTAGAACGCCGAAGGCAGCAGATGGCGTATGCAATTGTTTAGACAAAGAGCGAAAATCGAGCTCGGAATTCTCAAACGGTCGCAGTGGGCGTGCCAATATCAGTTCCAAATGCGCGATTATAGCCAATAATTTAAAAGTGATTTTACGGAATCAATAACGGACGGATACTAAACAATCCAGCAAAAGGTTTTTGTTTATCGTACAAGCGTTTACACAGTACATAATACGCTGCCATTATAAACGAGGATTATTCGAAATTGTAGTAGAACGGAGTTAACTCCCCAACGGGTCAGTGAACTGAATATTTTTCGAGGGCGATGGGTGTTGGATGGATTTGATTCGCTTGCTAAACGGTCATTCAATCGCATATTTTTATCGGCTATCCTGTTACACCACGACGGTGGACATAAATGCCGAATTCGCTTCGACGTTACACGGTGTGAACAATGTCTTAATAAATTCTTTGCACGCGACTGGGAAGATGCGATTTTATATACAATAATATGACCACGAATCCGGATGTCAAAATTATTATTGTAGTTTCTGCACTCTGATGATGACATAATATTTAGTAATATATAGGCAAGTACCTACAAAAACTCTGACGATGTTATCACAACGTTATAATATCGAAAAACGGCCGTCTACGAATATCCGGAAAACCTAAAACGTCCTAGAGCCGTCATTTTGAGCGGGGGAAAAAAACGAATGAAATACGAAATATCTATAGGTGGTGAATACGGAGGAATTAGAGAAGAGGCTTAGGTTACGCTCGTGCAAACGAAAAAAACCGAAACTGTACTCGAAAATTGGCAAACCGGCGGAAACTAAGGGAAACTTCTCCGGATTTCGGAAGGGTGGACACGGTTTCCTGAGAGGGGAGAAAAATACAGAAACGTTATATTTGTAATATCGTGACACAGCTAATTCACCTATCACCCCACGGTTATCCGTCAATATATATATTTTTTTTTAAATATCTACCTACCGAGGGGTTCTTTTTTTCTTAATGCGACGGATTCGAAAACCGTTTTTTTTTCAACGGAAGATTCCCGATGACGGTTCGTCACATCGATTTTATGTTTCTCGCACAAACGGCAACAACAAAAACACAACTGATGTTATTACCAAGACAGCGCAAGTTAACAATAATTTCTACCCCGTTGAGTCAAGTTAAAAGTCCACTAATTTTTTTTATTAAAATTTAGCTAAATGGTCGTGGCATATTATTGTATTTAATTTAAACGAATATAATATATATCTCGACAAGATTTTCGGATCAAAAAAAAAAAAATTGGTCGGGTCGGATGAACACATTATCTTTCTTCATACACACACGTTTAAGATTCGTACGAGATAAACGTAGACTAGGCAAACATAATAGCCTATATTATACTAATATTATACTAAAGACCTTCCTTAGCTATTACCATAATATGTATCCTACTTTAAACTATATATATATTTTTTTTTTCAAATAACCCTCGATATGGAAAATCACGTCGGTCAGAACGCGGGAAATTGTCTCACCGTCCAGAAGAATAACGGATTTTCAAATTTACATGCCGCGTTTTAACGCGGACTCGTTGTAAGTTTTAAAAACATAACGCAGTGGTCGTATAACGATCGAAAAATGTCGAGAATGTTTTAAACGTCAAGTTTCCTACCTCCATCAAAGTACCGAAAGTTTCGCCGGTTTTCACGAAAACGATGACAAACCGTTTTTTTAAAAAAAAAAAAAAAAATAAAACACGTGTTCTTTTTCACTACGTTGTACAATACTGCAGTAATACGGGTTTTCAATTTCATGCTTTTTCGATTTTGACGTTTCGCTAATATCTGTCGGAACAACATAAATATACCTAGTAATAGTTTCATAATTTGCCGTCAACCATCACGATCATCGTTCGTCAAATAACATTTTTCGACGCGTATTCTGCACGTACAACAAATTACATTTTATACATTATTACATAAAAAAAAAGTTTTTTTTTTTTTTTTTACAGAATTTAATTAAATATAATATTATTAGGTGTATGTCACGATGCATAGTGAACAATGTACGTATGGCTCTTTAATTCTTTGTCAAAGCTCATTTGTTTAATTAAAATCGCCGTCAACGTGCAATCGTTAATATTATTGTAACATATTATTATTATTTTACTGTACCGTACCGAAAGTACATATAATGTTATATATATATATATATGTTTTACCTTAAAATTAATATTGCTAAAAAAAAAAAAAAAACATAATAATATAATAATTGTTTTGAAAAATACACACATTACGAAAACGGATTTTTATAAACAACAATATGTGTACGTGTGCGCGTGCAATGTGTAGTTTGATATTTTACTAAATGAAAAATCCGTTATTCACTAGAGGTTTTAGCTCTTCGTACCTTGGTAACTGATTTGCGCTTTTCGAATTCGGCATGCCGGCCGCGCATTTGTCCGCGGGGCCTTCGCTGTATGGCGGCGGAGGGCTGTCGCCGGCTTCGGGTACCGTCGTGTCTTTTAACGAGCAACTACGTTACGGATACATGCAACAAATCCAAAAAAATAATAATAAAAAATAAAATAAAAAAGACGGACATACGTCGCACCTTCGGGTGGGCCACTTAGTTGTTAGTGAGGAGTTGGAGATGTAGGATACCGCGGGGAATTTAACGTGCGTCTGTACGCTACGATTAAACATTGACCATTGTTTTCGAAAAACGATTCTGGGCGGAGTTTGGTTATATAAAGGTTTTAAAAGGCCGTAATATTTACGATTTTCGTCAAAATTTGATATTCAAATTTCTGTATAAAAAATACTACATTAAACTTCACCTTTTCTTATTGACCGATTACTATAATTTATAATGAGCCTCCTGTTGAATATTTAAGCATTCCTGTTTGGTCTAAATATTTTATCTATTTAGGGTACCTATTGAATAAAAATTACGAAAAAACTTGTTAAATTAAAATGTCTACAAATATCTCAAGAATGGCCCAAACGTTTTGAAAATGTTACCACGTCTAAAAAAGGCAAATATAAGTTTTTATAAGTTTTTCTGACGTAGAAATTAATATTTCAAGAAGATATAACGTAGAAATAAAACGTAAAATCCGTTAGAATTAAAAGAAATTGTATAATGTATTATAGTAGGCAATAACTTTTGCGAGATAAAATATACATTTATTTTCAAAAATCGGTGAAATTCAAATTTCCCACGTCGAAAAAAAAATAACTCGAAGAGAGTGTTTACCAGGTGAAAATACAACTATTGATCGATCGATTATTTGTCTACGATAAAGCGCTATAGATAACTCAACCGATACATTTCAGTCTGTATAAAATAAAAGATAGCTAAATGCGTATGTTATAATAAGTCTCGAGGTGCTGCGTAATCGTGCATTTTTTTTTCTTTTTGCAAAAGAGACATGCAAAACAATTCACGTGTACAAGACGAGTAGAAATGTACAGTGTATACTTGTTTACTGACCTTTTGGCTCGTCGAGACGAATAGGTTTTCCGTTTGGACGACAGGGGCGGCGAATTTGGCGACCTCGCCGCGGTCTTCACGGCCGTGTACGGTATTTCCCGTAATTGTTCCTCCGTCATGCCGTCCGTCTCCACCAGTTCGAATTCCAAATGTTTTTTCAGCTCTTCGGGCAGACGCGTCTTACCCTCCGATGGTGACCTGGACCGCGACCTGACGAAATTTAGATAAAAATACGCGGCGGTCATTATTATTGTAAAGGCGCGGAAAAACGGAAGAAATTAATATTTCTTCCGTTATTAATCAATCATCGATAACTAATAGGTATGATCGTATTGAAATATATAATATATTTATACAATGTGTATACAATTTTTGAATGCCGTCGATTATTATTTATAATAAGTGTGGAATAGGCGTGTGGCGAGACTTACAAGTTGTTATAATAACGGTCAGAGGTTGTTACGTACCGACGGTCGTTCAGAAAAACACGCAAAACCCTATTAAGGCTCGATATTATTATGATAATTTTTCGGAAATCCGACCGCGTAGCCCGCCGTTATTGTTTCGTTAACCGTTATTTTAATCTCCCGATCGGGCCCCATTAAAAATTGTTCCGTAAAGTGGATTAAAAATTGAGTTATATATATATATTTATTTTTTTTTCGATACAGTAATTTAATAGGATGGTTTTATCGATCCGACCGGAATTTAATACGAACCCGATCGTGTTTTTACGGGGGGGGAGGGGAGGGGAGGGGAATCGGTGAATATTACAAAGGCGTTACCCTGATAGAATTTATGGAAAAATACGGTTTGTATAAACGCGGAACTATAAGAATAAGAGCATGATAGCCGACGATACCACTCGTGCGTGGGATGAAGACCGAGAAGACCGTAATGTATAACGCGGTTTATAAGACGAATAATTTACGAGAAATCCGGTCTCCGGGTCCAGTGGCGGCTATATCCTCGACGAAATGCGTGTTGGATATTTCCGAGGGCCCGCCCATCACCCACCTTCTGTGTTATGTGAGCGGTTATATTTAATAGAAAACTTGAAAACCCAATTAAAAAAAAAACGGAGACCAAATGTTTCAAAAAAATACGCGTATTTTTAAGGTATATACGACATGGAAAAAATCGGATAACTGTTAATCGGTTCTGTGAAACGAAAAATCGTTACCACGGATATACGTCATCAGACACAGAATTATCTTGTCGACAATGAGTCGTTGAACTGATTTCAGTCCCGTAAAGTTTACGGGAGTCGTTTATTCCCGACATATTTTGCAGAAATTCTCCTCGTAATTTAATCGTAATTTCGTCGCCGCGCAAAAACGCAATTTAATTATCTTGTTACCGAGACTTTGTTCCGCGTAGCGGGTACGAAAACTGTACGAGCTATATAAATAAAATGTCGATTTCATCACTCTCGTCTCCACCGGACTCGTCTGACGCTCGTTGTTCAAAACGTTAACTCATTGACCGCGGCGAAGGAATCTCAGAGAAAGACGCGAGCGCTCTTAAAAACTACGACGGTTTGGATTTCGAAATTCACGTCGAACTTTCCCGATGGATACTTTTCGTGCGAGCGCGGGTTAACGACTCGGACCCGCGTCGTTTGTTTATCGCATTGAACCGTCGTAACTTCCAGAACAACAGGGTGCGCCGCGTAACAGTATTGTTAATCGACATGCGCGAATGCGAAATTCCAATATAAAACACAACAACGTTCGACGAACGCGTCACGGGGCGTAGATATCCGTAATCTCGCCGAACCGATGGGTTACGGAAACGTTTCAGAGCGACCCGGCGTACCGGGACCGAAAACATTTACCCCGTCGGGTTATCGCCCGACCGCGTCGCTCACCTGTGTTTCCGGTGTTTGCGCCTCCGGTACGACGACGAGTGATGCGAAATCTCGCTCTCCGACTCCAGCCCGCTGTTGGCGTAGCCCGACCGGGGCCGGACCACCGAGGCCTTTTGTATGGCCGACCTGCCCTCGGCCTGCCGGCGCTGCACCTCGCGCCACTGTCCCTCCGACTCGACCAGCTGGTACCGGTGCTGCCTGTGCTCGTGCTCGTCTCCCGTCGTCGCCGCCGCCGCCGCCGCCGACGACGACGACTTGCGGCTCCTGTGCCTGTGCCTGCGGTGCGACTTGCCCGACCGGCCCGACTGTTCGCTGTCGTTGTCCGACGACCGTCGGTTCCGGTGTCTGTGCCTGTGAACGATAACGGGATGATAGACAATTAATCGAAAACAAAACAAAAATGTACAACGTCGGTGTCGGCCGACGGACGACGTTTTAGCTATCGCGCGATGTCGCGTTCATTAGGATACGCGAAGCCGAGAAAACCATTGTTTTCTCGACACTTGTACGCGCGAGTACTCGGATAACTCGCGCATAACTCGGTGTACTGGAGTACCGGTTTTGACGAAACGTTGTGTTGATTTTCCGTCGACACTTCTTCATGCCGAAAATGGGGGGGGGAAAAAAAACACCGTGTACGACGCCCGACGGGAACTCACGTTTGCCGCGGTTTTTTATAGGCACTTGACACCCGATAAAAATACCCTCCTCCCGAACGGAGCCGGAATAGTTATATTTTTTCGTACACGCGCGACGTCGGTACCGAGGACGCGGTCTACTGGGGGTTTCGACTGTTAGGCGGAGGAGAGTAGCCGAGCGCTAACAAAACGCCGCGCGCCGTGTCGCTACATACAAATACGCTACGCCACTGCACTCTCCCTGCTTAAACTTAAAAGTGGAACATCTCGTCGACGGGTTGACGGGAATCGAACATTTTAACGCCGCAATGTGTTTAATGCTACTAACGCTCCGTCTGTTCACGGGATTTTTAATTTAAAACGGCAGTTTGCATCGCCGCAGGACACTGTCCGCGAACGTTGTGAGAAATCTAAGCGTTCGAAAATATCGGCTCTAGCTGCACTTAAAAAGTTCCAAAAACTCGAATTCGAATGTACACCGAATTTAAACGAAAATCCCGAGTGAGCAAGCTTAGTGAACCATCCTGTATACAATTCGTATAGTATTTTAATATTAAAGTAATCGATTATTTATTGTTTGACAATGGATATGCATGTATAATAGAAAGTAGGTAGGGGAAAATTCGACTTTATTATAGTGATGACGGAGCACTGTTGCGCGCGGATGTTTTTTTTTTTTTTTTTTCAAGTCGTAATGGTTCGTCGTCATTCACAGTCAATTGCGTGTTTATTTTAAATAAGTCATAAACACGTGTTGGTTCCTATACACATATTACGTTACATTAATGTCTGTCACTCCGTACAAAGGATTTCCGTAATTGTTCGTAATGAAAGTCCTCCGGGTAAATAGGTGTTGATTTATGTCAACATTAATTTCGAATGCAATAACGTGTGTGAGGTATAATGAAATAATTAATCGTCGTTTTAATGGCAGTTAAAAACTTTATAGGTACGAAATACATCGTTATAATAGCCTCGTACACATAGTCGTATATCGAACGGCATAATATAATTCGGTACAAATGGAGGATAATTATTATTTTAAAGACGTCGTTTAAACCGAATAGAAGTTTGATCGATTCGTAATCCGGATTTAATAATAAAAAAAAGAGCTTAAACTACTGAAGCGGTGTGCCGCCGCTTTCGTAAGTGGAAAGTTAAATACATAAATTTATTTAAATTATGTCTATAAGAAACGTCGAACCGTTGACAACGAAAAACGACTCTGAGCGAATTTGGTTTATACACGACTTAAGATTTTCATCGACATTTCATATCTCGACCGTTATAAAACAAAATACCACATAACGCTACTTTTTTTATTCAGCCACTAACTATAATTTTTCCATCGAAGTTACTATGAGTATTTTTAACTGAATTACAACAAAAAAATGGACATTAAAATAATACAAATATTATTTCCGTAAACTTTTGTTTCTTTCTAAGTTTTTTTTCGGTTTTGCTCAATTATTAAGAAATTTTACATGGAAAATAAAAAAAAAAAAATTACCTACTGATCAACTAGATAAGAATTGCAACAAAAAAAAATTCTCTCGTTATTTTTTGATTAGAGCAAGTTTTCTGGTGAACATGTTGATCACAGACACAAAAAATAAAAACGCATAATAAAACCAATAGATCCCTCATTACGTTCCGAATTTAGTATGCGGGTCGATCAATCTATCATAAGAAACTCATTATTTCGGAAATTATTAACTTTTTCTGGAATTTATTTTCTAGAAAATTTAAGAAACGAGCTGATCTTGAATTTTATATTTATGTTATTTTTTTCCATCCTTATTTTTAGGGCTAAAACCACTGTCTACTTTTGATTTTTAAATAGCAACCTATATTAAAAGTTCCATAAATAGATGGGGTGTTATTTAAAATAAATTTTAGTGTTGACATTTTTGATTTCTATCTAGCCGTTGACGAGATATTCCACTTTTAAGTTCGGGTTGGAGGAGAGTAGTGGAGTATCATTTGTACGGCGATACGAAACGCGTCGTGTTAATAACGCACCAACCATTTTATATAGTTAGATAGATGGGAAAACTGACGGACTGCGCTATTTTAGAAAATTTGTAGTTGAATATTGTATAACAATCCGGGATTTATATGGATTGTCACATTCCGATCGATCCGGATTCAGCGTCCGCATTAATCCGGATTAAGTGCTTAGAACCATAGATTATAGTTTAAATGAATACCGAATTGTGGTCGAATCAATCGATAAAAAAAAAGAAAAAAGAACCGTATAGGTAACATTATTGTTTTCTCGTGTATATAAAATGATTTACTACGCGTGCCGTTGCAGCTGTTGAAACGTGTCACTTCGTATACGCTGCTGGTGAAATGATATTATTAAATAATACAAAATAAATTCGTCGGCCGTCTTGTATTGTATAGAATAATATAAATAGAGAAAAAGTTTTCGAATCTAAAACAACGTAATAAAAGCTTGTTTTATATCCGTAGACTTTTCGTTTTGTGGGCGCCCCGTTATAGCTTTTACTCCGTGAAAGCATGATGGGGGGGGGGGAGTGAGAGACGGTAAACTAGCGGTCGAAAAACGATCTCTGGAGGAAACCCGTGGTTCTCTTCGGTCGTAAACTTACACAATACTTCACACGGACTCGTCTGGCTAGCAGACCGCCGCCGGCTGTCGTCGATGTGTTGATTTAAAAGCAGCTATACTTACAATGTGTACGGTAAACAAGAGTATAGAGACGGGTGGAGTGTGGGGGAGGTATTTTATATCGGAGTTCTCAGACATACACCGTTAAAGTATAGTGTAGTTATTTTATATCTCGTGTTCCCTCGAACGGATAGCAGGTGAAAATTCGTCTGTATAGGATGGAGGAGGAATGCAACACAAAATGCGAAGGATTTTTACCGATCCGTTTTCGTTTTGAAAGTAACTGAAAGTCGACAAATTTGAAAAGTCCGTGTATAGAAATCGACATTTAAAAATCGGACATTGAAACGTTTTTTTTTTTTTTTTTTTCAACGGTCTACACCGTGCTTAGCGTGAATTACATTAAAACGTTCATAATTACAGATTTCTGTGGGCTGTAATAACGATTCTTTCAGAGATCGGTGTTAATATATATTGACAATTCATTTTTTTTTTTTTTTTTTCCATTTATTTGGTTCGGTTTACCTATAACCTTCTTAAAACCACAAAACAGTTTACCGAAAAACAAGTACAAAGTAACGGACTTACGCACGCAGCAGTTTATCTCTCCAGAGTTTGCTCGGCGAACGATATAATTATATTATTGTGTACGTATAATAATAATAACGTTCAAACTGCGGAAAATTAAATTTCGTGCGCACAAGTGCAACGTCCGATCGAGATAACAAACGGCGCGAGTGATTCATTACGGTCGCGATCTGCAGATAGTACATACCTACGGAAATCCGTCTTTTAAAAAGCGAACGAAAACGTTTTCCGGAGAGTTTTCATCACGATTTCTCCCCGAGTGTTTCGTTTTACGTCGACCGCGGTATATTATTCCATTAAATCGACTGTTTAAAATATGATCGATCACTGCATATAATAGCGCCCGAAATTCCGACAGGAAAGGTGGAAAAATTCCATTCGGTTCGTTTAATATACATATTCGGCCACCTGCGGTTTTACGACCGAATTCAGGAATGCCGTCGGCTGAATCGTTTAATTTCATTTAATTTTCGAAATGTCTGAAACGGTCGAGCTGGACATTAAATAAAAATGACGACATATTAATGGAAGTGGTAAAAATGAGTACTAAAGAGATGATGACCCGTAGGTTGATATAAGAGAAGTCTGGGGGAAAAATAGATCGTGTTAGACCTAGCGTTTGAAGAAGGCGAATTAACTGAAATCGGAGAAGGCCGGAAAAAAATGAAAGGCCAAAAGAATTAACAATAAGATGAAGATGATGGATGTTAGGCCAGAGACTTTATGTTGCACTTGCTCCTCGGTGTAACAGGCGAAGAAGAAGGATATGTGCCTGTATATTTTCCCCAAGTTCTATCGATACCACCCGATTGTGTATAATATAATGCCGTTCGTACTTTCTGCACGATCTCGAATCGTTGGAGCTCTGACTGTCCACACTCGATGACCGTCGGGCGTGTCGCATGATTTGATGCGGTCCGGACCGGACGCTCCTGGGTGAACTGCTCGAGTACAGGCCTCTTGTCGGAGCGCTTGACCAGACACCCCACGGAGCGCTCCTAGTGCTTCTCGGTGAATCGCTCCGGTTTGGCACGTACATGCTGTCGAAAAAAAAAAAAATAATAATAATAGGTACTCGGAGTAAAAAACAAGTTTGTGTGGTATTTTTGTATGTTATACTCACGTGTGAACGGGCAGTTGAGGGTTTGAACAGTTTTTCAATTTGTCTTGTGGTTTTAGCGACGACAGCAACAACAGTTCGTCTCTGTTCTTATACTCGTCTCCGGCCGTTTGACCTGTGAACGGAAAAGGACGCGTTTTACCAACGAGTGTTTAAAAATGCAACGAGGTTTTTATTTTTGAAAAAAAATCAAACGGCATAACGGTGAATGTATATTGTAAATTAAGATTATTAAACATCATATTATGCTAGATGTACAACAGAAATTAAAATTTTCTTAAAAAAACGGGGGAAAAAAATAACCTAGAAAAGTTTAAAATGCAAAAAAAATTCAAAATTCACGAATGAATTCGTCGTTACACGATACAAACACTGCCGTTAAGAAAGTCACGTTGATTTAGCTCGTACTCTGTGTAAACGCCACTGGTCGAGTGTCCGGCAAAAATGTATTGAAATACATTTTTGCGATTATTCTGTCGAGTGGTTCGATTTTACAGCATACGTTATCAATTATGTATTATTTAATGTAATTATGTAGGTACGGCAGCCGTTTTAATTAAGTTTTACGAATTTCTCTATGTACAGTACCGGGGGAAGGAGAACGAAAATCAATAAACATAATTACACGCTGTTATAAATTATACATTTATAACGGGAAATAGATTACAACTTTAATAATACATATTAAATTATAATATTGTGTTTTCATTGTGTATGGGTGGTACCTATCAAAACAGTGTGCTGCAGGCAGCGATAGTTCGACGTATTTTATATATTTTCATGCGTACCTCTGTACACTTATATCGCTTTTGAAATTATTACCTACTCTGCGTTTCACGATTAAAATTACCTACTCGAACTCTCGCCGATCGGAAACGCAATTTTTTTTTTTTTCTACCCATTTTCTATAAATATCGTGTATGTGCGCGAGCGTATACGTGAAAACGATTTCCAACGGTTTGTGCATCGCGTCTGCAGAAAAAAAATTGCGAAAATTACCTATACATAATATATCGACTCGCGTTCCCGTTCAATTTATCGAGCACGCACTTGTATATAAAGTGAAGTATACCTATTTGTATGAAATACTTCAGTATATATTATAATATGTCGCCTAGACTGCCAGCGTGTCGTTGTCCCGATTTAGCCACACGGACAATGCGTTTGGATTGTACAGAACGCATTTTATTGTGTATTTCGTACATGAATGTAAAACAAAAATACTGTTAATGGGTGCGCCACGGTTTTAGGAGGAAATGTGAAATGGATAATATGCGGAGTGATTTAATTTATGTTTCTGCGTTGCGGTAGACCATTGCTAACGAAAACGAATTCCAAGCAAATTATTAGACGTATTTTTTCTCATCGTGCCAAGGCAACCTAGACAGACAAACACACAGTTGTGATTTTTTCCCATTTATTAATAAAAAACTATAAGGGATATCGGAAATAACCTCGTCATCAGTGTGCCAACTAGATAAATCATGCTACGAGAAAGTTCCTAAATAATTTTTGATTGGAGCAAGAGTATTGATTGAAAAGACGTTCACAGAAACAGCAAAGAAAACCAGTACATTGCTTTTTTCGCTAAGAATCTGGAAAAATTTAGATTTTTTGCCAATGATTTCATGGCATTTTTAATGATGTGATATCGATGAAAAATCATCTTGAATTTCAAAAGTAACGTGAAAAATCGAATTTTTGACTTTTCTATAGGTTGAACATAGGAGTTATTTGTTCAGAAGTCACTTTTACTGATCAAAATTTACTTAATTTTGTGAATTTTATGAATCTGCAGTGACATTTTTTTTTAAAAAATTCAGTGTTGATTTGTTAATACGTGTAAGAATAAACTGCGAAATCCAAAAATCCTACACATAATTTATGACTGCTCAGTAAAAATAAAGTAAAAAAAAATACAACTTGTACAATCTAAAATTGTAGGCCATGTTTTTCTGGAACGCAATATTCTGAAATTAAGTAAAAAAATCATTGGTTCCAAAATCTTCTCAATGTGTTTTATCGTTCTTAAAACAGTAACATCCGACCTTCTTAGATCTTAAGCATTTTAATCCTCGACTATTTTGCCTACGTTTATGCATTTTCCATCGTCTTTTTTTTCTTATTTCGCTTTGTACAAGTTTATCTTAAATAAAAACTTTGGCCCTTCGCTTTAACATTTATTAATATATTTCAATGTACAACGGAATTATTTATTTGGATACTTTACAAGACCGTCGGATCGCGACATTACAAAACACGTTTTGCTCGTTATATTATACATTTTCAACAAGTTTGCATTAAACTCATTTTCGAGTATATACAACAATATTACCCTTGAGTTTTACGGGATTGCGTTGAAATATATTAATAATGGAATTAAAAAAAATATATAAAATATGCATGCATTATTGCGATCGTCGGGAATCAGGATTCAGGATAACGTCGTTGTAAATGGCAAAGTATACAGATTTTTGTTATACTTGCATAAATTATAATATGGCTTTACTTATGCCCCCTACCTTCCGCCTTCAGAGGTAACTGCGGTTAATTATATTAAAAAACTATATATTACGTAAGTATTGGTGTGAGTAACGCAGTACATAAGAAGTATGCTGGCAAATTTAAACAGCGGGCAATTCGATTGTAGTCGAACATTATGAAAATAATAATATAATACTAGAATAAAAAAACGCGAGTATTATTCATATAAATATTGCGTTAAAGTAGAGTGCCTCCGGTCTTTTTTTTCCCATATTTTTTTTTTTAATTTTTTTACTCAAAAAAAAAACCAGCAAGATTTTCCGAGTATACCTATATAATAATATTATTATATATTATTAATGTTACGCGGAGCGCATATAAAACGAGAGTAGTATAAAATATTATTTTTGCCTTATCTTGAATAAGTATTTTCATGGTTCTTAAAAATAAACAATACCCCGAGTTTATAACCACAAACATAGATACCCTGTATATTTTACCCCACCCTCCCTGCGGAAGGCGTGTGTAGTAATGAAGTCGTTTTACTTTTTTACGTCCGCGTAAGTAGATATGTACGTCAAAAATGTTTTTCTTTTTTAGCTCTACGATTTTTTTAATTAAACTTCTTCAGATTAATACTTTGGGGAATTTCTCGAGTGCCTATTATATTTATTATTATTTTGTTCTGCAACGGGGTTACGCGACTAGAAAACGTATCGAAATCGCAGTGCGTTAAAAATTGCGGGTTCGGCGCGCGGAAAATGCCATACAATATAAATTATAATACACAAACAGAGTGGATAGAAGAAAAAAAAATCAACGTTTACGACTACATAGGTACACACTTAGGTAGGCACATACTCGTATACTCACAATTATCGTTGGCCCCTTCGATTATTCTCCTCTGGTACCGACGACTGGGTGTCCTCGTAAACGACGGCGGCGTTCTGTTGCTCATCTGTGAACTTCTTACGGAAGACTTGTCGGCACGGCCGCTATGTTACGAACACACGCAAACAAAACGATATAACAAGAATTTATGTAGTTATGTAATTCAAACTTAATGTAAAAAAAAAAAAAAAATGCAAGTAATTTAACGAGGAAAAACGCAACGGAAAAATATCGCTCGGTCGAAAAATCGCATTGTCGACCGTAAACTTGATCATTTCGGAACACTACCTTATACCGACGTTTTGTCATTATTTTCAGGTTCAACGTACTTTTACAAAAACATTCGGACATACCGTGAGGGTGACTGCGTAGTTTGGAAGTTATTACTGTTTCTAGATGTAGGGGATTTATACGGGAAACGACGATAAATCGTTACAATCAAAAACTCAAAACTCTGCGCTGAGCTCTGTAAACTGCATCGGGTTAGATTATCGGATGGGGATCGTGAAAGAGCATGATAATTAATCAACGAAAACAAACCAACGTATTTTCGTATTTTATTGTAGGTTTTTTTTTAATATTTTTGAAAAACTGTAGAGAAAATGTTCAAATTAAACAGGCGTCTACCAGGTATCATCACCGGGTAAAAATTAACGTTCTGCGCGAAAAAGTCTGCGCATTTTTATTAACCGAATTAGTGGTTTCCGAGAAAAAACAATCCATTTTAGTAAAGCGATAGTAGGGCTTATGCGCTACGCTGAGAATCTAAAATGATTTGTGCAAATCTTTTGATTGACCTGCACAGTCGTACCGTGATACTTAACATAATTTAGCCCACGGAACGATAATATATTATCCTAACTAATTTCAATAACTGCAATATCGCATTAAGTTTTTATAACATTTAATATACCTACATTTAAACGGAAAAGAATACCTTTTTATTAGGTACTATACATAATTATTTAAATGTGTTTAGTTTCACCGGAAAAAAGCTTAACTGTCGTAAATTAAGTTCATTAGATTATATTTGTTTGTATAGAATTTACGCTTGTTTCTTCTGTAAGTTAAAAAAAAAAAAATATTATAATTTATCAGATGTTTAATGTTACGCTTTTTTTTTTTTTTTTATTAAAAATAAAACAACAACAACGAATATATAATTATCAAAACGATTTTAGTAGGTGGTAAAATGTACAGGTTCTTTTTAATTTGGAAATGATAATAATAATAATACGAAAATCTTATTACGAGAAAAAAAAAATGATATCGTGTCTATATTCGTGCTATACGTACTCATCGTATTATCCAGACGATATCTCGTATTATAATAAAAAACTATCGCTATGTATGAAACGGTATTATAATTCCCATGGGTCGGTAGTATTTTTTATTATTATTATTTCAACATCAATAGAATAACTCTGGTAAAATGTACGGGCACCTACATAATGTAATATGTTCGAGTTATTTTATCGTCTATATAATGCAAATATGCATGTTAATATTATACTTTAACAAATATTTACATTTTGAAATCAATTAATTCGATTAATTCGTCATAAAAAAATATATATATATAACGAATGATAACGTAACGATTTGTCGAATTTATAATGAAAACCATTTATACCGAATAAACGGTCTGAAACAATTTGGAAAATTCGACAGCATCTTTTGATTATGATGAACAGCTGCAAAGGTAAATGATAAAAATATACAGAAAGATGGGTACGTAATATATAGAAAAATGGTACGAGAGAAGTGTAAAAGTGCATTTTAAGGACAGGGTTTTGTTTTTCAAAAAAGAACGACAATGGTTAATTTTTTTTGGCTTGACATTTTTTTATAATTTATATTTTTTTACAGAATTCCGAAATTTTGGCAGGTAAAACTACAAACAACAAACATTACATTAAATTTTATCTACATTTGAAATTACATAAATAATTGATGTTAACTCGCAGACAGTTAAGCGAATTACAAACGATTGAGCCGAAGAGAATTGGATTTCTTCGAATTTCACCTATTTTTCCAGTCTTCCCCCACCAACTTTAAATGCCAAAAATTTTTTTGGATTTTTTTACAAAACTAAAATTTTGTTTTCACAAACGTTATGTACATTTTTTAAATTTTTTTCGGGGGTTGGGACTGGGACAAATTTGACGTTTCTTACATAGGCTTTTATCCATTTTTATACGAATCAATAAATAGATATCGGAACAGATTGGGAATCACCATTCCTGTTCAATTTCTTCTAACATCTCATCAATACTGTCTTCACCCTACCATTGGGTAAGGCGTAATATTGCTATTATGGGACATATAACATCAGCCCGCCACACACGACCGGCCTACTCTGGACTTGTTTATCTGATGAACTGGACTACATTTTCTCTTACAGTTATCGTTGATTACCTACCGACAGAAATTTCAAAATTTCGTTTTATCGCGTGATCCTTTTTTTCTTCCATTATTGCGCGGCACTATTTCGGACTATTACGTGAACCGTTGTTGTCGTAGAAAATACCCAACCTAACCTCACGAAAACGGCGATAATATTGGATTTGTTCCTCGGGCGATGCTACGGGATCGGGATTATTTGACGTTAATCAAAATTTAATTCCGTCCGTCTTCTCTAATAATTAACGATAGCAACGGTATTACTATCTCTCTCTCATTCTCTCTCTCTCTAAAACAACTGGCCGCGACCGAATAAAGTTTATTTGCCGGACTTGAGAATAATTTATCGGTTGGTCGGCGGGATTCGCTGTACCCGATCCTCTACACTCTACAGCGTATATGTTAATATTATCGGCGTGTAAGTTAAGTTAGGTATATTAATATATAGGTTTAGCATAAAACAACTAATTTCTCGGGTCTTTTCGAGCAAATATAGATCAAAGAAAATATTATTATTATACTGCGCATATGGGCGAACACCACATCGCGGGCGGCGTACAGGATTCGCGGCCTTTTCCGTACCGCGTATTTCCATGCAAATTAATGATTTGACGTTTTGTACAAATCATAATAAGCGAGAGAAAAATCGCGTGTTCCAGGCAATGTGATGAATATTTAATATAATATTTATGTACAATAGTCTGGGCAGTCTCATTTCTAACGTATCTATTTGTAATACGTTTTACGATTTAAAAAACCGCGCGGTGTATAATATGGCGTATACAATATACGAGTACATATAGTACTACTATGAAGGCGTAGTGATTTTTTTTCTTTTTACAATTTGCCGGGCTCTTTGAATAATCACGGCGCATAAAAAGAAAAAAACCCGGAAAAAATGCTTATAATAACATAGTCTATTCATAGTATTACCTATATGTATCTATTCACATACATGTTTACGATCGTGAATACCTCGAAAGATACGTATTATGATCGTGATATATTATTTTTATTTATGTTTTTTTTTTTTTAAATCTGTATAAATAGGTATATAATAATTAATAAGAAAAAAAAAACGGTCACCAAAAAGCTGCTGAAAATTTTAAAATTGATTTATATTTTGAAAATATTATAGACCTTACAAAATACCAAAAATTAAAATAAAGTTTCGAAACCAACATGACTTGAACTACGCATTAAAAATAAGTCTCGTAATAAACTGAAAAAATTGTCTTTACAAATGTACATTCCTAATAATACGCGTGCGGCTGAAACGCAATAAATATATTATCTATTTTATTATTATTGTTGTAAAAAATTCTTTGACACGCCAAATTAATACGAACCTGCTGAATCGAGTGCTTATGACGTCCGGGGGGTTGGGCGACTGCACTTGGACGAGCCTGAAAAATTTATGGTGTTCCATGCTGCACTTGTACAGATGTTTACACGCGGGCCTCGAGGGGGTCTCGAACCCGTAAGTGTTCTCGTCGTTCTGCGGGTAAAAATTATAATTTTTAAAAAATTGTTTTTATTCAAACATACGTGTATACATTAGACATGATATCAGACGCGCATAATTAAAATTATGCTAATTCAAGTAAAAAAAAAAAAAAAATTAATTATTATTCCTCGATTCGCTCAAGGAAACGGTATACTGTAAAAATGCTATTTATAATATGCAGTATACGCCACACGAGTGTTGTATGTCTGGCTTCAGCTATAGTAGATACTTACGTTTTTGTCGCAAACTCTCAACATGAAATATTTTCCTTTGCTAAAGATTTTCGTGATTCTGGGCCTAGAAACACATAATAAGAACACACGTTACTTCATCGTTAACGTTTTAAACTTTGTATTATATTTTTTTTAAATTTCGGTTATAACCGAACCGCGGGGGTTTGATTCTACTGCGCCGGAACCACTCACCAGTAATAGTTCGCGACGATGTTTTTGTTCCGGAGCACAATCACTCCGGTGGGCGTTAGTCCCAAGTAGTATTCGACGTTGTCTTCACCCTGAAATAATAATAAAAAAATGTATGTAATAAAGATCCGTTTCTATATTTGGACAGTAATTATTTTATTCACAAACATTAAATCCATTACGACTAAATAGTTTTTTGTTAACTCATCAAATCGTGTTTAAAATAAATCATAATAATATGTTGTTTGTTAACTAAACAATAAAAGGTAAAATAGTTCAATATAATTCGAAAAATGAGAAAATTTGTGTGGACAATTATAATGTTTGAAATCCGCATTAAAATAGTTTATTCTTTAATATTAAATAAAACATTCGTGTGTGAATTGGATAATCGGGACAAAACTTAAATTAATTTAGATACTTTTGTAAAAAAAATGGATAACCATCGAAGTTTACGCGTATAAGATTTTTCAAAAACAAAAGTAACTTATTAAGTTAAAATGTAATGAAAAAAAGAAGTAGTTTCGTTGAAATTAACTTTTAAAAATAAATTGAACAGTTTTTAAATCGCATGTAATGCGCCTTGCAGCCTTGCTTAAACCAACGACACCATGCATCGTTACACGCAATATTATATTGGTCAATAATTTCAAATTATTTCCGCATTCGCGATGGAAAAGTACATGTACCTATATAACATGTGTACCTAAAACTAGAACGGTATAATAAATGACCGACCCACGTGCACCCAGAAGCATTGTACCCACAAATAACTTAGCCAATCGAATTTATTTATCCTTATTTAATATTCATATGTATATACAGGTACAGCGCCATATTCGTTGTTTTACCATTGAAGACGATTTTACAATTTATCTTAGCAGATACAATGCTACGTTTCCATATTAACATCAAAACGGTTATTACGAATGTAAAGAATAAAATAACGTTCAACGGTTTCAATCGTTTTCACTTTAAAACTAGAAAAAAAGAAAAGAAAAAGAAGAGATTTCAATTTAATTTTGTTCCCTTTTATTCATAATCGTATTCGGAACATAATCAAAAAACCGCAACATCGACGCAAATGCTATTCCCGATGAACGCAATAATAATGTAATTTCGTTATTTTTCTTGACAAATACCAACGTATATGTTGGGAAAATGAAATCATTTTTTTTTTTTTTTTTTTTTTTTAAAACAGCGTACATGCAAAATATTGTGTAAGTACCGTCCCACATGATTCAGGTTACAATTTAAAAATAAAAACAATTATAATAATAACCGTTGAAAATACATATAATATTAATTCGACGACGACATCGATATAATGGGCGGTTTTTTTTTATACTTACATAGTTTTTGTACAGAACGAAAAAAAATCCAATCAAAATATATTATAATGATCGTTCTCAATATAATGGATTTTCACACGTCAAAATGTAAGAAAAGAGTGATTAACTACAGGGTGAATTTTGTCAATGGAGATTTCGAGTAAATTTGATTTCATATGGGTTTTTTTTTTAGTCATTATAACGTGGAACTACGCCGTTTTTAAACGATTCGATTACGAACATATTATATTCGACGTTTTACGATTTTGTTTTACTGTTCGTATATTATGTATACCACACAAACTTTTTACGTAATCAACTCACGTGTTTAAACTCAGATTCAAAAAGTGATATCTTATCGAATCCAACTAGGACAAATTCAAACTTCTGTTTGAAAATCTAAATTCAATTTGTATTTGAGGTATGTACCGAAATATTCGGTAATAACCGTAAATGATAATATGATCAGTAAACGATTCGAGAATGACTCCACTGCAGTTCTATATATGTAAATAGATACATTCGGAAATAACTAATAATTTTAAAATATTCAAAATAATAATATAACAGTACAATATAGTCAATTATCGGGACAAAGATAAATAATCAGCATTTTTTTTATCTAGATAAAAAGACAATTTTGTTCATTGCTTACCATAAGAAAGGAGTGTTAAAAGTATTGAACTTGTACCAGATTTCGTACAAATCTAGATCTCATAAAGTTTGTTTTGTTGACCGATATAAATTTTTAATATATATTTATTATAAACCATATTAGTACAAATTCAATATTTTTAGATATTATTTCAAATAAATGTTTAAATTACGATTTAAAAAGGTTTACCTAGATGAACCGATTAATTACCTCAGATAACCGATGTCTTATTTGTCTAGATAAGGTATAAGAAAAATGTATACTTATCTGGATAATTTATTCAGATTAATTCATCCAGATAAAACATAATACTGACACTCAAGGTATTAAACTTGAAATCTGTATTTATTCGAAATCTTTGGCAATATAGTCACCCTGTATATTGTTATATGCAATACAACCGATTGCATTATAAAGTTAATAATAGTAATATCAGAGTACACGTTTTACAAGTTACGAAGAAACGAATGCAACGACCTGCATTACCATGATAATATGTATAATATAAAATTTATGTATACAAATTTTTTTTACGGAAGGAAATACCATTTTAAAATTTGTTTTTTTAAATCGTAGTAATAATTATTAACGTACGTATAATAATAAATTGTATTATATCGAACGAAAAATAATAGTCATAATAATAAATAACAAAAACGCGATTTACATTTTAAATATTAATTGCTGCTGCAGCGTGTAATAATAGTAATAATATTATGCAGTCGAGATAATTTTCTGAATATTTTATTTACCCGCTGTAAAAACACGCCGACGGTCGTCGGAAAAACAAATTAACTTCTCGATATTAATTGATATAATAAATTAATGAATAATTCCAACTGATTTTAGATATTTTATAATATGAATTTACGACGTTGTCGTCGTCACGGGACCGATCTCATAATATTAGGTAAATTAATTTTGACTAGACTCGCGAAACGGAATATTATACCGTTGCAAAATTTGAACCCTTACCCATCATCACCACCTCCCCCTCCCCTCTCGAAAAAGGGGAAGTTATAAAGTCGTTATTACAATATAATCTATCGGGTTTATTATATTATAATATAATATTATTATCCAAATGAGATTGATTTTATTACCAACGAGTAAATTATTTCTTAATAATAATAACGAAGTATCACTTACAGGTTACGCTAATGATAACCTCGTAAATGATATTATAAACATCGATTTATCCATAGCTATAGGTAATACAATTCAAAACATTCGATTTCCAATTATTATTCGTCGCGTGGACTAATTTAAATCGTAAAAGTAAGTGTAAATCCAAAAAAAAAAATAAAAAAATAAAAACTTTTCGTAACTCAGTTTATAATAATAACCGAGACTAAAATAATTGAATTAATACTAGTTAAAGACAAAAATAATTAACTAGGTATGGGCAGTTATTTAAAAAAAAAAAAATTAATTGTTTAATTATTTATTACAGTTGACCCTAAACTAAAAAAACATTTTTCACCGCCGGTTTTCGAAATAAAAAAAGATAAATAAATGTAAAATATGTTTTTATTATATTTGTAAACTGAAATAAAAATAAAAAATCTTGAGATACATATCTACTGTGAAAAAAAAAAAAAAAAAAACATTAATAGTCCGGGCAGAAAAAAGTCATTGAAACGTCAACAGCCGAGATTATAACACATTGAAAGTGTTTTTTTTTTTTTTTTTTTTTGTGTATTACGTGGCATAATCGCATCGATGATTTTCGTATATTTATTTATCGCCAAGTCGCATCACACGTTGCGGGGGCACCGCGGCAAACAATTCGGTATCGAATTCGACGTCGCGTCGTCGTCATAATATGCGCGCGCGAGAAGCGAATGAAAAAAGAAAACCACGACCGCGTTATCGGTTATACTGTTATAGCCGAAAACCACTTGTCAAAACTGCCTGTTTTGTATTCAATATAATATATGTATATATACATATATATGCGTGTGTATAAACAGAATCAATTGATTAACGAGTTGCCGCGTGACTTGACGAGCGATAGTTATAGAAAGTATAAGTTCGGTCGGTTACCACTCGCCGTTCTACACAATATACACCGCACACGACTTGATTAATGAAGCCCATATACGATTTGTTATATATTATAATAATAATAATAATAATAATAATAATAATAATAATAACATATCGGTTCGGCATTAAAGTTCGGTCGATAACCGTGTAAAAAAAAAACCAAAATAAATAGTCGATACGGGTTGGTCACTGATGTAGGTGGGTAGTTGGAAAGGTACAGGGGTAAACTATAGGTGGTGTATAATTTACAGTGTATGAAACGATAAATCATCGAAAACAAAAAGAAAACGATTTTAAGCCAGTTATTAGTCGTGTTTTTCCTTTATTGCTGAGGTTAACCATGCAGAAATCAACAATAAAAAGGATCTAGAGGATGAATCAATGGAAATTTCGGTAAGAGTTTTTAGAAAAGTACTGCAACGTAATAATATTGGAGCAATTACCTAATGAAAAAGCCTTAAAACAAATAATTGTACAAAGCAATTTTTCGGAAAAAGAGATTGAAAATGTTATACACAGGACTATTGAGTGAAAAAATTGTTTTTTTTTTTTTTTGACACTATTGAATGATTTAATCATAAAAATGTTTTAAAAGAAAAAAAAACCGCATGTTTATAAAATTAATAGCTTTTTCGATATACTCGGAATCTAAAAAAAATCAAACAAAATTCAGAGCCATCAAGCTGGTGAGTAAAATATATGAACTTATGAGCTAAGATACAATTGTTTTCATTAATTAACGGAGTATAATATTGTGTTCTATAATTATATCAGGCACAATCTAAATCATACGCGAGATTTAAATTTTCAGCTGCCCTTTCGAGGAGGATTTCGGGATCGAATTCGTTCGAAACCGACTAGCGAGAATCTCAATTTTAAAACGTGTATATATTTTTATATCGTCTTCCTATTTATATAATATTATACTCCCTCCTGTCGCCAATAGACTTTTACGACGTACGTATAATTATTATTGTTACGTAATTCGATTCAAATCTCGTTAGTTATAGTCGTCGGACTACCGTCGTCGATCGTGGGCTAACGCGTTTAATTTGATTCGGGTCGAGAACATTTTTTTTTTTTTTCTTCCTCTCTTTTCTTTATTCATACCTACCCATATTTAAAATCGCGTACCTATAATATATACTAAATACTAGCAGTAATGCGCTTACGGGAATCCTTTTCGGTACGCGTAGGTAATAATTATATTAAACGTACTTACGTAAAACTGGGACGTCGTAAATCCGCGAACGGAATATAAATATATTATGATAAACTATCAAAACCTTAATCGTATTTTATAAAAATCGATGTCATAATATAATGATCCTGTTAAAATATATTATTATAATGTTATGCAATACGCCGACGGAAACCCGCGTGCGAATACTTAATGCAATTTTACGGCGAATAGATTTCAATTAGTCTTATAACTTTAAAATACATAGTTAACGTTTTAAAAAGCCATTTTCAAAATTTGAAATGCGGCGAAATGCGGAGGTGTCGGGGAATGAAATCAAAACAATTCCGAAACATCGTGAATTTAGCTCATTATGGATACACGAGTTATGAGCCACTTTAAAGGGTGGTTGAGTGGAACGTGGCCGTGTCCAACAAGGAACCAAAACCACAGAACATAAACCAGAGGTTCTCAAGTTTTTTATGATACGACCCATTTTGGAAATAATTTAAATTTAGGCGACCCACGATAATATTGATGACCCTTTTTTTTGTAGGTTTAGTTTTCGTTTCTGGATGATTTATGAAATTTGTCAGTGGCATACTCTCATTTACAAGTACAGATCCAATTTGCTGGTAGAAAATTTGTTTACAGGAAAAAAATGGCCGTAATATGTTTTAACCAATATCTCCCGACATATTGTACATTTGCCCGTTTTTCCGATTTATTGGGAAAACTCCTAGGAAAATCAAAAAATGACCTCCTTAAAATACCACCCCAGTGCCATCATTGTAAACCGGAGTAAAATAGCTGGTAGTAATGTTGTTCATAGGTAAAAAAAATACCGTAATATTTCTTTTCTTGTTTTTACTATATATTAAATCAAAATCTACTATATACTAAATCAAAAAAAAAGACCTTTCTAAAGTATCTTTCTAGTCCGATTTCCTCCCAAAAAAGTACTACAAAGTGCTCGTGAATCGGAGCAAGATTTCTGGTAGAAAAGTTGTTCATGGATAGAAAAAAGGAAATAAACATTATTGTAAAATCAATACATTCCTCGCTCCACTCAGTATCTAAAAAAAATGTATTACTTTAAAATATAATGCGACCCATTAAAAATATGATCAAGACCCATTTTTAGACGATGACCCATACTTTGGGAACCTCTGACGTAACCTCAAATGTTTCGCTTCGTGAGCAAATATCGATAAAGGTACTCTTATAATCGAAAATAATCCGCGTAAATTTGTTACGCGAAATTTTTATCGGGTACGTTATTATTAGAGAAGAAATATGTTTTTATTTCTTCTGTGGGTTTTATATTCTGAGCGAAGCGAAGAATGTATTAGTTTTACTATGATGTATTTTTTTGTATCGGTGAACATATAAAATGATAAAGTATTATAAAAACCGATAGATAGTTTTCCTTCTTTCAGAAGTCTTGCTCCATTTAAAAGATAGTTTTTCGATTTTCCTTGTAGCAGGTAATATAGAACCGCCCGACGCCTGAGACCTCGGCCTAGGCCGTAGGCCCCAGGTTCTAAGCTATAGGGTCGGCGGTATTTTCGGTGTACCGGTAAAAATTTTAAAATTTGAAATGGCCCTAACTGTACAACGAAATAGTCAGAGGCGGTCGGCGAAATCGTTTAAAGAATAATGTGTAAATAACAAGACACGCATATATTATAGCGAACGCACGTTCGTATTAATTTGCGTCGTCTTAAAAGCCATTCAATTGTAAAATATATTATATTATTATACTCGCGTAAATATATATACGAGGGGAAAATAAATTTACGACGCGATATTTTAACGGGGGCGGCCGACCGTATTGTGTCCCGAGCGACTTTATTGCATCTCATTAATTCGACGGCGGTAGCGGCGCGGCGGCGGAAACTCGAAAAGATAAACTGAGAAAAAAAAATACCAATAGTCAATACTTACAGTCTACATTGTTGTTTTTCTTCTAAAGTTGTGTCCAAGAATAATATTATTTTATTACCGTTTTCGAATCGGTTCGTTCGCCATTTATTATTAGTACGTATTATTACAACGTTAAAAAAAAATCAAAATTTGTTTTAGAGGTTAACACCTACTCGAAATGTAAATATAAAAAAACTGACACTTAGCGTATTATTGTCGGTATTTACAATCGGTTAGATTTTAACAATTATCGCCGGAAAATAATTCGCAAAAATGATACTTTTAAAAAATGTGTTATATTTGCTCGACTTTTTAGTCTATCCACTATATCCAGACACTATTAAAAATTCCGTTCTTATTCCGCTTTCAATTTCAACTTTAAAAATTTCTTTTTAATCCATATTTCTTTTTCTTCTGGCATTTAATACTCTCCGAGAGTATTTGCCACCATTCCGATGTTCATCCACTTTACTCAATCCTGAAACAATTCTCTGCATTCTTGTACTAATAGACCTTTTAAACTATAGTGGAC
Organism: Cinara cedri; assembly: GCA_902439185.1. Classification (NCBI taxonomy): domain Eukaryota; kingdom Metazoa; phylum Arthropoda; class Insecta; order Hemiptera; family Aphididae; genus Cinara; species Cinara cedri. Next base: position 174,414 of record CABPRJ010000027.1, read on the forward strand.
TAAGTGTAGAGCCGAAATTAGCCAGACAACAAATGATAAGCAATTGACGGTAACTAGGAAGATAATGTAAATTTTTTTTATTTCCACAAAAAATATTAATTTATAATAAAAACAAAAAATAACCATAGATTACATAAATTAATAATTAGTCCATTACCTCATAGAGACATCTCTGTGCGTTATCGAAAGAAACGTGGCCCAAATTATGTATTCTTTTTATCATTCTTTATTTCACTATTAAAGGCACCCCTTTATTTTATTGTAGCAGGTATACGACCGAAACTCTCTTTTTCCCTTTCTCTCCCTCCATTATGTCTTGTGATTTTTCTCTCTAGTCTACTAAATGCAATACCTAGTTTTATGCGATAAACCAATACTTTTCATGGAAAAAAATCGTTCATTTAAATAATATGAGTGATCGGGCGTTGACTGTTTTTTTTTTCTCTCGGACAAAGGGTGTAGAAGGCGCAGTCTACCAGCTGTACTCGATATTGCGTTATGCTCGTGTTTCCCATTATGCCGCGACGGTCTTCGTCCACAACATCCATTCGTCTTTTCCTAGACGTCGACACGTTTTTCCGCGTGGACAAATAGGTGCGCACAGGACAATTCAAAAACTTTCGAACGCGATATATTATACCGATCCCCTCTCCCCCCTCCTCTCCTCTCTCCGTCCAACACGCTCGTAATTACGCGATCCGCGCATAATATATTATTATATTGTTGTTTTCGTATTTATGCCCCGGGACGTTTGTCTGCAACTCGGCCGAGCAGGTTGGCGTAAGTATAATATACATATTATTATGTACGATGCAGGCAGTCGTTTTATTTTGTTTTTCCAGGCGCCAGCGGTGTGCGGTGTGTATACATTATACGGTTTTGTCGTGTCGGTTTTTATAGCGGAGAATCCGGCGGCGTACATTCTCCTCTTTATTTTTCGGACTCGCGTGCGTTACACACAATATATAATATGAAACTATTGAAACTTCACCTAAGTATACATAATAATATAGACCTCGGCGGTAGGTATCGAGCGGGTCGTATATAGAAATAATACATAGAAGACCGAGCGAACCCGCCGCCAATGTCCACACACACACACACACACACACACACACACACACAGACACACATACTGCTATAAGCAAATACGCGAATAGGAAAACAATAGCGAACAAATATTTTCTTTTTTTTCCCCCCTCTTTTCCATTTTTCTTTCCCAATGAAACGACGACGGATATCATCCACTGTTGTCGTCGTGCCTCATCCCCGACCTTTGTGTTTCGATGAATAATGTGCCTTTGAACGGCTATGTGTAAATATATATATATGCGACTCTCCAACAATAATAATGATAATATATTATCAAACAATAACAACAACAACAATAATAATACGCGTATTTCTCTACGGTCGCGGCGATGTCTCTTAATTCAATTCGAATGTTTTTTTTTTTTTCATTAGCTAAGAAACTGTATATTACTATTATTATTATTATACACAGTATTATTTTTTATACCGACGACGACGTTTTAGAATATATGTTTTACAACTATGGGCAGATCGTTATAATTACATGAAAACATCGAAACTATTATACAAGTACATAATTGTATAGATAATCGATCGTTCGGCTAGAAATTTCCAATATTACATTGATCCTTTGAAAATATAATTTACCGTTTAAAATGTATACAGCTTAAACGAAAGTTGGGCAATTTGGTGAAAACAATTAAACTCGATTAGTTTAGATTAAATAAACACGGAAAAGAGTTTTAGTTAAAAGTTAGCAAAAAATAAAGTCAATGCGTTGAATTAGAGCAACGCAAAATAATAATTAATGTGACATTAGTTAGTTAACTAGTATAATATTAACTAGATCAATAATAATTGATTTTGAATCAACGCGTTAATTATTTGTCCTCAACCAATTAGTTTAAAAATAATTAACTGTAGTTAGTTTATTGTATATAAAAAAAAATTACTTTTTACCTAGCAAATAAATGTATCTCATCGAGAAAATCATTTAAAAAATAAATTTTGTTTAAGTACGAAGAATTTGCTATTATGGTGTGTAAACTCAAATATTATAATAGCATGGAGGATCCTGTGCTCTTAATTTTAATTTTTTACAAATTATGAAAAATTTCTAGTAACAAATTGTCAATTTTTAGAACTAAAAATTCTTAAAAATTCTAACGAAAAATTCAATCGGTTTAAATTGTTGTATTAAGGGACCTGTGTACCGGTTTTTTTTTGCTCTAAACATGGTTTACAGGGTTATCTCTCCTGCCTCGTAGTGACAACTGATAATATTAATTCTTCTGCTTCGTAGTGACAACGGATAACATTAGCTGTCCCGCGCCCGGCGGTGCCGCTACCAATTTGTATTATGATTATTTTACCTATATTCATTTTTGGTTTTGGTCGTGCCAGAATTGAATTTAAACAAATAGATAGAAAATAGGTAGTCCACCTTCGCTGGGTTAAATGTGTTGTATTGTGAAATGTTGACAGTGTAAATAATAGCAATAATAATGATTAAAACAGTTATCTTTTCAGTGGCAACCAAATTATCATCCGTAACATCACGGTAACTCTTGAAAAAACAAAAATAAATAAGCAATGAGATATTCCTATTCGTACCAAATGTACCTAAGAATTCCTATTTTACCCCCTTAGGGGTTGAGTTTTTAAAAATCTTTTCTTTGTGGATGCCCACGTCATAATAGTTATCCGTGTGCCAAATTTCAGCCCGATCCGCCCAGTGGGTCAGTCAGTCAGGACATGTTATTTAATATACATAGATGTGTATACATATTTTGTTTGAATTTCCGAAATTGCAGAAAGTTGTCCTATCTAATGTCCTGGACAGTTTCTTCTTCTTTTTCAAAAAATAATTAAAATCCCTATCACTCTACGCGATAGAATGATTAATTTTATAAAGTTTTGTTTTTGGATAAAAAAAATAGCAGGTCACGCGCAGTTCTCTTAATGCAAATTAATTTCGAATTTAAAATTCGTAACAATTTTTAAAACTACATCTTATTACCCTCTCGTATCTATCGCATGTACAGGACGTGAACCTACGCGTGATAAATATGAAATATTTATTGTTTTACATTTTTCCGGTACAAATCTCTCGCGGTCTCAATATATTATATAAATATATTAGATTTTATTTGATTTACAAGTATAGTGTTGAAAAAGTAGGAAATTATACGAAGAACAAATATATAAATGAAACAAAAAAAAAAAAAAAAAAAAAAAAAAAAATAATAATAATAGTACATAATGCCGCTAAAGTCGTTTGATATGTTTTCATTTTATTTTTTATGCTCGCCACCGCCAAGGACGGCGCGTGGGCGCCCGCGCAGTGAGTTACTGCAGCTATATGAATGGAGATCTCGCGCGTTAAAAAAAAAAAAACGATAATATAATTATTATAATAATAATATTAGGTACCTATTATGTGTAAACCACACCGGTAAATTTGTGTAGTTGTGACAAGACGTGTATAGCGTACGTTTATACTAATAAATTACGTTTTTTATCCGCGATATTATAACTATCGATGTAAAATATCACAAAAAAAAAAAATAATAAACAGTCGCCAAACCAGAAAACGTGCCATAAATATCGTCCGGAACGAGACTTTGAGCGCGCGGCATGTGTGTGGGACGGATTTCTGTCTCTCGAAAACTGCAGTACCGGAATACATTGTTACCGATACGATTTATTTGTTAGTACAAAAAAAAAAAAAAAAAAAAAAAAGATAAAAGGATAAAAAACCGAAACGAAACGGAACTCTAAATTAAATAAATGCAAATGGCTTTCGTTTCAATTACATTTTACGACGAGGAAGCTGGGGGAAAGAGCGGTAATATAAAAGAGGATCGATTATGTTTATTTTTTTTTTCGTTTTATACTATATACGGTTTAGTTCTATAATTTGTTTCGTGGCGAAGAGAACAAATTTTCGTTTTGTTTAAATACGGTTGTATTTCATGTTCAAAGGCCTATATAGTATATAAAGACCGCGTACAATAATAATAATAATAAAAAAAAAAAAACCCCAATTGAATAATTGAAACTTTTCGGGAAGGCGGTAACCACCTAAATGATTTCAAAGCTATTTGAGTTAAATTACTATACCGGGTTACGTTGACGTTACAGAGAAGAATCCGTGGTAAATTAATACAACGAATTGTCTCCGAAGCTACGAGCATTCTCACGTACTATACGCCCGGCCAGTTTATATAAACAAAAAAAAAAAAAAAATTGTAATTTTTGGCGGTGGGCATTAGCTCCGAATACCGTGTTAAAATACTCGAATTCGCTATCTGCGGTCAACCGGAAGCGCTGTATGTTATCTCAACAGCTGTTTTATCAGAGTGTCGGTCACGAGTCACGGCGAAACATTACACTTACTACAGGCAACCGTTGGGCAACTTGTAAATCTTAAACCGTGTCCTGTGCGTGCGAGATCGCGGGATTTCCAAAAAAAAAAAAAAAAATAAATAAAAAATAAAACAATTTAACACTCATGCGTACATACAGGTACTGAAATTCCCAGCTACAGCTGTTTGTTGTCGACTCGTCGTCCCGACTCGGTGCGTCGGAATAATAAGCGCGCGTTCTCCGCGCAGTGGTTTTTTTTATCAAACGCGAGCTGTGTGTGTACGTACGCGTAATAATAATAATAATAATAATAATAAAACATAATTTCATAATAACACCCGGAGTCGCAATTTTTTAATATTACATATTACGCACGCGAGGCGGCGGATAGCTCGGCACGGAGACGCTGAACCTTTAGGCGTCAGACTCGAGTGTGGAAGCCGCCGCCGTGTATTATATTGTTATATATGCACAGGCGGATACCGAGGAGCTGTGAAAACCCACTCTTTTTTTTGTTTCGCCGTATTGTACATTATAAAACACCTCTTGACGTTTACCGGATAATGTAAATCAAATGACAAAGCACTCGGCGCGTGTAGCACCGTGTAGCGCGCCGCCGCGCAGCAGTGACGGCGGTGACGGGCCGCAGCACGGCGGCGACGACGACGACGCGCGAAGGCATTTGGCATTTTTTTTTTTTTTATCCACCATTTCGTTCACTTAATTTTCGTTTTCTATCGCGTGAACCGTTCGGTTATTCTCTCTGTCGTATATCCGACCGACCGTACGTTATTGTTACCGCGTCGCAATATAACTATAACGCCGATTTCTACGTCTGGCGGGATGCGGTTTCAGATTTAGTCCATTAGCCAATGGCGGTGTTTTAGTTTTATCACAGTCTGCTCGCCCCGACAATACATCCCAGATTACGCCCGTGTTCCGTTAATATAAACGTACGGACGACGTGCCGCAATCAGGCAGGTAAAATATTTTCCACACGAATCGAAAGAATTATTGGCGACTTTGATCCCGATCGGATACACCTATCTATACACCGGCCTACGTGCCTATAATAATATGATGCCATTATTTTTGCTAAAGATCGAAATGTCGAAAAACTACTAGAAAAAACGGGATTTTTTCTAGGGTTTCGGAAAAAATGGATAATTGAAAAATATTATGTTCCTGTAGTATCGTAGCTAGAAAAAGGGGGAGGGGGGGATTAAGGCACAAATGTTTTTCATTATAATCTACTATTTTACACCAAGAAAACTAAAATATCCGATAAAAGAGTACGTCCCCCACAACGAGCTACCTCCTATATATTATTTTTCTTATTATTACCATTTCTAGGTGTTAAAATATTTATGAAGGGAATTTGCACTCACGAGAACCGGGTGAAGATCGACGCCATACATGTCCAGCCACTTGACCTTATCCAAGAAATTTAGCTCGGCGACTGCAGGCACTTGACCCCTGCAAAATGCCGTTGTCGAGTAAAATAATAATAGTAAAACGTTATTTCTTGTCGAGGCTTTGAGTATAAGAGTAAGACGGTTAAGAGCCAGGAAGTAAGGAGGAGAGTAGGTGATAGTATGGGAGAAGTAAAGGGAAGACGTATCACTTACGTGAGTTCTTTGTGTATTTCTCCGATTCGATTCTCCAGTTCGGCGTTCTGATTGGATACGAATCGGAACTCGGACACGTACCCGGGAGTGTGTCGCCGATGATCGAAATCTCCTAGTTCAGCTGAAACATAATAATATACACATATATATATATATATATATATATATTTGTTATGTGTTTTTTTTTTATCTTTTTTAACTTTTCTACAGGAAATTTTTCTTTAATCAAAACACATTATACGTAGGTACTTTAGTGTTCCAAATAATTGAATTGATATGCATGTATTTTATCGCCGTTTATAGATAATGCCAGTTTTCGTAAGAAAACCCATTGAAGGTTCTATTGACCGTCCTGATCTACCAAGTCAACTGAATTTCAATATCTCTAGATTCCAGTCGCGATCGCCTTATCATTTTGCACCACCAATTATTATTCCCACGAGAGGCCGATGTTCAGGATGATGGATATCGCTAATGAGTACCCGTCCCTCTTTCTGTTAATATGTTAATATGTTTATTTTTGTAAACAATGTTAGTCTGAGAGTTTTTATGTCTTAAGTGTATACATGTACATTATTTTGTACTCTGGGCCACGGCCAGCTCTACTATAAAATAAATAAATAATTATTCTAACAATTATGTCTGAACTTTATTTAGATAGTACAAAATTGATCTGGTACAACAATAGCAGTTTAATAGCACGGTAATAATGTTGGCGTGGCCTACGCATATTGCCGTACACTGCACTTTTACTTTACACTTAAAATGTTGTTTATGCTTGTGTTTTGGCGTGCATTAAAACATAAATCCGTCCGAAGCGAGAAATTTATGGACTTTCGCGAATTTTATTTGGTCTGCGTATAATAATAATAAAGTCGTCTGGAGTTAAATCATCTGTTTCGTCCACAGTAGTACGCTCGCTGGTTTTAGTTATTAAAGTAAAGTCCGTAGTAAATTCAAATGTAAAATACTAAATAATATTGTGTACGCTTCGTCATTTTAAACTTTTTTTTTACAGATATTACGTTGGCAATAAGTTAACTTGAAAATTTTAAACAAACGAAAATTTTTGTTGGTATTTTTTTTTTTCAAAAATTTAAAAGTAAAATTTTAGGTCTATTGAAAAGCATTTGAATAAATGCATTTTAATTTAAAAAAATGGTCGAAGACGAACTATGCGATCTAGTCGACAGTTTTTTTTTTCTTCGAAATTTGAATATAATAATATTTTATCAATTAAGAAAGTCCGTAATTAAAAAATTCAATATTTTTCACACTAAAATATAACACTAATGAATTGACTTTTTTGGTAGTGTTAAAAGTCAACTTTTTTTTTGTTTTTAATTTTTTATCTTTACGATACCTAGTTACAATTATTTTTCGTTAAATTTTAACTTTTACCTAAATTTTGTTTAATATAATGTTAATAAAAAACGTAATTTTATTTATCGGATAAGTTATCATTTTCGTTAATTCTTGCCCTCACTTTTAGAGAAGCTGTACCGTTCCCCTGGCTCAATATTCATTTTTCGTGAACGGTTTTGAGGGGAAAAATATAATTATGATCTCAAAATATATAAAAACCGACAGAATAAAAAAATATAAAAAATATTTATATTATATAAATACTAATAACACAGTCGGAGAGTAACACGACGAACGTCAAAAACTTTCGAATCCCATAAACGCCATAAACTATATAGTTATATCGCCCACGAATACGAATTTATACGTATTATATTACAGTATTACGTTACACGTTTTGACGATTGAGCGAGTGTGTTTCACGTGAAACAAACCGAAAAGAACACAGAGGTGTTATTAGGGCTAGAACACGGGAGGGAGATCAATATTTTGCAATAAGACCTTATCGTGTACGGAAAATTATTCAAAGTAAATGTTGTCACGTAAACTGCAACAGTTTGTGTCTCGAAATTTGATAAAATGAGATTATTATCATTTATCGATAATAATAAAACAAATGTTTCCGAAAATATTTTGTTCTACACTATTAATTTAAACGATAACATCATTTATATTAAAACCTATTATTTTCTAGAACCAAAAGACATATTAGATGTATATTATGACACATGTATAGGTTGGATTATTTTAACCGAAACAACAAAATGTAAGGTTACATACAGAAAAAAAAAAAATCAATCGGGGATTGAACACCCAGAGACCTTCACCCTCGCGTTACGTCACTGGAAGTACATACGCCTCATAATGCTCGTATAATAACTGCAACGATAATAAACGAGTACGACAGAAGTCCCGTTGCACCCGTGCACGGATAAGGGGCATTGATATTTTATTTATTTTTCGTTTTCATTGAAAACAAACGAGATGATGGCGGCGTAGAAGTTGTCGGCTCGAGAAATTTATTAATGTGCCGGTCGTATAGTCCGATTCCAAGTTGCTCTTCCTTAATAAGCACCTCGATTTACGATATTTATGGGCCGAATCGAGAACGAGAACGCTAGTGGGTCGATCTTTATTGCTTCCCATTTACATCGAGTGGTACAAAAAAAAAAAAAAAAAAAAAAAAAAAACAACGATATATATATATATATAAGTGCGAAACAACCCCTTTAACGAAATATATATACTTACGCACTGCAAAATACGACATTTACAAACTCGGGAAGATTTATTCCCGGGGGTCGTTGCAGAGGATATGTTATAACGATCAACCGGTATATATCGAGTGAAAATCACCGGATAATTTTGATTCGATAATCATTATTATTATGCTATTATTGGGGTCGATCGTATAGTTTTGACTAATGATCGAAAAAAAAACCGCGTGAGTTACAGAGAATAAATTGATTAATATATAATATTGTAGTTGTATTGTGTTCAATATTGAACGGAAAGCTTTCGCGGTTGAAACGCAAACAAAGAAACTCAACTCAATTTTAAAATGTTTGGTTTTTGCTAGGGAAAAACTAACGTTTTGAAATATGTCCACTCTCGTCGGGACACATCAATATATTAACTTTCGATAATTTCAAAAAAATCATAGACAATATTATTGTCTATCCTTAGGCAATTTTTAGCCACCTTAAATTTTTCTTATTCGTATTTTTCGACTGCATAGTAAATTTGTATATTTTTTATTTTTAGCACGTCCTCTCTAAAAAAATGTATAATATATTAATTCGTAGTGCAGGATCGTAATTTATTTGATTAAGTCAGTATTTGAACGTGTCGAGATGAATAAAAATGTGTATATTAAAAGTGCCATATTGTCCTAGACGATCTACCCCGAAAAACCCCTTGGAAAATCAAAACATGTACCAATTAGACAACATTTTCTTTCACGAAATATATTTCGCTCTTTATATCGGAGCAAGATTTGTTTTCTGAAAATTGTTTACAGGCAGAAAAAAAAACACATATCACGGTAGAACCATTATATCCATCGCTATGCTTTGCTCAGTATCTAAAATGATCTTTCCATTTTACCAAATGCAAAAATTACTACTAAGAACCGTCTCTAATCATTATGATCGAAGTGAAAAAATACAGAAAAAAACGAAGATACACATCATATAACCGCATCATATAGTTGTAATTTCCAGGTTATTTCCGTAATAAATAAGTACTATAATGTGGTTCCACACGCAATAGAAAAACGTCACACCTCTAACTCGTAAATTATCCGCCGGTGAGCAGTTGTGTCCGGTTTACACACGGACCGTAGTTGATCACGGCAGTGACTTATAATTGATGTTCCTCAAATACCGCAATTTTTTTAGTTGTGCCATTTTTCTCGCCCAGCCGCGGTATAGCAAAACCAACACACACATTCCTCACGCCTCATGTTCAGAATCAAGGAAAACGATGTTATTGATTTATTATTCACGCTCGCCAATAGGGATTCGCGCGCGTGTACATAGTAAAAAAAAGAGAGAGGGCGCACATATCATAATACATTTTTTATTAGAATATTATTATTATTATTTTGTTTTTTTTTTTATTTTACGTCGCCAGCGCCCCGTCTCGCGACCGTGTTTGCGACCGTCCGAATTGAAATTTATTACCCAGCGCGTATGTATTTTTATACCTGCCGTTCCTCTCGTCCACATATATCTATTTAGGTATCCATTGAGATTAATTTTCACTCGCGGCCGACACACCGCGAAAAAGTCCCATTAAAACTTCATAATATAATACCGGATTTACGCGTCTGCGCGTTTAGATAAATTTACGACCGAAAATTAAAAAAAAATAAATAAAAAAAAAAAGTCCCGTGGGGAGCGGCCGCCGTGCGGAGGAGCAAAGTTTTTGTTTTAGCTCCGACCGCGACAGAATACGAAGAGTCGAGCGGTTTTCGCTCGGCCCGTGTGCACACGAATATAAAATCGACCGTCACAAAATCGCGACAACGTTTTTGATTTAATTGTTTCGCCGCGACGGTTTCAATAATAGTTTGGAAAACGATAACGTGCTCGCGTCAACCCGAAACCGAGGAACCGTTTCACAACAAATAAAAACGTTCGTTTCGCCGTCGCCGTGTTCACGGGATTCCCGGTCTTTGTAAAACGCAACTCAGTTAAGCTAATTAAAAACTGTGTTTCATTATACCTGCGTACATCGCGCGGGCAACTTATTAAAAAGTAATCAAAATATTGAAATTTCCGCAATTCGTTGTCCGGGCGAACATTATTTTCTGACGAGGGAAACGCAGTTATGAGTTACGGGCTTTGACCGGTCGTTTTTGCGTCGTTACTGTTTCGAAAATCGCTCGCTTGAGAACGGTAATAATACGACAATAACGGACAAACACGGAACGTCAGTGCCACAAACAAGAGTCTATTTGCAACCGCGAACGAGTCAACGTATTATTCTGTACTATTTGTTCTATTTTTACTTTAAATTAAAACGGGTGAAAATTGAATTTAATATCTCAACACCGACTACTAAGTCTACTAAGCGTTACGCGGTCGCCGGCCGTAACGGGCGCTGTTGTCGCGGACCGACGCGTTTACTTTTATACGAACTATTGGAATAAAATAATTAACTCATATCCGTGAAAATCATTCTTCTCCGAGCCCAGTTTGAATAAAATGATATTTATGATATTTCGAATAAATACTCGTGATCTGTGTTGATTATTTTTATGAGTGCAAAATACGTTTTGCGATTACTGCCGAATGCGTCCAACGAAGAACATTGCGTGCACGACGGTATAGCGGTTTCACGCTTAAAAGTAGAGGCAATCAAAAATAACGTAATAAAAATTAAAAAAAAAAAAAAAAAAACACCAACATTTATTTAAACATATACCGTAACTATTTATAGAATTTTTAACATAGGTTCTCATTTAAATTTCAAATGTTGACCCCCGAAATCCATAAAAAAAAAAACAGTAAAATAAAAAAAAGAGCTGATACCGGGGACGGGCGTGGCTACTGTTGTAGGTAGGAAGTCGGAAAGGTAGGATACGTAATGCTAGTTAATTTATATATGTAAGCAACGAAAAACGATTCGGAGCGAAGTTCGATTACCTATACGTGTTTTGAAAGGCCGTAATGTTAACGATTTTCGTCAAAATTTGATTTCAAAACAAAAATGTGTACATTACATTCAATTCATTTTATTTATTTTACCACAACCTATAATGAACTTCCTGTTGAATTTCCAAGCATTTCTGTTGGGTCTAATAATTTTATCCACACAGCACCTATCAAATAAAAATTACGTAAAAAGCATTATTTTTGTTAATATTCTCGTTCTTTTTACGTTGTTTTCGGTTTTGTTCAATTAGTAATAAAACTACAAGTGAAATCAAAAAACGACTATTTTACTCGTTAACTGCATTGTAGCAAATGTAACAAAAAAAGGTCCGTTTGTATTTTTGTAGAGCAATCGTGCGTAAAATTTTAAAATAAAGAAATCATACTATCATAGCGCCAGGTAAACTTGCCCGGCAACATTTCGAAAATTGGACAATAGTAATTTATCAGCCAGGCTTTGGTATTGGGAAACGGCTACGAGCATTATAATATTACCGTACGAACATAATGTTATAAAATTCGCGCAGCGGTTCCGTAATCCCCGGCGCAGTTGAATTGCCTACGGTAAACGCCGGGACGTTCCGATACGATTGTTTTTAAAATTTTATTCCGCCGAAACGTTATCCTCAAACCCGTGCTTTTTAAACTCCGATAAATCGCCAATACCTTTGACGGCCGTATTTTCGCGATATCATCAAATTAATAGGGAAATATCTTATAAAACCGTCGTTACATATCACGTCGGATAAAACAGTGACGAATAATACAGTGTATCCTACTTACAGTGTTTCCGAATGCTAATAACTCTGTCGATGTTCATATTTTTTTTTTTTTAACCGGATTCTCTATCACGAGGACACAAATGTAGAGAAAAATTAAATTTCTAGCTTTTATCCCTTAATCATTGACCATTGAATCATAAAACCAACTTTTATTTTACCACTTTTTAAAATTTCAAAAAAGCCAACATGTAAAATATATTATTCTAAACTTTTTAATGTTGCATACTCGATAAATAGTTCCTTAGTAATAGCCGTTTTAGTTTCTAGAAAATTGGCGTGAAACAATTAATTTTCAACAGAATAACACATTACGCGATGAGGAATCATAATCAGCACGGTAATTACTTATCTTGAGTTATCTTGAATAAAATTGAATATTAATCGTTTACACGCCTATATTTTTATACAATAAAACCGCTGTAGCTAAGAAACTAAATTTATAAACAGAATGTTTTTCGTGATTCATTTTAGCTTTATCGCAGTTTTCTCGATCTCGTTCCTTGTACACGATCGATTTCAGTTGTTAATATTTTTTTGATTTTTCCAAGTTTTATCTTGGACCGTGCAGTGAATGAATGCTGTACGCTGCACTTAACGCTGTCTGATAAGTAATAATCAGTTATATTTAAAAATAAAATAATTTATATGTATAAAAAAAAAAAAAATTATACTTTGCACTACCGTTACTGAAACAATGTATTACAACATGTCTTTTTAAACTGGGGTACGTTTTTTACGTCGCGGGTTTTAATCGAAATTCGCTCATAATCGATTTTCGCTAGAAATGATTTAACGTTGGGTAAAATAACTTATCCACGTGTATCCATGTTTTCTCAACATTCCATCTCCAACAGTGGCAGCACTCGTTCCCAGTTTCAGCTCTTTTTTTTTATTTGGTAATATTTTAGAAATAAAAGGAACACGGTGATCTTGTAGATATGCTCTTTTTTAAAATCCACGATTCTGCGATTTCAATCTAAACGTCACGGTTTTAATTCTAAGTTACGGAATTTTACTACTCCATAACACCCACGTCATCCGTTAGTTCAATAAAATCGCATGCATACAAATAGGCATGAACTGCGAGTAAAAGTTTAACTCGATAAATTATTGGAGTTTAGAATATTAACGAATTTTAAACGAACATTTTCGGAGTTTTTTGTTATAGTACACAAATTATTTCGAATAGAATGTTCCGGGGCGGACAAAACACATTTATTCGTTTATTGAATTGAATTATATACTATATAATTATATAACGCACGACAGTTTTTTTTGGCAACGTTTATAAAACTGGTATTTTCTTACCACCGTGATGTTTTTTACGGAATGAAAAACGGATTTTTTTTCTCGCTCGCTATTGTAGCCGTAGAAAAAAAAAACATTATTTACCATGTGAATAGAATATAGAACAATAATGTTGTTTTTTTCCGCGAGTGTGTCGGCACGAGGATTTTCTCGTCTCTTTGCCAATATTGTCGTCGAGTACTCGTCGGAAAAGGGTGGTTAAAGAAGAAAAAAAAACAAGACCAAATAGCTCATGACGCTCTGCGGTCCGATTCGTGATATTTTTTTTATTGAAAAATCGAAACGCTAATAAAAAAAAAAAAAAAAGCCTTTCGCTGCGTACACATCGTATATATATATATATATATATATTATAATTTTTATTATTCTTTTATTATTTATAGTGACCGGTCTTTTGTTGGCCTATAATAAAATATCGCGGACCCTCTGAAATATATTATAATGTTATATTCTGTACAAGGCAGCGTTGCATTCGGATTTGTCCGATGTCGACGTTTTACTCGTGATCGCATTATAATATTTAATCTCCATCGTTTCGTCGATAGAAAGATATTGAAAACTATCGTACAATAAAGGTATAAAAAGTTCGATAAATATTTCCAAAGAAAATTGTAAAAGAAAAAAACCATTTGAGAATTGTATTACTTATATTAATATAGGTAGTTATTAATTTATCTGGGCAGGTAATATTGAAAGCAATGAATTGTTTAAGAACTGATTGTACCGAGTAAAAAATGTACCAGATTAATTATACCGATAGTACTGAATCAAACGAAAAAGCGCATTATAGTTAAACAAAATACATTTCTCACTCAAAATTAAAAACTCGAGAAAACACGCGTTCTCTTAGATTGTACAACAGATAAAATATATGTATAAAAAAAAAAAAGTATAAAATTATGAACGTGCTATTGCGCAAATAAAATATAGTCCATGTAACAAGGTAACAGGATAACACTCAAATAATAAAAGGTGTAAACGACTTCCATAGTTTTAAAAGTTGAATAAAAAAAAAACAAATTAGTTTGAATTAAACAAGTTGGTTTTTTTTTTTTTTTTTAATACACTAAATTCACATCATTTGGAAGTTTTTATTTGTTTAGAATATATCGATCAAGTAGTCTCATTTATTGCGGTTCAAAACACTGCTCTAGGAAAAACGCGATGTTTCGCACGGCTATTCAATCGTTTCTTGGGGTAAACTGCGAATTTCCATATGCGAGTTGCTTTCTATTTAGTGTTTGCGGGGTATTTGGACGTTATTTATGTAAACAGTGTCGAATCCGGAGAGCCGCCACGGAAAGCCATCGTCTCCTGCGGAATATTTCGAATCAATGTTTAAAAGAGCAAAAAGCGTTGCCGGTTTGTCAGCGACACGGACACGATTAAAACTCGTCGTGAAATCAACTTTCCGGCCACGTATACACAACAACGGACACGGTTACCAAACGATTCCGCGACTTCCGATCACTGTACAATGCCGTGCTGTAACTATACGAAAATGGAATTTTGCCGCACTCCGTATAATCTATAAAATATCGATCTCCAAAAATAAAACACCAGAACGCACTACATTCTGCCCGTGTACCCATACAGGATGATGCACTCGGGGGAAAGAAACGAACATTTCCGTCCCGTTCTAGCCCTACTACATATATACACGTACTGTACATCTATAGAGACCGAAATAAAAATAAATGTTATTATTACAGCAGTTTGTTTGAATGTGCGCGATTTTACACGGGCCGTGTTCACATATTATTATTTCAATAGCTTACGCGTCTCAGAATTCGCGAATTTCTTCGGCTTTTACGACTACCTAAAATTTTATGCGCGACTCGACAATACTTGCGCATCATCAATGGCGTTTCCTTATCCGTTCGCTAACGATTTATTATTTCCTACGCGGTACATTTATATTTCGTTTTAGAGCGAGCGCAGTGAAGAAAATCTACAGTGTAGTGTACTATACGATGGTGTGGTTTACCCTTCATCGCCCACCTCCCTTTAACATCGGAAAACACTTTTCCGGTTAGTAAAAATGTTCGCACGATTCGCCTTAATAATTGCGAAATTGTTGACCGGCTTTCCTTTCTTAGAACGAATTTTCTCAGTTCCCGATGGTATTTCCAAACAATTTAAAAAAAAAAAAAAAACACCGACAACAAATGACGTTGCGTCGGTTTTGTTTTTGTTGATTTCTGGCGGTTGCTTTTTGATTATACCAATGGGGAAAACACCACTAATACAACTTCTCAAAACCGGCTTTTGATCGCGATGACGCATCGTTTCTTTAGGTGTATAATATATATATATAAACATAAAATTAATCATTCTTAATGTCGTTTATCCTGTATATCTCTCCGATTTCTCACCGACAAACAGTGAGACTGCTCGTGGTGCTAGCTATGCAGGTACGGTTTTTGTTTTGTCGGTTTTCGTGCACGCTCGTTCGGACGTAAAATTATTAATTCGCAGGGAAAAAACCGAGTGCTAGTTAAAAAAAAAAAAAAAATTAAATAAAAAAAAACCGTTTCGGTATATTTTTAATATCTATATATTATGCATTAATGATGGCATTATTATTTTCAACATACACATAAATAGATAAAAGTTAGATGTAAAAAGATAATAAATAACATTTTAATAATATATTCGTCATAGTATCGTATCCACGTGAGTGTGTGCGTGTTAACACGTGTCACGATTATATTTACGTTTGGATCCAAGTGCGTAAAAAAAAAAAAAAAAAAATGAAACAAAAATAGGGGAGAAACGTCATCGGTGCAGATAGCGTACATTTTAAAGATTTATTCGGTTTTTTTAATTTAGTTTTTGTATGGGTAGGGAGAGGGGTAGCTATTATGACGTAGACTGACTTCTTGCATATACACTGTAATTAATGAGTTTTGAATAGGGTGATGGGCGGGGTAGGGACCCCCAGCCGCGCCCCTGGACATTATCACAGTTTACTTTTTCTCCGTTAGACACGCGATTTTCATATACTTTACAAGTGCATTAAATAATATTTCAAATTATAAATAACATTATATCGTTATGACTATATACACATTGTATAATTTTTATTAATGTGTAGGCACGGCCGGTATACATTTTAATTAACGTCATTCGAATGGCCACGCAAACGACTGATTAACGCCGTTTAATTATAATATTATTTTAATAACGATGACGCGTAACGCTTGTAGTATAATATAATACGAACGTAGTTTTTTTTTAAAACAAAAACAAATATAATTCACGCCGCGGGTAAGCAACTGTTTTAGGTGGAAAGTTGGGAAGATATGTGCATACTGTGACGTGGGGTGATTTAGTACACGTACGAATATGTACAAATGATGCGTGTACATCAATTTTCGATACTACACGCGTCATAATCTCGGAAAGTATTATTATTTATTTTTTTTTTTAGAAATTTTAAGGAACGCATAACTCTGAAATGTTATATTACCGTTGTTTATTTTTGGCACTGTCCATTTTCGATTTATAAATTCCCATCCATGTTTAAAATTGCCTAAATAGACGATGTGTTTACTTTAAATGCTTTTTGACATTTTCAATTTCCGTCAATTCGCTGACAAGATATTCCACTTTTAAATTTGTTTACGGGGAGAGTAATATTGGCGCATTATTCAAACGCCACGCGCCGTGCCGTCACACAAATAACGACAAAAAAAAATTTGAAAATCGCATTTGGGAGGGGGGAGGACTGACGAAGTACACGTATACAGTAATAATATTGGAAAACACGCGATATTCGATTTGCATAAAATTTTAAACCGTATCGGAGACGTTTATCGAACAAAAAACGATATTGTTTTTTTTTCAGCAACTACGGTGGAGGCCTTGAAGTGTCACTCGCGGGATGCGTAGGTACACCGGATAAAATATTATAACGGACGACGCGATAAAAAGTAGGTAAATATTTTGTTTGTCGATACAACAGGCGTTTTGACGTGCGTGTAAATATACGGATATAACATTATTATTATTTATTATCGAATCGAAGACGGGAATAGTCAAGCGTAAAATTTATAGTCTGTTGCTGTTTGTCGAGTCCACGATCAAACGGTTTTTTCTAAGATGTACAAAAAAAAAAAAAAAAAATTGTTGATACTGCTGATGGGTTAGGTCTTCTTATTATCAACGGACCGTGGATTTTTTCTAGTGCATTAGGAACAACTTAAAATGAGACCTGGATCATATTTTTTAACATTTCTAAAAAGCCAAAAAGTTATTATATAAAATTAAAAAAAAATAAACCCGAAAATTCAAAATGGCTAAAAATAGCCGAGAATTTCAAGCCTCTACGATTTTTAAAAAAAATAATTGAAAATAACGAAAATCGTTATTATTGCGTACATTTTCTCGGATTTTCTCCATTATCAAGAAAATTAAATATAAAATGAAAAATAACTTCCAAAATGCACCGAGTGTACACTGTTTTCTAGTTGAAACGCTGTTATTAGGTACCTACAACAACAACAAAATAAAAAAATATTTTAGTAAAACCAATCAAAAATAATATTCAGTGTTAAGGTATATGGATCGATAACTGATGGGCAAAATATATACGATGGGTAAAATTAGAAAACAAACTTTGAATATTCAACAAAAATGTATAAGTTTCGTGAGTGTTATTCTCACTATCCATTGAATCATCTGGGTATTTTGTAATATTCCGACTCGGAGTCATTCTATTCCGTCAAAAATTATCGTGATGATATGTGATGGAATGCTTTTTTTTTTTTTTTACTTCGACTTTTACACGATTACGGTGCACAATATTCGAATGCAATTCCTGTGCGGTTTCTACACCGGATCTAAACGAAAATACCATTTTCGCAAATCATCTATAGAACCGTGCCTCGTACGCGATATGAAATATTATCGAAAATGCCGACGCACTTGCCCAAAGTTGTGCACTATATTTAACCCGGCATAATCCTTGTAATGTAATTTATGAACAAGAACAAACTGCTAATCTACAGAGTGCGAAAGCATAAACTGTATAAATATTTTGGGCGCTGATCGGAAGCTCTGGACTTCGGTCACGTGCGCGCAAAACCGATATTGAAAAAGACTCGGGGTGAGGAGCGGGATCTTAGGAGGGGGGGGAGGGGTAAGATGATAATATTTTCGGCGGCAGGGGTTGGAAAAACTTCAAACAAAACGTCGCGTTAAATGACGAAGACGACCCGCTAAATCGAGGACGCGCAATTAGGGGTAATTGAAACGAGAGGAAAGACGCACAAAGAGATGGGCTGCAAGAAAACGGTATGCTCCAAAAAGGGGAAAGTTCATCTCAGAAAGTGTAATACGTTTTCCGCACACCGCATCGTAAAAAAATGTAATTTGAAAGTGAAAAAGTAGGTGCGTTCCGACGGTGACCGCGAGACGCCCAAAAGCGAAGCTGTTGCAAACACATACATGCCAATAAGTGTACACCTAGTCATGCCGGCGGGTCTCGAGGGAACGATAATTTTGAAAGGAATCCATTTTTTGTCCCCTCTTTCCTCCGTCACCTGCTTCAGTGAAAAAATAGACTGTGCACGAGGGGGAAACTCGGTTAACCCCCCCCCAAAAAAAAAAATCTGCAAGATTATCGATTTACACTCACCCGATTACTCGATATTATTAGGCAGTTGTGCCGTTATTTTTGTCGTCGTCGTCGGAATCTCGGGAGACGCGAGGGTTCTGCCACACCGTTGAGTCCGGAACGATTTCGACCCGAAATAATAAGAAATAATAAATAGCTGTTCGCCCGTCAAAAGGCATCCCATGTGTATTTTTTCTTTACTTGTTTTCCGGCCGAAAACCCCGCAGGGCAATACGACACCTTTGTCACCGCTCATTATTTTCAGATTTCGCGTTATCAAATTTGTGTATTATATGCTCCACTACCGACTCTGTGTAACGAGACCCATACTCGTTCAACTAAATTACTGTCTGTATACAGGGTGGTGCCTCGTTACTGTTTTTCGACAGGTGTCTAGAAAATCGTTATGTTCGTCGATCACTGAAAATTGGTAAACAACTGAAAAAAATCGCCGTAATAATTCGGTAAATTCCCTAATAAAAAAATAAAATTGAATGAACAGTAAAACAAGATTTATCTGGGTCAAAATTCGCGTGACCCACACTCATTTAAATTATAATATTATTATATGTCTTGCAAAAAAAACTATATATAATCGGCCGTTTATTTTATGCCTATCCCGTAGGTGTTTTATTTACCCATGAAATAATTGTACCGTGATTTTATACGGATTTACTTCGCGGTCGGTGTCACTTCAAATATCAAATTCTCATCACCGCATGTTATCGCACTGAACAGCGAATGAACAGAAATTTTCAAAGGGAGCAGAAGTGGCAAATAAGAATCGTGAATAAAACGTAAAGGCGTTATCTACCCAACTCGACTATGGGAATGATTGGTAATTTAAATGACGGATTCAAAAATAAAAAAAATCCGATTTCCCATCAGTACATCAAGCCTTCCTTCGTAACCTCGGTTGAGTATATGCATTTCGATATTAGGTTACTCATATATTTTCGTATTTTTTAAGCCAGTAGGTGGGAGGACTATAACCACTGCCCGTCCCTGTGCACGCTACTGGCGCTGAAGACATTCACGCGGCAGTTTTATTTCACCACGGTCCACCGTAAATCGAAAATTCGATTTTACCGCTTCTCTCTCCACTTGTGTCTACGCGCGGTCCGCGTAAATTCGACGAGCGCACTATTACAATCAGCACCGCGTTTGCCATCGCGACCATTAGCGGCCCCGGCGCGATCCTGTCCCCGTATTATCCAAAAATACCTATAATACATCTACTCTATATCACGTAATATTAATATCTACGCTCGTGCATAAGTTTTCCTATGCGAGAAACGATTTCAAACGGCCCAAATACTATTGGACTTCGGGAAAAAAATCGCCACAATAATAATACGTTAGACGGGAACCGAGTAAAATCGTCTGTATAATAAGTTTATTTATCCGACAGTAAGCGTTACGCGTGTAACGTAATTGAATCGGGTTTGCATTTCAGCCGCTTATAAAAATATATACGCATACAAAAGAGAAAAGTTCGATTTTGACAATTTACGTAATTGAGTGCCGTTTTCGAGTTATCTATTTCGAAACTTTATACGCCCGTAAAAGTTATTGCAGCGCCCAGCATAAGCTTACGTATATACTTATTTTATTTACGAAATAAAGGAGCAGTCGATGCTCTGTAATATAGGTACTCTTTTTTTTTTTTTTTTTTTTCGTTGTGTCTCTGAACAACTTTTGAATGTATTTGGCCGTAATATGTCAATTCAAACTTCAAGTAAAACTTCATACACGTTTGGTTACGGCTCGTAAATAATCGCGGCTATAAACTTTAAACGAATCCTCATAGCGTTTTGAACTGTATACCTATCTATCTATGCGTAAAATCAATAGTTTTGGACGATACGATTTCATTGTCAGTTTGAAAATTGAAACAAAGCCGGGATTTGTTCAACGCGAATCACAATTTTTTAGATTCTAAACGTGTTTTTTATTTATTTTTTTTTTCGTTGTGTCTCTGAACAACTTTTGAAATCTCATTCCGATTTTTATGTGTGCCCAGTCTCTCTTCTGAAAGCAAATGTTTTATTTTCCTTAAAAATTGGATAAAATACGTATGGAATACGAGAAAGTTTACATCTATATGTATGACCATTTCATTATTTTCTTTTTTTGTAATTCGTATGAAAATAATCTTAGAGATCAGACATTTTTTTGGTGTTTTCGAGTTTCGTTTAGTTTTTATGTGGTTTTATATGTTATGTGAATAAAACTGATTGAGCGAACATAAATGCTTAAAAATTTAACGCGAGGTTTAATGTAAAGTGTACGTAGTAACTAAAAAAAAAAAAAAAACATATTTGCACGTAATGTCGTGGTTTTTGCGTAAAATGGTTTCGAATTTTGACGAAAACCGTAATCTTACCTTCACATTCCACGTACCCTTCGGTTTTTTACTATTTACATACTACGACCGTGTATTAGGATGTGAGGCGTTAAGTGAAAATTGTATTTTGTATTTGTCTCGATTATTGAGGTTATTTTTCAATTTTATTATTATTATTGTTATTTTTTTTTTATAGTTCTTAGACGTTAAAATATAACAGCAATCAATAGGCAACATTTTGTGTGTAAAGGACAATATTGATATACTAAATAGGAATAATTATAACATTATAGCGACTATATTGTATTGAGCGCGTTTCTTAACTAGACTCTCAGACATAGACTCAGCGCCTCCGATTGCTCTTTCGCGAAAATGTCAACAATGCGTGGCGAGGACGGAGATTTTACGATAAATTTTCACTCGGCGTTGTCGTAGAAGGGGGAGGGGGGAAACGTCAAATAGATTCTTGTGGAGTGACACACAACGTACGCTGCAAAGAGAAATAATTTCACAGTAGAAAGCACGCGGAGAATTTACATTTATATAATATGGTACTACCTTTAGTAAAACACGTTGTAAACGACAAAAAGGAACTATAGGCGGATTTTTTAATTTTATTTTATTTCTACACGTCTATACTCTACTACATTGAACATCATTTCGCGTATGCTAACATATTAAATGCTCATATATATATATTGTTCATATATAAAAAATCTTGGATTATTTTCGGTACAGTCCAGAGATGTCCTGGGATTTTCTCGGTATCCGGTCCACCAGTTCAATTTATTTATTTTAAACGTTGTCATATTCTTTTTAGGAAATTGAAAATGCCAATGTCATAGAATATTTTAGTATACATTTAGAAAGAATTTATTGAATACACACGTGTGAAGTATACTATATTACCAATAAGAAACCCGGTCGATAGCAGTAGAAGAGAGAAAAATTGCCGAGACGTTCGAAATGTAGTGTTACAGGAGGATGTTATAAATAAGCTGGTCCGAGAGAATTACAAATTATAAAATATTAAATAAATATCGGAAAGAAGTCACTATGGGAAAGCTTAATGATAAGTCGAGATTATTGGATTGGACGTATAAGCTTTAAAATTATGCTATGAAGACATGCAAGCTTGATTTAATTAATTATAGAAGAGGCCATTAAAGGGAAAGACCACATAGGAAGACCTAGGATGGAATGTATAAAGCAAATAGTGAAGGATCAAAGCGAATCTGTCGTCAAGGTACGGATTGCATATTTGTATTTAAAATTGAAGAGAAAAGCAAACGACAGGAATGAATAGAAAAAACCTGTAAACCAATCTAAAGATTGAAAACAAAAAAAAAAAAAAAAGATGCCGTTATTATTTTCTTCGTCTAACAAATGATATGTGCATCACAACGATGCAATAAGAATTCCGAATGTTTATGATGAGATCGGTTGGGCCAATCAGGTACATTTCAGTTTTTTTTTTTTTGAACACATTTTCAAATTAAAAGTTTTAGATTTAATAAGGATTGAAATTTGATTAATAATATCGTGTAAATTTTACGCTGAATTCAAATTTTTACTAGAGAGAATTACTAAAGAGAGAATTTCTCGACCTATTATTTTTTTGTCAGATCGTCTCTGGTAAAGCCGTGAATAATTATTACAGGGAATTAAAAAAATATTAAATTTTAAATAATTAATAATATTTTATGCAATAAAACGGGAATTTATCGAACCTTCGGTATGAAAACGGCCGTGTAAGGAATTTTCTTTTTTTTCAAAAACGCTCGTTGAAGTTTTGTGCGGAGGTGTTATATTTTATTATATTAGTTTTTTATTTTTCGGTTTTTGTCAACTTTGCAAAGTGTTTCGTCGAGGGCATTTTATATTATATTATAATATACGAAACCGTGATCGCGTGTCGGCCGACGGCGGTGCAGGGTAATGAGCGGGCGGCAATAGGGAAAAGAGGCGTGAAAGTTTTAGGTGGAAAAGTGTAAGTATATATTATACGAGTTACACGAGTGGTGGAAAAAAACAATTTTCGCAGTTTAACGAAACAGCCTCAGGGCGGCCGGTAAAAACGTAAGATCTCGTTTTTCCATATAATATACGTGTATATGGTTTTTAATTTCGGTTTTTGCGCGTAACCGCGGCTCGTTGCAGTGCGTTTTTCGCTGCGGGTCGGCGGGTGATTTATTTATAAACGAAAGCGAAAAGAAAAAAAACCGAAAAACGGAAACCGCAGGAAAAAAAATACAACCGGAAACCTCCGGGGGCGCGGTGTTCTGTTAATATTGTATTGAGACCGACTTCAAAAGAGATGTGCGATAACTCGCGGGTTTTATTTGTCGTGGGGCGATATTATAAAAATAAAACGACGTTCGAGTAAAACATAATACACAAATCGCTAACTAGTGCAAAAAGGATAGGAAGAACAAGTCCATTGTTTCTAATTATTCCGCAAAGAAAAACCATAAAAATCGAGTGACATAATAATGGATACGTTTTTGAAAATTTAACATTCATTTTCAATGGCCTTTGCACCGTAAGAGGGCTGTATGGATGTTTATTTTCACGCCAAGGACTGTATGTCTCCCGTTTTCGGACGCTGTTTTTAAATGTTTGGACTGCAGTGTTGGGTTTGTTTCCTTTCTGCAATAAACGTTGCAGACATGTAAACGTTTCCCCTTCCCGCGGTTGGTGATTCGTATTATACACCTAATAGTAATGTACGTCAAGGTGAAACCGGCTAAGCGCTGGAAAATTATGATTTTTTGTCCAGAAATCATCAGATTTCGTAAGAAACTTTCAGAATTTGTTCAGGATTCCCATTATGTTTTATTTATTTATTTTCTTAATATTTCACAAACAAACATGCCGGTGTCAATTCGACGTCAGCACCGCCGGCACATCATCAGTTTTGTATTTTTGTTTTTATGTGAAATTTTCCAGATATTTCCTGGCTATTTTCAGAATTTTCTAATCATTTTTCTACCCGGGGATTCACCGAACATTTGCCCCGCCACCGGCACATAGTTCACATTTATTCGAACGACACATCGATTATTGTTTGATCGTTGTTATTAAAATATTGTACTTACATTGGACGATGTACGCTCCCAGTTCGGCCATCAGTTCTTGGGTGACGGGCACGCGACCTTGGAGTATGTCCTGTTTGAGTTGCAAGAAAAACTGATACCTGTAACACAATATCAATATTGGATTATGTTTTTATATAGTTTACAGCGATGGGGGTTTATTTTTTCAATCGGCATACAAATACGTCGTCATATCGAATTCGCCGGTTCGCGACGGAGATTTTTTTTCAAACGTCTCGACAATTTCGCGATTTTATCTCACGCGGCGGCATTATGCGATCATTTGCCGAAAATTCAATATCGAACGCCCGAGTGATTCGCGATATACTATACCTATGTATATACCTACGCATTGATTTTACCGTGAATCAGCTAGTGTCCTCTCCACCCGGTATAATATTCGGGTTGACGACGTAAAAATTCCTGCGGTTTTTTTTTCTTTTAACAACGACAGAGAAAAAAAATCCGAAATTCGAATGTTTAGTTTCCATTGTATACTAATGTTAAGATCTGCCGTTTTTGCGAAATTTCGTTAGACTACCGTTGTCTATCCGTCTATATTGCGTTCGAAATTTCAAATCTCTCCACGGTATTGGCCATGTCCGACACCTGTGTATTTTATACCTTGTTGTCAGTTCGGAAACAAATTAAATGTCGGTAATCTAGACAAATTTAAAGGTTTCGGGCGTATAATTATGTTTTACTAATCGAAAAATCGTATTCAACACGAAAAAAAAAACACACACACACACACATGTCGGTACACAACTAAATTGTAACGCTATCGTCGGTTTTTAATTCAGTCCAGCTAATTCTCGAAATCGTTCACCAATACCGCATCATCTCGAAGCTCTCTCGATCTTTTTCCGGCTCCGTCCATTCTACACACATCTCCGTATACATATAAGTGCATTAACGTCTACGCCCCTTAACGTTTTCAAAATATTTATCGCATAACGCTCTCCAGTCGCCACCGAAGCATATAAATACGTGTAATTTTCAAATTTCAACCGCTCATGTGCGGCGTACCCGTGCGCGTGCGTCAGTACGAAATAGCTGGAGGCCACCACGACTCGACCGTTATTGTAATAACAACGCGAGTATCGTATTATAACGTGTATACGTAGGCAAATACCTAAATAATACATCGTTACTATAATTATTATCGCGACCAGTCGTTTAAAACGCGCGTCATTATTATTATAGATAATAATGTAAACTTGATCGGAAAGGGGTGTGTCGTCTGGCGGGGAAAAAAACGAAAATTATCGAGCCCGAATATGCTCGGCGCTCGAGTTTTTTTTTTTTTTTTTAAAGGGCGTGTGTGTTTGTGTGTTTTTTTTTTATTTCCGATCTTCATCGACGGCTATCAGATATATATATATATATATATACAAATCGACACCGCGGTCGGCCGCGGATTAATCGCACCTACCGAAATTCGTAAACCCGAATGGATCCCACGCTACCGAATATTTCACGGGTCCAAAAACCATTGGTAGTTACCATACCGACGCACTTTACACACGCACTTTTGAGTGCGGCAATTAACCGCACGGCATCACGAAATAATACGCTATTTAAAGAGAGTCGCCGCGTTCGGGAAAATGGAATAATGGCCGTTTTAAACACGGCGCACGACCGCCGGTAGCCGTTATGATATAATTATAAATTAGGCGTTATCGCGGAATTTGTATTATAAAAGTCGCCGTCGAAATCGTTGAAAATTCAGTTACACACCGTGGGTAAGGTTGAAAAGTGGGGGGGGGAAACACGTTTTTTTCATGTTGTACAGACCTCGTGTAAATCGCACGAACGCGCGTTTTATAATGAAATATTCGCGAATTCGCTTGGGAAAAAAAATAATTATAACTGCACAAGTACAACCGAGAAAAAAAAAATCGATTACCTATATTTTATCACGTACCGGGTAACCGATTTTTATCGTGTAGTAAGATGTATAACGTGAGCAGCAATATTAAAGCATTACAAAGAAAAAAATGCCGAATTCCTTTGATAAGCCTACAGTGGAACCCTACATATTTTGTTTATGTCGTGAATTATGCTACGGTATTATAACAAGATACGATTTGTGATTGATTTCAAATGTTTTTCATTTTATCACATAATTTCACGGGTGAGTCAATACAAGTTCGCCCTCTCGGTAAAATCATGGATGTCGGACTTCAGATTGATGTATTGATATACAGGGTGTCCCACAATGATCTGCTACTTGAAATAAATTTTGTTCCGTTCAATATTTTTTATATAATTTTTTAAATAATTAGTATGCCTCTGCACTAAAGTTTATATATTCACATTTTTTTTTTAGTTTTTAAAATTTAACCTTTTTTAAAAAAATGTAAAATAGACATTTTATAAAATAGATTTTTAGAAAATTGTTGGTGGTTGAAACTTTTAATAAAGTATGGTCTTTTATTTTCTACGATTTTTTGAAAATTTGAATAATTTTCTTTACAAACGTAACAATATTGTTTATCAACATGAATACTCATTTACCCACTACCTAATACCTATAATATGATAATATTATCGCACGATATTTACTCATGGACAAGAAAATCCTTGCCATGTGCCCTGATTAAATAATTGATTAAATATTATAATGGAATAACCACAATAGGTATTATTCACATTTTCAAAAACTTCAAAAAATCGTAGAAAATCGAAAAACATACTTTAACAAAAGTTTCAACCACCAACAATTTTCTAAAAATTAATTTTACAAATTTTCTATTTTGATTCTTTTATTTTATGTCCTCCTCCCCCCTCAAAAAAAAAATGTTCATTTATAAACTGAAAACGCAGAGGCATACTAATTATTTATAAAAGAAATATATATATATATAAATCAAAAATGTTGAATATAACAAAAACTATTTCAAGTGGCAGATCATCGTGGGACACTCTGTATATATATATATGGTATAGGATTACATCTTGATCGTCATGCGGACGATGTTCAGTGAATTATCAGGGACTCGAGAAAATATGCCCGAGACTCATGACAAAACTTGAAACCAACGAGTTAAAAAATTAAATTAATTTTAGTCTGAAGTTTGAATTTTTATTTGATTCAACTTGTTATTTTTTAATTTTAATATAATTAGTTAACTTGGTAAACGTATATCACGATAAATTTTAATTTCAACACGATATTATACATTTACAATAAATAATAGTTACTATCAGTTACCCGTTATCACTTTTTTTTTTTTTTTTTTTGATTCTGAGCTTAGCGAGGAATGTATTGATTTTAATTTATGATGTTTGAATTTTTTTAATTATTGTGACTGTGAACAACTTTTCTACAGGAAATCTTACTTTAATTTTTAATTGTAACATCTTTTTCGTCGTTTTTCGAAAACAAATTGACTTTTAAACGTGTTAATAACTCATTAACAATTTTCGATTAACCTAATATTAACTTAACTTCTATCTCCAATATTTAATACTTGTACTAGGGCCTTGCTCAAGACCCAACACTCGTTTGTTATTAAGTCTTCGTCAATAACGCGAGTTTTTTTTTTTCCATTATAAATAATACTGCAAAGCTTTTAATTTATTGTTTTTATTTTTATTTTTTTTTTTTTTAAATTATTATTTCTGTATATTATACTTTAAAAGGAGCCTGGTGAAATGCCTAATTGAGAATCATTGTGTGCATTATAATAATATAATACTACATTTTCGCTTTGGCGCTAATGCACACTTTTAACGATTACTTATTAAAACGCGAATTTCTGTTTTTATTATTCCGCACGAACCGACGACCGGGTTGTTGTAATAATAATATACCATTTAACGTGTTTTTTTTAAAAAAAAAAAAAACCCAAACGAATAAACGATTAAACAAAAAAAAAATAAAAATTCAATTTTTCTCTTCGGTAAAAAACTACGAGAGCAGCAAACATTTCCCGTTCGAGAACCGTATTTGTTACACGCCGATAGCGATATACAGGGTGATATTTTTATTACGAACCATATTATAGCGATTATCCACATGCGAAGGTTCTGAGCAGAGTAATTTCATTCCACTTTGTTTGTTTGTTTTTTTTTGCCGATAATATATTAAAAAAAAAAAAAAAAAAAAAATGGTTTTTGACGATTTCATTAATTTTTCAAATGTTACCCTTATCAATCGGCTAGCGTACTGATTTTCCTCGATACGAATATATAATGTACCTATACATACTATTCGAAAATCAAAAGATACGATATGCATTTATACGGAACGCGGATGAAATTTTGAAAATATTGTAAATATTATATGGAAATCGCTATGATACGATCGTTAACGCGGTTTTGATCATAAACTAATACTAATGTCTGAAAACAAAATCAAATTTTAATTTATTCGATATAGTTTTCGTAGATTATTTACATATTTATCTACGTGTTAAAAACGATCACCCGGTATAGATATTACGGTATACACCGTGCCTAATGTTCAATAAACTGCAATGAATTTTACACGCGGATCGAATCAGTCAATCGATCGAAAGAAAGTAAAACGTCTGTTATAACGTATTATTCAGTAGGTGTTTCGCTTATATACTATATTAGTATTATGGTTTATGATCTAAAATGTGTTTCATTTATTACAACGTGTACTTAGGGCTAATTCGAAAATTTTCTGTAGTTAAAAAAAAATAACTTATCCAAACGAAACGGTGAAATCCACAGCATCGTAACCATTTGAACAGAATCTTGTCAGTTTTTTTTTTTTTTTTTTTGAGGGGAAGGGGGATGAACCTAATTTCGCGTCTACAGCAGCGATGATTTATCTCGTTCCTTTCAAATTTAAAATAATAACAACTGCATGAACTACAAAAAGAGCACTTTTTTTTGTGTGGATGACTTTTATTTTGTTGTGTGTTGTTTTTTTTTTTTTTAAATTTCAACAAAACTATTTTCGAGACTTTATTTATATCCCTATACGCACTATACGCGTGAATATACATAACATAACATAAACAAAGTTTGTTTTATAATTTATCGCTTTTCTTTTTTTTTTTTTTCATTTATTTACTCGTTTTATATATGCGCTTTTTACTTATGATATCACATGCAAGAGTCGAGCCAACAGAAAAAAACACCACACGTTTTTTAAATATTATAACCAAAAAAAAAAAAAAAAATAACCAGACATAATTCGCACAGTTGTTAGGCCACTGTTGTATAGATGGACAGTTTGAAAATTATGTACACAACAAAGAGGGTAATTATGTAAAGTCGCATGCACTGGAAGCAACAATAAATCATTACAATCAATAAAAAATAAACCAATTCTGAGCGGAGTAATATTAAAAGTATGGCTCGTGCTTTTCCCTTTTAGAGAAGCCGCGAAAGTGACCCGGAAATCAACAAGAATAATATTGATGTACTGACATTTGTGAAAAACACGCGCGCTTTAAAGACAAATCGGACCCAACGAAACAAGTATTTTCCGGGAAAAAATACATTGTATCATTGAAACTATTATATTTAAACTCAGAATCTAAAATAACGTATCGATATAAAGAATATTTGAAATCGAATTAAGATCTCTAGAACGTCCCCGCCCGCATTTAATGTATCAGCCTAACTAACGGGAAACAATGGCACCATAGTAAAATTACGTAACGCATCGAACATATAAATTTTGGGGTTTGGTCGGGTTAGGCCAGTTGGAAATTTGAGAGTTTGAACACGGATAAAAAAAATCCAAAGAGGAGAATATTTACGAGGGTAGCCGCTTATCGTTGTTTTTCTAAAATACTGTCAAAGTTGCACAGCAGCTTTTTTTCTTTTTTTTTTTTTTTGAAATAATGTCAGTTTTGTTCGAAAATATTTTTTACACAATTTTCTGAAAAACATTGTCAACTGACCTGTATAATATTATATATATTATATTATTAGTCATGCTTGTGGCGGTTTATGCGTTTGAATGTAAAACATAGGATTGAATATTACGGTCTTGTAAGTATCCTATGATGTCAATTCACCCCCATTTTCATTAAATGAGCTTCAGAAGGGAGTGTAAATTAAACCGTATACATGATGGGTGTATTATTATAGTTCATTTTCGGACAATGTTACACGGTTGAATGGTTTTCTCACGATAAAAATAATATTCACACTGTTGGTTTTAAAGTACCCATCCATACCGGAAACGGTATCGTTTTATATTTTAACACGCATCCGGTATAGACAAATCGTTTAATATTTTAAATTCTGTATTCGAGAAGACTCAACCAATCATCCATAAATGGAAATTTTAAATTCAGTTTTTTGTTGTAACCTCGCCCGTCCATTCGTTTTCAAAATTTCAACAAATAAAAAATTCTTTCTGTGCTAGATATTCATGTACAACATTTCTAGATATTTTTTATGCAACCTCTGGCGGGTGGGCCAGTGGACACCCGCCAGAGATTGCATAATAATAAATAAAGATTGCAATATGACTTTTTTTTACGACGCGTTAAATCTGTTAACATAGAACGCGCTTAAAAAAACCGTTTTTAGGTATTACGAGTAAATAACTCGTGTACTCGTATATGATAATATTAGTGCGTGTTATTATTATTTCGGGTCCTTTGAATACGAAAACAACTAATGTTTTGTACATATTATAACGACCTGCGTGGCCCGAGCATACAAGATTTTAGCCTTTGAAATTTATAGTCGTTGTGTGGGTGGGTGGCGAAGAGCGGGGAATCGGAGGGCTCCATTAGACTGCGGCGCAACGCAAACACGAGGGGAAATCGTCTAGATGCGGAGGCGGAGGAGAGCCGGACGAGAGGCGCGAAATATGCGGTCACGAAAACGGTGCGAGTAGGTAGAAGATAATAATAATGATAATAATATTATTATTATAATAAAACCCGGTCGTTACATTAATGCCGCGGCTTTTCCCGTGTCGTCGGAAGTGAACGGTTATCGTCGCGTGGACGAAACGGACAAGGGTGAATTTCGTCCGCAGCTACCCGTGTGCAAAAAAACTAAAAAAAATACCCATAAATATTTGTTTGTCGGTTGGTTTTTTTTTTGTTTTTTTTTGTTTTTTTGTTGTTGTTGTGTTTTCACTCCCGAAAATCGTTGTAATAGTGCTTTAGGTATATTGTTGTGTAGGCAATACCCAACGCACAATAGAAATTTAATCGCGTTGCGTCGTCGTTGGGTCCAAATAAAATCTAGAAAAACATTATATTATTATTATATTGTTTCCGGTCGCTGGTGAAACAAAAACGAGCGAGAATGACCGTGTTTTTCGGATACCTAACCTAAAATAATCTGACTCAATTATACATAGAGTATAAAAATATAAATCTATAAGGCGACGGCGAAAATCACGAAGTACAAGCGACGGAAATATTAATCCCGAATAAAACAACGAACATCGGGAAATTCTTCTCGTAAATTCATAGATAATTTTTTAAAAAAAAAAAAGAAGAAATTCTAGGATAATGGGGACGGGTGCAGCCACTGTTATAGGTAATTAAATGTGTATGTAGAAATCCGAGCAAGTCTTCTGGCAGAAAAGTTGAGCACAGATTAAAAAAAAAAAATAATAAACATCTTTGTAAAATCATAAGCTCCTTCGCTCTACTCAAATTCTAAAATGCTGAGGTTATATAATAAAATATGATACGAGATTTTTTTTTTAAATTCTAATTTTCAGCCTGTTGAACAATGATTTTTGAGTAGAAAATTTGCTCCAATCATCAACATATTAACAGTGGTCTCTGGTAAAATATTTTATCTAATTAATGGCGTGCACACGGAATCTAGATGGGGTAATTTTTTGTGTTTTTCTTAATACAGAGAGAAAACCGGAAAACATCGGAAGGACGGGAACATTGTAAGGTACAATATTATCCGGTAATAACTGTCCCTCGTGACGTTATCTGTGACAAATTAAATGCCCACGGACGTAATCCGTTACCCCTTTCTTCTCTCTTGCCCAACCAACTTCCCATTCGCTTCCCTTACCATCTCTTTTTTTAACGCTAATCCTCTTCTGGCAGTCAATAATATTTCATTTACTTGCAATGTTCTTACATAATAATCTCTAGAATGGTTTTAACGATTTTTGATAAAAAGTCGCCCGATAAAAACTTCTGCTAGAGACGATAAGGAATTGAACAAAACATTTTTTTTTATTAAAATCATAGTTCTTTTCATTTAAATATATTATGAACATTTTAAGGTTATATTTTAAATAAATTATAATAGCTATTATCGTGGTATTTTAATAGAATTTGCACAGTACGAATTACGGTGTATAAGTATAAAGTAAAACTGAGGACGGTATAGTAAAATAATAAAGTATTCCATACGTGAAATTTCTATATATAAAAAAAAAAAAAACAATGATAGGTCATTTTTTATTTTTATCGTCGAATACTTTGACTTAATGGCTACCATATCCTTGTGCGTACACAGATACCACAACGGCATACCGAACTCGCGTTCACGACAACTGAAAAATTAATTGATTTCTATATGCTACGTGTGCGATCACTACGTTACCTAACCCGGTTAGACTAACTACGACGCGTATGTCCTCCGACGATAATCGTATAATTATTATTATATTTTATGGCGTGCCTCAATTATTATATTGTGTTTAGCGACGGGCGTAATATTTTATTACGAATATTACGGTTGTGCTCTAGTTTTGCAACACTCGCGACTATTGCGAATACGACCGACCGATTATTAAGTGTCGAAGAATGATAATTGTGTGCGCCGCAGCGTTCGTGGGCTAGCGCGCAAAAGAACAGCACCGCGATAGAATACGAATGAGCGTCATATGTTTTTCGTCCGTGAAGTGAAAGGGGTTTTTTTTTCCCGCCCGTCGTTTGTCGTCTGTCGTAAATATTGCGAAAAAAAAAACCTCGAAAACGATAATTGTGCATCCATTCAAAAAGAGCCGGAAATACTAATTTATTTTTAAAACCGTAACGCGCCTAAAAAAAGTAATTATACTACAGAGTACGAATGTTATAATGAAAATAGATGTGCAAATTTGCCGTTTTTTCGTACGTTTTTCAGTGGGGGATGTTTATCGCGAATAATACAAAACTAAAAACAACTTTTCAACGTTTTATTTGGTGTAAATAAAATGTTGTCATTATACAAAACAGAATCCTCTATTTGCTTATAGAAAATAATATTATCCCCGCGATATCAGTGATGATTGAAGCAAGTAGTTTTTTGGCCAACAACTCGTTTTTGTACCTAATAATTGTTTTATATATAAGTATAACATCACTTATTAAATACTAGTAGTTTTCCATTATCTGATTACAGATGTATTGATTGTTTTATACTTTTTCTTTATCCGGATAAATTTCCACAGCGTACATAATGTTTGTTTTATACAATATTTTATCTTACTGATAAATTATTGGCGGTGATGGTTTTTCCGCCCCCGTAAAAATGAAAATATATGGGAAATGGTTAATCGATCAAAACCGATTTTTAGTCGTTACGCCCGCGTTTGTCGATGCGAATATTATATGAAATTGACGTGTCCGAGAGAGTTTTCGGATTGGTTCGGCCGGCTAGAAAGTCCATTAATATTATTCATTTCCGGTTGCGGAAGTGCTGAACTTCCGAACCATATTGACGGGTAAACTACCGAGTGTAAGGGGCGGCAAACTCATAATACATTATGCCGACTCATTAGGCTTATTTTCGGCGTTATTGACCGAGACTACAATGAAAATCGGCAATCGGCCGAAGCCGAAATTTATTAGTAAAAAGCACGATTATAGATACTGTGGTTATCCATAGACCTATGATAAAAAGGCGTTTATCAAATTGCAGAATCTAGCAGTCTACGAGACACTTGCAACATCGAATTCCGCGTGAATTTATATTTTACTAGTGTAATATCAAAGGCACAGGATAAATACAAAAAGATCGAAAGCGAAATTCACGAACAAATCCAGAGTTGTACAATCGTTGTTATCTTTAGTTTTTTGATTCGATGAACAGTCACAGTATCTATGAAAATTGTTGCGTAAACTGTAATCATAGTCAAGCCCAAGAGTGATTATAAGAGTACGCTCAGATAAGTAATGTTTTTTTTGTCTTGATCGTAGACCTAACATTTTTTTTTAACAAATGAAATTCACTAAAGTTAAATGAACAATTCTATGCGAAAAACGTGTAAACAATTAAAATAATTAGGAACTATAGGCGCAATTTTAGTTTTGAACAAGAAGGGGCTATACGTATTTGAATCTAATAGACTCGTGGGGGCAATACGATCCGCATAGTGTCTCCTGTATTGAAAATGCAAACATTTTCCGAGATTTGTTCGTCAGATTAATTAATCGATTCTGAAATCAAGTCGTGGAAGTCCGAGCCGTCAATTATTCATTTTCTTCACAATTGAGAACGACGACCTATCAAATACTTTTTTTGAAGGGCTAATTTTAGTATCAGCGGACCGAGGGCCTATATACAAACGTCAAAATAGATTATCAATAATAAAAAGTAAACTTGTGAAAGCTTATTTTTGTTAAAAAGAAACAAGTAAAATCTATGAGTGGTTGTACTTGTAGAAGGCCATAACAGTTTTCACTCATAATTTCCGAGGGAGTATTTATTGCAATGCACATATTATTATGTCACACTATACGTCATATGTACATAAAATAAAAATAATTTTATATTAAACGGATAAAACGCTTGAAGGGGAAGATTTCATTAAACGCCCGTGTAAACGCACCGCTAAATATTATGAAATATTGGCTCGTCAAACGGGCGAACGGTTTTTGCGACCGGGTGTTAAATTGGCGACAGCTAATTTTCCTCCACGGTAAAACTGCAGTTATTAACTTTTCACTAAAACGAGTTCAATATAATATTATGCACCGTAATAATATATAATAATAATACTATACTATATACACTAGCGAACCACGCGGTCTGAACCTGTAGTATTCCGTTTTAAAAATACGGTATACATTTAATATACTATGAACCCTGTACTATAAGTAAGTATGTCTAAGAGACGAGCGATGAAAATTCGAAATGTCCAATTATTTCCGGAGGGTCTTTTATTATATTCGTATACTTTCGAGTTCATATTATTATTTTAATATTTCTGCACAAAAGAAAAAAAAAATCAAATTACTCAATTAGGTATTATTATAATACTAGTTATCCTATATACAAGTAAAATTAATTAAGATTATATTATTTGTGTTTTTCGAATTAAAATTAAACACGGATTTTAAAAATGAATTGTTTCATTTTTGAGAAATACGAAAACCCACGTATAATAGAAATGCGATTTTCATATTTTTACACTGCAGCTGTATGGATCGTGCCCACTGATAGATTTCGAATGGCTTAAACCGTTCTTAACATACCTTAACGTTAAATAAATCAGTTTACTTTTAATATGTAATATATATATATAATCGAGAAAGAAACGAAACCTCAATCGTAGTCGTATGTTGGAAATTTGATTACAGCTTTGACGAAATTCAAAAAGGAAAAATCTGCGGAGAGACTCGAAACATAATCGTATTCTATAAATATTTTATTTTTTTGTAAATGTACCTAGGTACATAATATAACGAATTTTTGCATTTCAAAAGTTATCGAGACTCATGATTATAAATTATAATATTTGATTACGTATCGACATTTTGTTATCAGTTTTTTTAAAAATATTTTCGGCAAATTAGAAATTATTTTCAAATAAAGTACCAACAGGTTAAAAAAAACAGCAAATTTTAATTATGACACATTGAGATGTAAAAATTCGGATTATTTTTACTAACCTAATAAATATGTGCCTTGTAAAATATATACACACACAACCAAATTTATTATTAAAACTATAATATACTCAACAGCTTCTTCACATCATTCAAAATTTAAAATTATACGGATAAAACGGACCGAAATTCGGTAGATATCTGACGAAAACCCATGTGCAACAAAAAAAAAGAAAAATATAATATAATACATTAACTTAATACATTAATATTCTCTTTATACATTATACTTGAAAGCGGAAGAGAGCTATATACGCGAAAAGTATATTGTTATTACTTTATAACGATGTGTTTTTTTTTTTCGGAAAAGACATTTTAAAGTAATAAAAGTGCAATGTAGTGTGCATACTGTAAGTTGTATGTAAGTCATGTTTCCACGTCTATGGAAGTACCAGAAGAACACGGCCGGTCATTTCGGGTGTTTTATTTGCGTATTGAAAAAACAGGCTCATATTGCTGATAGACGAAGGGAGGGTATACAGGGTAATTTAATTTATATCTGTATGGAACTGTAAACCATTGCAATTTGTATTTTCTCTCCCTTTTTGTCAAGGTATCCCAGAGATTAACACGAATTATATTAAACAAACGATAGTTTTTCGCATTTATTAAGAATACTAAAAGGAAAACCAACAAATTACTTCCTAAATGCACTGGATCGAAAAATATTAAATTTTAAATGTTTAACATTTAACATGTTAAATGCCATTGTAGTGACTAAATAAATAGGCATGCGAGCTAGATTTTTTCTCGCACTACGACACACTGGGCAACATAGAATAAAAAACAGTCATGGACGGATAAAATCAATATAGTCAGAAAACGTGAAGAAACGGGATATAATTTTGGAAAAATGCATAATGATAATGAATGTTGGTTTTCTAAAGATCGTGGCTATTTTTTGAAGCAAGTTTGAAACAAGATTCCTGGTAGATAATTTGTTTACAGACACAAAAATCCAAATTATACTAAACCACAATATTCCTTGCTTTGCTTAAAATTTAAAAATTTTAGAATTTTTGGTCTATATTTGATATATTGAAAAGGTCAATTTTTTCAAATTTTCTTTGTAGTTTTCTTAATAAAAGGAGAAAACCTGCTAATTTGTTGTATGATTGTTATTGATCTCAAGGTTAACTTGGTAACAAAGGAAATAATACGTCTAATAGAACTCTGCTCTGAGTTGTTTTTCGTTTGTTTATCGCTGTGTTCAAATTTAATAATTATTATTATATTTGGTATATTATTATTTACAATTAAATTACTCTATACATCCTCTTTTTTAACTTTCCTTCTAAACCAGTACCACACCCCTCAGTGGTACTATTCACGTGTTGTGTGTTTTAACTTCTATTCGGGAGTTTATTTGTTTGGTACTATTCACTTTACTACCAGTATCCGCCTCGTCTTGAGCTACTTTCTAACTCGCAGTCTTTAAATCGTTTTCCACCGCATCAGTCCATATTTTTCTGCAGAGTCTTCCTCGGAGAAATAATAAGAGACCTTTATTTGGAACACTTTTTAAAAATAATTGATAGGTATATTATATAACAAATGAAATGATAAAATATTATAATTCATGCCGGCTGAAATAAATTAAAAGAATAAAAAAGCTAATCTAATCTAATCTAATCTAATCAATCGAAATAGAACATAAGTCACGACTCACGAGCGCGGTACACAGTAAAAATGTAAAATTTCGTATTTTTGTTTTATGTAAATTGACGGGATTTGGGCTAATGTGTTTTTAATCGAGTCAGGGTACTTCGGTTTAACTGCGAAAATATTTAAAACGGTCGCCGGTTGCAAGGCATATGATAATTATTATTCTAAGCTCCGTGGCGATTCAATCGTTTGAAACGAAAGTTCGGATTCTCGCAGTTTTTATTATTGCTTGCGAAATTGTTATGCACCAAACGACTGGACGATCAGCTTTTATATTTCGGGACCAAAACCCTGACCGTATGCGATATTATTATCACTACAATATCATTTATTATGGGGTGTATTACAGGGTGTATTTGCAAGATATGACATTATTTCCAATGTGTAATTGTACAGAAAATTATCAAACCCTGTACAGATACACAACCTGCATAGTTGGACCCACACGCAATCAATCTACCCGTAAGATCAATAATCGCATTTTTAGCAAAAATAAAAATAACTATATTTCACAACCAAAAAATCGATTTCGATGTGCGACACGATATCATGCGAGTTGAATACTAAACGCTGTCGCAGAACACTTAACCCGGTTAGCGACATATTATGCCTTGACAATATTATCATTATGGCATTGAAGTGGCGTGACGCACGACTTATTAATTGATAGGCACGTGCTTAAACATAAATCTTATAGTGATGATGATATTATGGTGGGTGGTCTTTTAGCTGTGTCTTCGTTATGTACACGAAAATGGACGTAATATTCGTTTGAGAGTTTAAAAAAAAAACAGCCTAAATTAAAATTAACTGATTTTACACGGAGGAGGGGCGCCGTAACCAAAAATTAAAGTGAATTTCTGAACCTCGTCCTCATTTCATCTTTGTACGACATTTATTGGTTAAAACACACCTACGTTTAAATTAAAATAACAAACGATTAAAAATTGAAAATAATTTTAAATATACCAATAAAAGCTCTGAAAAGGCTAGGAAAATGTTTTTAAAAAACCGTTCAAAAACAAAGTCAGTATAGTCGACGTATACGTCAAATGGCTTGCATCTATCATAATTATCAAAGGTGGACAAGTTAATAGACATTTTTAATTTGGTCAAGCTAAATAAATAAAGAAAATTTCAGTTAAAAGTGAAAAGTTAACGAAAAATCAATTGTACTTCTTAATCAGTTAAAAGTAAAAATTCAAAATTATCAACTCAATTTAAAAAAATTTTTTTTTTTTTTCTAAAAAAAAGTTTAATCAATGAAAATTCAAACTAGTTAATGTAATAAGTTAAAGATATAAATGAGTAATTAGATTAAAAGGTTTTTTTTAAAAAAAATTACTTTTTAATTAATTATGAGGACGCTATACACCTTATAAGATACGTTTAGAACCCTTATTGTCTCAGTCTGACCAACAAGCGTCGTACCAAAATTACGTTACACAGGACCATGAATTAAGATATACTTAATTAGTATATCGTAATTCACGCATAGAACATTAGCTATAGTGCATTTTGTTGTAATTAATACAAATAGCGAAATTCAAAGAAGATGCCATATTTTATAGAAAAAAGTTATAAAACGGGGTTTCTTTTTATTTCGTGACTCTCTCCGTACACACTCGAAAATAAAAATGAACGCCCACGTGAACTGTATACTCGTGTAAAAAATTATATGATATGCAGAAGCTACGGCCGCGGTAAAATTATAGGTAAGGTGCGTTAGGTAGTAGAATACGCTATAGTATTTTTTTTTATTTCCTAGCTGTTTAGGTCGTGATCACGAGGACGACGACGGCGGCGGCACAGGAAAAAAAAAAAAAAACCCGCAGAAAAAGTAAAAGCGATAATCAACGTATAGAGATTTTGCGTTTAATTATTGTTCTATCGTCGTAGGGTACACGGCGAGCGGTAAGTGATAACACTGATAACCATATATGTTTTTATTGTTTATGAAAGCACGTAATTTTCGCGTTTCGACACTCTCGCAAGTGATTATATTGTTTGGATCACAAAACGATTTCATCTAACCGCGCGCATTGTTATTATCC
Source organism: Cinara cedri (assembly GCA_902439185.1). Classification (NCBI taxonomy): domain Eukaryota; kingdom Metazoa; phylum Arthropoda; class Insecta; order Hemiptera; family Aphididae; genus Cinara; species Cinara cedri. Next base: position 214,646 of record CABPRJ010000027.1, read on the forward strand.
CGTGTGGTTTTTTATTTTTCGTATTTTTTTTGTTTGAAACGCTAATATTATGACCCCTTAGCACGACGGCGTGCAATTTCATTAGAATCTACCGGGTGAACATTGTACAATGTTCGAACCACTAAAGAGTATATATAGTCGCGCCTACGCGGCATAATAATATGAAATAATAATATATTACGTGAAACAACGCGCGAACGTGTACATAGCAGAAAAAAAAATTTAATAAATGATACGTACTATTCTTGACGTTTTTATGGTGAATATGTAAAACGAGCGAAACGCTTGGAAGATTACATAATCGTAACGTACGGTTACATGTCCGGACGTAACCGTACGTAAAAAACATTTTTTAAATTTGTAAGCCTTTCGGTACGCGCAACGCAGGTGAAGACTGAGGAGCTTAGGGAGCTTGGCCCCCGAAATCTCCCACAGCACCCCTAAAGTCATTAAAACAAATTTATAAATTATTACGTTTTTTTTTTTTTTTTGTAACAACGAATGAGTGGGTACACAGGTACAATAGCATATACTGATGATTATGTTGTTTTTTTTTTTTATTTTGAAGGAACTTTTCATTACACATTTTCACGGAAAACCGTCTCAAGAATTTTCTAGAGGTGGCATATAATTTTTTTCGGTGTTATTTCATTTATTTACAGCTACCTATTTAAAAAAAATGAAATTCGTTTAAATTTATTATTTCGCCGCTTATTGATTACTATAGACTTTCACTGTGTTCAGTGTCGTTTTTGGTTTTTACTGATAGTTAGAAGATATACGAGCTTTTGGCAGCGGGGAAATTTCTCCCATCGTCTCTCTTGAATACGTGCCTCGTTACATCTTTATATAGTAGTATGCACTATTGAGTTGAAATCGAAGGCGGCAAAATGCATTCCGTGTATGGTCCGTATTTTCATTTTAGAAAACCACAAAAAAATGTAACGATCTAAACAATCTCAAAAAACATCTTTTAACCACAATAGTGCCCTTCGAAAAAATGACCGAAAAATAAAAGACTACTAAAACAGAACATAAAAATTTCAATCAATTTTGTCGTATTATTAATATACATATATACCTACTGGAAATGCGTTTAAATTATAATTCATAAATACGACAACGGTTGTCATTTAGCGCAGACGTAAAATATGTAAAACCAGTAAAACCTATGACATGAAAACCAATTTCTCGAGGTGATATTTTACATAAACTCGCACATCAAAACTAACGGAATAAATGCACGCACTAAAAGTCACAAAAATTGTTTTTTTAAAAAAAATTTATATTCATCATTATAAAGTTCTATAACGCACGTCTATACACACGATTAGGCAACCATAGAATCTATACTCTTTTAAGGTTAACATTTCCAAAATATTTCCGATATTTGTTTTTTTTTTTTTTTTTACCTTGTATATCTACTGCAGTAAAAAAATATCCGCGCAAAAGGTCATAATATCGCGTATTTTATCGCGAGTAATGTAATAACTCCCTCTCACTCTCTCACTCCCTCTTTGCCACTCCGATACGTACAAAGTCCAAAAACAGATGGTCTTTTTTTTGTTTTATGATGTTTTGCCATACTTATACTTATATTATTGCTCGCACGTGGGCTTTCAAACGGCGGTGGCGGATTGCAGTGCATGTAGGTAACGGCTCGCCCACCGATCGCAATCGTGATATTATTCTGTATGTACTGCAAGAGGGTGTACGTGATTCGTGTTAAATGAACCGAGAAAAATAATAATAAAAGAAATATATATAAAAAATGATGACGAAATCGCCCCCTCTTTCCTCTGTCCCCAGTTAAATGAGCCAGACACAAAAGCCCTTCTTCTTTTTTTTTTTTTTTTGCTGCTGTAATAGCCGTGCACACATTTATTCCGGGGAATTTTGAAAATCGACAGCCATATTATACGGATGTACGAACGTTATGTGACTGGACTGAGGAAAATATTATTTTTGTAACGGAAAGTACCTATATATATATATATAAAAAACGATGTGATTTCAACGATTCGGATTCTTACCGGAATAATTCACACCGATAAAAATTATAATAATATTAATCGTTTAATACATTTTATTTGATTACTGTGTGCTACGAATTTAAAAGTCAGTTGACAAATATTTTTAATCGTAAAATTTCCCCTGCTACTTTTCCCCGTTTCCTATTTTTAACAACTATCTTTAGACCAAATGAACTTAAATTCGAGAACTCGGGAGTCGTTTTATGGGCGGATTGAAGTGATACAATTTTTGTTGAATTTAAATATGAATATCGTTACAGGAGGAGAGTATTTTGTTTTAGCTTTGTACGCCGTTATACAGACCCCCGAAATGAAACCAAGAGTATGCAATTTTATACACGCATGGCGCAAGTATCAAGTATGCGTCTTTGGACGTTTCAACTTTAACGGTTCAAAAGTGTATTTCCGGGCTTTTAAAATATGTATTTATTAAAACAAATAGTTGTATTATTGAGCAATATATTAATATTTGTCGAATACCGTGGTGTCATCGTCGCGCGCAGTGTCCGGAGAACCATCGTACGTTATAATAAACTCATAACTTTATAAACTATTCTAATAAATAATAACCACCGGAGATAAAATACGGCGGTTTGTGCGGCTAAACCTCACCGTCCGTGCACATTATACGACACTGTTCTGTAATGAACGACATCGTTGTTGTCGGCATGCTCGAAGTTTGCCCGCCCAGACACAAAGGTCTAATGATTTTCGGGGTGCGGCGACGGAATCTACTTGCGTTTTATAAAGTCTTATGCGTTCGAGCGAAATGATATTTTGTGCGTATATGCATACGCATTATGTGCGAAACGTTTAAACGGGGGAGAACGCTAAATAGTGCTCATAAAAAAAAAAAAAAAAAAAAAATCTAAATCGACGTGATGATATTTAGTCGTCGTCTCATTTCGTCGAAAGACGCCTACAAAATATTAGTTTACATAATTGCAATTTAATTTGATTTTAATTACAATTTTTCGTTTCGCTATACACCGGCGACAATCGTTTTCAAGCGAAACGCAAACGAAACGTCCGTCGCTGTGCAGCGTACGCTTCCGTCCGAAACGCGTGGTCGTTCTGTGAACCGTCTGGATTGGAATACGCGGTGTAAAACAGAGTCGAGTGGATACTCTTTGAAACGGTTGTCGTACGACGCGCGGCGTCATGAAAATCGACCGACTTCCGAGTTCCGCGCACGCGTTTGAAAAATGAGTTTTCGCAGCCGAGACGTCTTTGTACGCTGTACGGAAACGCGATAAAAAAGGGTAGAAGATGGGGAAACGAGAGAGAGGTGTGTCGAGGCCGATCGCTAGTGTAAATGAACGAGTGTTGAGAGCAAACTGCGAGCGATTCGTTTTAACTAAACACCGGAGATCACTTCGTAAGCACCACGCCGTCGAACGCGATTTTCGACTCGATGGAGCGCGCGTTACACGCCGCGGTTCGAGTGCATGGGCACGGCGCGCGGTTATATCGAAGTGCTTCGGTTTTATAGGCCGTCGTGTTGCTGACGCGATAAGCCAAAACGGTCCCCCTTTAACCTTTTTTTTTTTTTTATCAGCATGATATTGGTTAGTATGACAATAAACAATAATAAATTAAAACGGAAATACCGACGGAACGAAAAAAATAATCGACTCAATGGCTGCGGGTAGTCGAAGGGAGAGAAAAAAAATGTCGATATAGGTACTGTGATTTATACACGAAATATAATAATAAAAAAAAAAAAAAAAACAGGACTTACATCGCACAGTGGGTAAGCCGCTGTTGCAGGCGGAAAGTCGCATAGATACATAAGATATGGAACAGTAATATTTACCGTACACAATGATAAATCAATGTTTTAAACGAAAACCGTTTCCAAGCGGAGTTGGGCTACACGTGTTTTTCCTCCTGTAGTTAAAGTGACACACAAAAATAAAACCGATACACAGACGTTTGCGATCGGTGTTTGAAAACGCTTTTAAAAATCTGTTGGCAATCTAGACATTTGCGTACAGATAATGCACCACCGGGCGAAAAATCCGCATCGTTCAAAGTGCGGTATGAATAAATCGGAGCATTTTTATTAACCCAAAAAGTACTTTGCGAGGGGAAAAAAAAATATATATCAAATATTCAATCGAGTTTATAAAAAAAATATATAGTATATCATCGTTATTATTCATTTTTATTCGACGATTTGAGGTTAAGTAGTTATTGTTGTGTATTATTACATTCGAGAGTTTGAAAACAATATTTAGTTGGAAACTCGTTTCGTAATATTCGATCAAAAATATTAATAATATGTCAACTTTCCGTCGAGTTCCGAAACTCTTTGCAGAACTTTTGTCCGGGGTGGAAATAAATCAAATAAATCATATTTGTATTGTTTCCGAGAAGACGGGGCAAAATGTCATTACAAAAGCAAATAAAATGACGGGACGATTTAATAATTCGACAAATAGCAAATCGATACGTTCTTATAACACTAATGAAACAAAAAAATTAGCCAAACTCGACGATTCTCCAAACACAATCTGTTGGAACGCGCGAACAAAAAAGAGACGCCACTGTGCGAGCGCCATAGAAAAATATGACGGAAACACAATGGCATCGTCTGAAAATGAGATAATTGAAAAACATAAGGAGCCGAGACGAGAAAAAGCAAAGTATTAGCCCCGGGCGATCTAAATAATATTACGACATCGGAAATCTCCACGAAAGCACGACGACGATACAAACAATACGTTGTTTGTGCACTATGTGTTTTGTACTTGCGAAAAGAAAAATTACTAATTTATTTTTGTAGGGGGTTTTAATGTGTCATTTATTTCCAAAGTCTCTGTACGCGAGATTCCAGTCTGCAGAAATTACGTGGGATTTTTTTTTTGAAACGGTTTTGATCTATTTGGCGCCTCAAAGACGTCATTTTTCCCTTTTAATTTTCGTTATGATAAAAGAAAATTGAAATGAAAAACCGTCATTTTTCCTATTGATTTTTCTATTCTTTCGATTACACCAAATAGATAGTAACATGGATGCGGTAACGCCGTCATTTAACACGTTGTTGTTGTTTCATTTTTTTTTTTTTCATTTCCCGTCGCCTCTATAGAGGACCATAATTTTGGAGTTAAGTGCCGTTCTATGGCCGAATTTCGAACAACTGAGCTGTTCTATCTCTGGCGTATCTAATTCGGCCGGTGTGCCGAGGAGGTAGTTATTTTTGTCCGGGTTACGCCGGCAACACAGAAAAATACGGCTAACAATACTCCGCTCAGATACGTTTTCCGTCAGCAACGGTTTGCCGCGGCGCGCGTTCTCTCTTTCGGTTCGCCTTTCGAACCGGCCGCGTGATCGGCATTTTCGCTATTGGCGGGGTGTTCACGAACGGAAACCGCGTTTCCGCAGACCGTGCGGTTTATTTCCGCGGATCGCGGTCGGTCGACCGAACTCCCGTAGACACGAACGCGCGTCCCGTGTCAACCTTTTCCCGCCGACCGCCCCGCGGTTCCGGTCGCCGTTGTTTTTCCGCGTCCAAATGTCGCATCGCAACGATACGATGTCGCGCGGCGCACGCGACGCAACGTCATTGCCGAACGTCAAAACGCGCAAACGTCAAATAACATTTGCGCGATAAGTAATGCGGCGCCGGCCGGGCATGTCGACGGTTTACGACGCCGGATCGAGCGCGCCGTGGACGCGTTCGCGATTCACGCGATCCGCCGCCGCCCCCCGCACGCCGACGTTAAAACGTTTGACGCGGCCGCCAAAAACGCCGGCACTCCAAACCCGTCGACGCGTGACGGAACGCGCCCGCGTTCGTGTCCGGCGTTTAACGGCGCGCGCGTGTCTCGTGCGGGACGGTCGTGCGCTGCCCGGTGTCGATTCGGACCGTTCCGCGCCCGCGACGGGGCGGACCCTGACCGGGGGGCCCCGTCCGGACGGCCGGCAAACCGTCGTTTCGTTACGAGCCGGACGAACGCCCGCGCGCGCGTCTCGTGTCGCTCGTGTTCCGCGTCCCCGGGGCGCGTTGCGGAATCGCGCCGCGCGACGCCGGACAACGGCCACGCGGACCGCGTTGGGCGGGCGCGGTTTTCGGCCGCGAAAACGAAAACGGGGTGTTCTACCCCGGGATTAACGATTAAGGAGTGGGAGTAGGACTGAGGAGTAGGAGTCCGGATTAAGGAGTACCGAAATCCTTTATCCTACTCCTTGGTTCCGGGGTAGAACTCCCCTTTTCGTCCTACTCACGGCTTTTCTGGACATTGTTGTCACTAAAAGCGGACTTGTCGACTGAGAGATTTGGCCGTTAATAATTTCCGATCGGAAACGAAAAAACCACAGCTGCCTAAACGATAAGTGCCGCCGGGCCGAAGCACGTGCGGGCCGCTAATCGGGCCGCGACCGGCTCGGGTCGGACACTTTTAGTACTTCTGTAAAAGCTCGTCGAACGTTCGGTCGAGCTAACGTCTCGGAATACTCTGGTCCGGACGGGCCCCGTCCAAACGCTAAATGCGGAGAGGAATAAGAGGAGAAGAAGGAAAAAAAAAATATTCCGCCGTATTCATAACGTCTTACCTGGTGATTTCTTCGACGAGTTTGCACGGATCGGCAGCGTAGAATTTCACACCGAAGTAAAACGTAAAGTTGTCGTTACCTGAAAAACGGAACACTCGGCGTAAATATTTTTGATATCTCGGCAAACGGTATTATTACGGTACGGTTAATTTAATGTTTATCTGCGCGCACACGTCTCGGCGGGTAGGCTCGCGGGCGGCGCAGGTACGCGCGCCCGTATTTCGTCTTGTATTTGTCTTTCCGCGAGAGCGTAATGTTATTATGCGCGCATGCACGCCGCGTACGTAATAACGTGCCGCACACGTCGACGGGCGGGGCGGAAATATGATTTCCCCCCCTCCCCCCCGTGTTCCTTTGTTACACTACACTACGCCCGAGTGGGAAACTTAAGGGGAATAAGATTAATTACACACGCGCGTTTTCGAGTGTGCACGCGTACGCGGCGCGCGGTTCGTGACCCGGGTACCCACGCGCAGCCGTCCCGTCCCGTCGGAATCGGTTCCGGCGCAGTGCCGGGACCAATTAGACGCGCCGCCATCGCGTCAAACTCGGCGTATTTACTGACGCGGTGTTTTACCCGCGGGATTGATTCGGCCGCGCGCCGACTGTTATCGCAGTGGGCCGCGCACGTTCGCGCGGGCATCGCTGAAATACGCCGAGCGCCGAGGACAGAACGGGTGGTGTTCGTTTTACCGACGACGCGACGTTTCGTCGGCTATAAATTCTCAGCCGGGACCGTTCGCGCGCGGCCGAACAAAACGAAAAAAAAAAACCACGCACACCGGTGACGGTGGCGTACCGACTGTTCTCGGGGGGGGGGGAACTCGGACACACGCATAATCGGTGCACGATAATGTGCGGAATGATTGGATTTACGTCCGCGCGCGACGACGAGCGTTGCAGGCGAAAAACGATTCTGTGAGCGGAATGATATTTTGTCGATCGTTTTTTTTTTTTTTAATGTGAGCGATCCAGAAATCAATACGAATAGCGCGACAAATCGAAAACAACCCCGTTACTGAACTTGTTTTCGGTTCGTCGTCGAAAACGTTACCCTGAAAAAAGTTCTGATAAAGTTCAATAACGTTTTTGGCGAGAAACAAACGTTTGGCAGACATGTCGTTAACAGTGCATTCGTCGTTTCACTCGGAATCCGAAATGTATTCGCGTAAATCTGAATCCGAACAGATAGACAAAACAAAAAAAAAAAAAACTACGACGCTAACATGAGAGCGTATCCCGTAAAAATGTCAAACGTCTACGGTCATCTGCTACGGACGAACCGCAATCAAGAAAACAAACCGGTTTCGATGAAAATCCGCGGCTTCTCGGTTTTCCGGCGTTATCGAAACGGAAAATTAAAACAAAAAAAAAAACAAGAACTAAAAAAACGACCGCCTCAAAACGCAAACTGTATCGGTACGAAACGCCGGCGGGACAACGTTAGTGGGAGAAAACCGCACACTGCGCGCCGCGGCGATAAAACCGGGTGGGAAAAATTTCAAAAAAAAAAAATAATAATAATAATAATAACAACGATAATAACTCGGGACTCGCCAGCGCATTTCGACCGCGGAATTAGTCTCGCGATAAAATGAAACCGAAAAAAAAAAAAAAAAACGAACCTTTAATGACGTTCCCCCTCCCGTTCATCCCGGAACCCCGGAACTCGCCGTATTTCCGCGCGGTCAGGGGCACCCCTCCCCCGTTCACGTTGTTGCCGGTAAAACGGAACGCGCGACGGCGTCCGCGGCCCCGGCCCGCCGCCCTGCCGGTACGCGCCGAGTTCCCGCGGAAAAAAAAAAAACAGATCCCGCGTCGCAAATTAATGCCCGCGAAATTCGTCGCGGGCACGTTTTACGGGCGCGCGCCCGCCCCGGCACTGCCGCGCCTGTTACCGGGACGCGCGCGCTTAGGCAATGCCGGCGCGCAGCACCCGAAACGGGGCTCCCGGCGTTTCGTTATTAAAAATTATCGATTCTCCCTCCTACCGCGGAGTGCTTTTCGCGTCCCGCCCGCCGACAAAACGAGACGTTAATTTACGGCTACCTGGCCCCGCGAACGGCGGACAGAAAGACGTTTACCCCATCACCGCCGCCGCCGCTCCCCCCTCCCTTGTCCTGTCCCCCCCTCGCTCGCGGTTTATTGTGCGCGCACACACGCGTGCATACCGCTGTCGAATCCGAAAGGTTGTCGACGAGCGCGCCCCCCGGAGAGAACGCAAACACCGACGCCGCGCCGTCAAACAGAAAATGTCGGATCCGTTATAGCCGTGCGGCTCTCCCGCCGCTGGCCAGTGCCCGGCACTCGGGAACGGTTCGGAAGAAAAAAAAAAAGAACGAAAAACAAAAACGAATTAAACTGGGCGAATATTTAAAAAAAAAAAAAAAACGCGCGGTCGCTAATAGGCGGAAAGCGGGTAAGGCGCGGGGGGACACGCATACAGTTGTTCCGATACGTATTTGTGCGCGACGATAATTGGCCGCCGACGAACTACGATTCCGAACGAAAACCTTTAAACAGAGCCGCTCTCTCGCCGATCGTCAAACTGCGCTTCTTCTCGCGGAATTCACAATGGTCTTTAAGAGTTTTCGCCTTCGAAACAACGTCACGCCCGTCCCCGTCGCCGTCCCGCACCACGTGCGTCCGGTCCGTTTCCACCACCAGATTTCCCTAGGTTCCGGGAACTTTTCACGGGCATTACACCGGACGCCTGTTTTTCCGAGGTCTCCCCCGGCCGTGACGCACGGCCGAAAAATTGCAGCGTTCGCGTTTTGAATAAAACCGGCCGATATTTCTGCAATTTCCATAATGTCCATAATGCGTCGGTTCGGCCGTTCTCTTTCGCCGCCGAGGGATTCGCCCGCGTCAAACACCCGTCATGTTCACGCGCACATAAAACGATCGCGGGGATAGCAGCAGAACCGTTCGAAAACTCTCGATAATCAATCATTTACCGTGCAGGGGCGGAGAACGGGGCGGGGAAAAAAAATCAAATCGAATATCGATTCGGTGCGAATCGCAGTGCCGGACTATTATCGCCAGTTTTATATGGGTATCGAAGGGGTGGTGGGGGGGGATGTGGAAGAATAAATAAATAATAATTCCGGCGAGCGGCGCGCGACGGAGCTGTACGGACGAAGAGTACGGTTATTGCGTATTTTTATCGGGTCGTAAATCGCGACGATAACAGTTGGCGATTTTAATCGGTCGGAACGGTCGGGCTGCTTTTTTTCTCCGCCGTCCGAAACATCCCCCCCCCCCCCCCCCCCCCCCCCCNCCCCCCCCCACCACCCGCCGGCGAGTCCGAGCCGCCGCGGGGCCGACGACCACCGGCCGGCGTGTAACAATGACAATAATTACGCACGCGCGCGGTCGCCGTTAGTTGTTTAGTCGTTGTCGTTGCGCAACATTACGCGCACTCGGGACTGGACAATGGCCGCGATATATTGCGCGCGGTTTTCGCGCGGTCTCGACGCCCGCCGCGGACGCCGCGCGCCGGAATAACCGTGCGCGTTGTCGTTACCGGAATCGGGCGCGGCGCCTTCTCGACGACGGCGGATCAGAATAAAAAAACAAACAAACAAACGAGAATCGATTAAATCGGGGCACCGGCGTCCGCGACCCGGCTGCGATTCCGGCGGTTCAAAACGACCGGGTCGACGAAATAAAAAAAAAAAAAACCCGTTCGCGGGAAAAAAATTACCGGATTTCTTTGCGCCGCGACGACGACAAGGGTCGCGGCTCCGGTTTGTTTACGCGCGACCGGGGAACTACGGGTCTTAACGAGCGAGTGCGCGCGTACGCGAAGGGGTTAACAATCGTAAACAGTGGTTAACGTCAACCCGTACCGGGTCCGCTGTACGATAATATGCGGTCGCCCCGTACCGGGGTCGCGGACGGGACCGCCGCAAAACGAGTTAACCAAAATCGCGCGCGGTTACGGTCGTTGTTGTTTTTTGCCGCGCGCGGTAACCGCGTAAACTTTTAACGTGTACGAAATACAGTCGACGCACACACGCACACTGCCGTACGCCTACGCCGGCGGCCGTATAAAACATAATAAACACGCAAATGATATTACGTACGTACCCTTCATCTGTTTGTTAATTTTCTTGGACAAATCCAACCAATGCTGAAACAGACACAAAACACGCAAAATATTATTAAATGTAACGTACGCCGTCGTTATTCGCTGGGGATTCGCTGCGGGTCAGAGGCTACCGGTTGAAACACGTGCGCGTTGCTGTTCGGATGCGACGTGTAATGGTCACATTTTTGTAATAATCTCTGAAACGAAAGTAGCGCGACGGATTTACGGTCTTACGGTAGAGAGTACGGAGACCGGGCGGGCAAGTGTACCCGAAGCCATCGGCAAACTAAATATTGACGCGTTTATCGCGGGTAAGAGATTGTTGGAGACCGTACGCGGACTGGCGATGGCGGGAGAACGCCTGTAGTGGCTACCCCCGGTAATGGTGGACGGATACACTGAAAATCGGTCCTTGTGGAAAATTGTGCGCAAGGGACGAGAATGACAGAAAGCGATGACGGGGAAACATTTCGCGAAATAGCGAAAGCGACAAAGGTTTTAAACGGTGTACCCGTTTTTCGTTTATTCCGCCGTTGTACGGCTTGAAAAAAACCGACGAGGACAGTTGAACCCCCAAGGTCAATGGGTATTCGTAGACTTCGAAAATAACTCGACCGACGAATATATTTTACAAAATCTACGCGGGAAAATAAAATCCGAGTATTAAAGTTAGTCGGTGATTGAAATTGCCTTGTTCTCCCGTAGGTTTTTTTTTTTTTTATAGTCCATTTCGCCAGCGCCCCCGGCTCGAATCAATTCGGCTTTTGAATAGCCACTTGAGCTCGAGAGAAAAAAAAAAAAAACCCCCGACCGCCGGAACCGAGTCGACGGCGGGAAATCTCTGACGGCCTCTGACTGAATGTTATTCGGACCGAACCCGAACCGGTAACCGTTGTTTCCGTCCCGGGAAACCGCGGTCCGCGGGGGGGGGAAGGGGCAATATCGTTTACCGTTATTAATATTAATCGATTGAACACGCTCACCGTTTGGTTTTGTGAATCCAAATAGCGGAGGCCGAAGTAGGCGGTCTCCAGCAGACTCAAGTGTCGGACGACCACGTCGAACACCTCTTGGCCCAAGCTCGAACCCTGGAACCAGAAGACAAAAAAACGTTACTACTCGCTGTCTACGCCGTCCGCGGTACAAACGCGATTATTGATAACGCTCCGATTACGGTGTACGGGCGCGGTCTGAAACGCGCGCGACGTTATCGCGCGTGGTCGTGATCATCTGTCTGTTTTGTCGTTCAAAAAATGTATTAATTATTTATTCGCGCGCGTAAACGGCCGGATCCGCAGCGTGCGTCCGCCCGTAACGCATTTTCCCCCCGTAACCGGAGCCGCCAAAAACGCGTCGCCGTTTCAAGTATTTTTTTTTTTTCTTTTTTTCACCGTTCGTATACGATTCGACCCGCCTACAGTCGCCGAAGACCGGTGCGAAACTAAACCGCGTTATTAACGCGCGTGGAACAAAAAAAAAAAAAATAATAATAATAATAATAATCGGTAAAAACCGCAATACACATGAATTTTACGCGTTACTACGGTACAAAAAAAATTCGTATTGTTGGTTAGCACCACAAATTGTACAGTACCCGCATCGCGTTTTAATACCGTTAACTGTATTAGAACGCGTTCAGCGATAATATTTTAAACGTTTTCGCGATAAATAAAATATCGGAGCGAGTTATCGAAATCTGCGGTCAATAATCGAACGCAACGACCGCCGATGACTACGGCCGTATCGGTGCGAGTACGAAAATGTTATTAAAATACGGCGCGGGTAACTGTTATGTGGTACTGCGTACGGTAGTGCTGACCGATGATTACATTTTACGTTATACCGTGTAAAATAAATTGATCGGCTTTTTTTTACCGCCCGGGTTTTTTTTTTTCCGTTCGCTTACAACGGCCGCCGACAATAGCCACGCGTCTCGTGCGAACCGCCGACGTGTTGCACCGTTTGAAAACGGACGAAAAACAACGAGCGGCCATAGCCGACACGCCGGCCGTCGCCGCGTGCCGCCGCGTACCGAAGCGCGAAAAACCGCGAACGGCGAGATTTCAAAAAAAAAAAATAACAAAACAAAGGTCGCGTATTTTGTTCGTTTCGGCCGAAACCGTTGCGAAAACCCCGGGGCGAACGCACCGCACGTACGCCATTATGACGGGTGTAGCCGGGTCGCGGCGATTTTCGGACGGCACAAAATCACCGGCGCGACTCGCGCGAAACCGTTCGTCTCGAAGAACTCCTCTTGTGACAATATTAATATACGATATCGGGGGCGGTCGTAAAAAACGCGATACGCGATACGGATCCCGTACGCGGCGGCGGCGGCGGCGGCGGGGGAGCAATAAAAGTTTCGAGTGCCGACAATAGTTCTCCCGTAAAGATCCGCCGGATAGGTGCACCTATCATTTTTTATTAAACCGTATGCGCTTTTGTCCGTTTTCGATTTTTCGCTCCGCGCCCCCGCCCCCGTTCTTATTGTTGTTGTTGTTGTTGTTTACTTTGCTCTCGAACGCGAACGGCGCAATTTGAGTTTACGCCGTACCACTCGGCCACCCGGTAACGGCGGCGGCGGAATCGCGGCGAGTCGCGGAATAACGCGATTTTCGTCACGCCGAAATCACGATCGATTTTCGAATCGCGCGCTTATCGAGTAGGCGGTAGTCCCGGTGTTGATTTTTTTCCTTCTTCTTCTTCTAAAAACCCGTTTAAAACCGGCGACCTCCGTTGCCGTTGTCGCAACGCAACGTAACAAACGGCCCGCGCGAACCGAACGCCTAACGATAATGCCGGCGCGCACGACGGACATGGCGGTGGCCATTGAAAACAACAACGCCGGTACTCCAGCGGGTAAATATTGTGCTGACGGTCGGGCAAACACCGGCGCGCGCGGTCCTCCGACGAAAAACAAACGGGTTTGGTTTGGTTTATTTCCCCCACAGAACGTCCGCCGTTCGAATTTTCCGCCGAACGGAGTCGAGAATTCGAACGCGAACGATGGGTACCGCGATTACGACCGTGCCGAAGGGTAACGCGATATTATTCGATCGGAAAAAAAAAAAAAAAACACAAAAATATTAAAACGCAACGTGTATTTACAATGTGCTCCTTTATTATGTAAACGCGATTGGAAAAATAATGATTATGTTATGGGAAAAAGAAAAAAGAAAAAAAAAAAGTATATTGTTTTAAAGCGCATCATACACTTCCCCCCCTCCCATCCGGTCGATGTCTGAAAATTTGTATTTCAAACGGCTTTTCCCGCGCCGTATCCGCGGGAATCCAATCGATACGTCGTCGTCGCGAATTATAACGAGGCGAATAATATTTCTCCCCGTGTCCGTCTCGGCCGCTCGCGGGCATTCGACTAAAAATTGCACCGTGGCGGGGGGGGGAGGGGGAACGCGACAAGCGGGATGGCGATTCGTTAACCCTGGATCATACGGAAAACCGAAATCCGTATTCGGTCGGTCATTGAATCCGAATGTGAACGCGTGTACAGTTCACTTTTGTTTTTATTATTTTTTTTTTCCATTTTCATTTTCGATAAACCGAACAAATCGCAATAACATAATTTTTCGATTTCTAATGGAAATCGGGGCCCCTGTACCGTCCCCCATGGCATTCCCGGCAACTCAACACACCCGACGGCGTGACAATAGTTTTCGCCGAAAACGCGCGCGTTCAATGCGCCGGCGCGACAATCGACACGTTATCCGGGGATACGCGGGACGGAACGATTATTTCATTGTTATTTCGCAATCGTTGCGATTCGACGAAAATAACAGCAATAACAGTAAAAAACGAACGGATTCCGTTTCCAAGAGCCCAAGGAGCTTGTCGGGAGACGGGGGTTCGCGACGTTTCCCGAATCCCGCGCACGCTGAACCGTCGGCCGTTGCCGGTTCGAATCGATTCGAACGGTCCGAAGCGATACGCCGAACGGAGAATAACAAAAAGCGGCGTTGCGCCGTCCGTATTCTGTCGGACGCCGATCGAGAACGGGCGGCCGCACACATGCCGTACGGTTTGCGGGAGCCGTCGCCACAACGTCGGCGGGTCGTTTACACCACGGGCCGTCGCCGCAGCCGTTTCGCAGACGGTGTACGCGCGCCGCACACTCGATTTCCCGACCGGTTGCGGAAAAGACGGCCGGCCCCCGTCCGGCGTTAAATCCGTGGCCCGTGCGGACTCCTCCGCCGGAGACCGTTGACAGACGCGTAACGCGCGGGCGTTGTTATTTAGATTCTCGACCGGTGTAAATCGAGTTTCGTGCCGGACGGCGCGCCGTTTTATTTCGCGTTCAAAGCGAAAAACGCTGATGGGGGTGGGAAGAGGGGAAACCCGGATATAAAATAAACGGCGGCGGCGGGGGGAAACGACGGCGTGTGTTTTCGCACCGCGCCCGGGAAACCGACGCCGCGCGGCGCGGCACTCGGAGTGGTAATGCGCGCGTCACGCTGCACGGTGCGTCATGTATAATTCACGAGACGCTCCCGCGAAAACCATCGATCAAACAAAAGCCTCGCGCGTCTTGGTCAGCTCCCGTCCCGACGCGCGGGTGTAACACTCCACGCCCGTCATCGAGACGCGAACGGGGCCGCTCCGCCGACGGCGGGTTTCCCGTACCGCGCCGCGCGTAAGAAACCCGCTCGCCCGAGTCGACGGGACCGCCGCGGATAAATTGTTATCCGCGGCATTGAACGCGCTTACACTGCGGTAACGCGTCGGCGGTAACCGATTTTGATGAACCACCTCGCCGCTTTTTCCTTCTCCCCCCCCCCCC